>JALMQS010000872.1:0-126961 GCA_024734495.1 Forficula auricularia
TTGATTGTAGTATCCTTGGAAAGTTTGTTTATTGATACAACCATTATAGATAAAAAATTCGAGAATTGATAAAATCAATAATCGACCTCATTATTGATAAAAATGTATACAGAAAATAAATTAAGCAATTACACCGCTATTAATTAATTAATTTGAAACTTCTTTGTATGATTATTTTAGTGGCGCTACAATGGAGCTCGTAAACTACATAAGATAAAAACTGGAAATTTACAAGTTATATCTAATAATTATAATTTTACACCAAATAAAAAAATCCTCTATATTAATATATTAATTAAATGATTATTTTGGGTAGGATCAAAATAAAAAAAACATTTTCTTAATCATAAAGTGAAGTATCCCTGTAAAGATCTCTCTTTAATTAGAATAAGTTTAATTTTTTTTAACTAATTTCAAGTTAAAATGAAGATGTGCGGATGTGCCATAGCTCCAAATGGTTGTTTTTAGGTGATTATTGTACCTGTCGTTTAGAAATAACTAAACCTTTATTTTAAAGAAAAACATAGGTACTATTCTAGGTTGAGATCATACAATTTCATAATATATTATTATTTTTATATATTTTTATTTTTATTTATTTTTTTTATTTTTATATATATTTCATAATATATTAATATACAATTTTTACAATTCGTAAAAATTTCAACAATTATTAAAAAAAATCAGATTGAGTAGGTACCTACTTTATTTTTATGGATGGCTATAAACTAATTAATTTGGATAATAGATAAAAAACTGATTAAGGGGAGTGTGAAGAATTAATTAAAAATTTTAAAAACTTTAAACATTCCTTCTTTGAATTTCGACACCATAGCGCTCACTATCTCGCGATAAACATGCAAAGTTAATTTGCTGTGTTCCGTCCCTAATACAAAATCTGCTCGCACTTGGCCGTTTATCTTAAAGCATTTTTGAGATATTTTTAAAAAAACAAATCAAAAACATCTTTTATTAAAAATTTTGACTTTCTCATATGGACTGCATTGAATTTTCTATCCTGTACTCTTGTGAAAAATATCGTAATTGTAGGTACAATAAATATTTTTTTATTATTTATTTATTTATTTCAAAAACTCTTTCTTCTAAATGGATCGATTCGATTTTTATGTGTTTCATTGATCATTTGGAAATAATTAAAATATTCCGAAAAGTCCATCACTTTCATGATTGAAATCAGACTGAATCAATCAAGATTCGTTAATTATGGATATTTATAAAAAAAATTAATACTTGAATTTTTATACAATTAACTCTTTATTTATTCCATTAGTAAATTAGATAACACAAATTAGAATTTTTTATATAAAACTTAAATATTTTCAATTTGCTATTGTCAAAAATTAGCAACGCTGGGGGTGCCAGTTAACGAAAAAATAAAATTATTATTCTTGTGGGAGAATTGATTTTGTTTTTACGATATACTGTTGTTATGTCGGGAAGAGAGAATTCATGTAATTGCCCAGGTCATTATTAATTCTATATATCTCGAAAAGATGTCTATCGTGATTTTTGCCAATAATTAAAAAAAATTACTATTTTAGTTATATATTAATTATCTTTTAATACATAATTGATTGTGTTTTTATATTTTTCAAAATTCAGGATTTTTGCCACAATGTTGAAAAATATTTTTTATTTATATAAAATAATTTGCTATAAAGCCTCGGTCATCACTGGTTGTCGAGGAGTGAACCGCGACCTAATATGCTGTACACCTACTTCCACTTGTACTTCCAAATATTTCCAAGTAATTCCAAATATTTCCAAATACTTCCAAATATTTCCAAGCACTTCCAAATATTCCCAAGTACTTCCAAATATTTCCAAATACTTTCAAATATTTCCAAGTACTTCCAAATATTCCCAAGTACTTCCAAATATTTCCAGATACTTCCAAATATTTCCAAGTACTTCCAAAATACTTCCAAAGAGGTGTACACCTACTTCCAATCGCGGATCACCCCTCGCTGGTTGTTCATCTTCAGGAAATAATATTTTGAAAATATTTCCAAAAACTAAAATCAATATTGACTACTTTAACAGTAGTATTTAACCCTTGCAATTTTTGATTTCCTGATATATTTATTATTTATTTATGATTAATTGCATTTGAAGATATTTCTATATCCATGCTATTAAATTGATAAATAATAATCAAGTAACTTGTTATCGAGCTCATCATCTGCAAGAAAAAAAATTATCAGAAAGACAAACTGTTCAACTGATAAAATAGTGAAATTTATAAATGTTTACAAACCATAAATAATAGAGAATAATCGAAACTGAAGAAATTGCAAATGTTAAATTGAATGTGATTATGGGAAAGCTGATTTGAGAAAAATATTAACTAAAAAACAAAATTCAGAGATTTAAAATTATCTATAAAATAAATAATTTAGTTATATAATACGAAATTTTAGTACCTTTTCTAAGTAAGTACCCTTTGCTTTGAGAGATAATTCATCAACTATAACAATTGTCTCGTTCGCCTGAAAATAAAAACTAATTTACCTAAGTACTTTAATTTCATCCTGTTCAAGTTTTTAATGCCAATGTTTTTGTTCATTTTTGTATAAGTGTTAAATAACAATTTAAATTGAAACTAATCTCCCGAATCCCTAAATATGATTTTGGTATTGGTACCTACCAACCTACCTACAAATATTATATATTTTATCCTTCACTCAGAAAAATATAACTATTTAAAATAAAATATATTTTGTCCTAGAAAAAAATAGTACATAAAAAAAAAAATAAAACCACTTCAAAAAAATTTAAATGCAATAAATAAAATAATATACTTAAAAATAAAATAAAATACACTAAAAGGTGTAAATAATTATTTAATTTAGTTATAACTAAACGACGAAATATTAACATGAAATTACTTTTTTGAAGTCGGTGCCAAACAAACTATATAAGCGAGCGTACCCGCCAAACGCATCTAAGTAAGATCCGTCGAGTGCGATTCATAAAATATAATGTTTGGGACCGACTTCAAAAAATAATATCGTGTTAATATTTCGTCAATTTAGTTGTAACTAATATTAAATAATTATTTTATACTTTGTAGTGTATTTTATTTTATTTTTAAGTTATTATTATTTTATTTGTTGCATTTAATTAATACCTTGCATGCATCGCATAAGAGAAAGCGTCAGGCGAATTAATCAGAAAATGATAATAAAATTCAATTCATAAATATAGAAATTCTCTCGAAACGTTAGCGGGTTTAAATGAATGTTTTAAGATTTTTTATAAAAGATTTTATTTATTATAATTTCGATTATTTGGTCATAAGAATTGAGAGTTACGTTATTTCGTCATTGATCATATCTTCAGAACTTGACCAAATTAATATGGTATCACCCCCTAAGGTACTCTCTTTTAATAAAAAGAATCATTAAAATCGGTTCATAAACAAAGAAGTTATGCCTGAACAAACATATCAAAAGGTCAATACCAATGACAAAACGGGACCAATCGGAACTAGACTGAACCATTGCAAAAAATCATCAAAATCCGTTCACAATTGGCGAAGATAGCAGGTAACATAGACACTGAAAAATCGGTTGTCTATAAAGTCCGGTTTGTGCTGACGATAAAGTTGAACGTGACAACGCCATAAGAAAATGTACTCATTCCATCGGTAAACCGACTTCTGAACCGGCAACCAATTTTTCTCCATCTATTACGCAGCCAGCCTTCGCTTCGTTTCTTCCTCTTTCGTCGTAGGTGCTGTATTTATCCTGTAATCTCCTTCCCTCTCGTTCTATCTAATTTAAAAAGCGCGCGCCTCCTTCTTGCGCATTCATTTATCTCCTTCTTGCTTGCTCATGAGTTTCTCCCTCTCTCTGTCCTTTTATAAAAAATGCCCCCCCCCCGTTCCCTAGGTTTTTCTTAGTTTTTAAAAAATCTATAATTATTTAGGATAGATCACTTGTTGAATGTTCATCAGAGGAAGTTGAAAATAGACAGGACATAGTAGGGTTTATATTTATATATATATATATATATATGAGTGAGCAAGCAAGCAGTCAGACTAGAGTAGAGCGCTCACGAGGGAAAGAGATGGAATACGAGTTGGGCGTTGAGTGGGAGGGTGCGAGTGAGAGAGAAGATAGAAAGAAACAGCTCGTTCCGCGCTCTCGCTTGCACTTCAAGCCTTAAATGGAACGCCTCAGATGAGTCATGTTTTCGAGTGTGCAGCCGGCTTCATCGATTTATAAGACGTTGTCACGTCAAAAAAAAATTCAAGTCGAATAGAGAACCTCCTTCTTTTTTGAAGTCGCTTAAAAATAAACGAAATTTAGTCTACACTGTTTAAAATTTCTTATATAATTTTACTATAAAAAATGGGGAGTCCGGCCTTTAGATCAAAATAAATGAAATATAATAGTCTAGGTCTCTAGGATAAACCCCTGCATAGCTAAAAGAAGAAAGAGACAGAATAAAGGTTTACCAAACTCGCTCTAGAAGATGTCTAATTCAGCTATTTTTAGGTCTTGTGATCTCAACTTGTGTCTTGCTTCTGAAGATCTTTGAGAATGATGCAACAAATTAAAATTTTACATTTGGTATTCATTATTTATTAATATTCAGATGTATTTTAACATCATCAAATTTTCACCTAATTTCACTGAGACCATATTTTGAAATGTACACTCATGTAATTCAGAAGACAATACAATATTCTCTCAAATTTTACTTATTTTAACGTTTTTCACACTGTCCCCTCAAATTCTGACATTGTCAGTCAATCCAAGCTTTTTATTCATATCTGAGATAAGCCGTCCCCTCAAAGTTCTACATTGCCAGTCAGTCCGAGTATTATTGGTAATATCTATGGAAAGGCCTTAGTCAGTAGAGCTAAAATTGTTGTTCACATTTACAGTCTTCTGCCCATCCGACTAGAAGTGTCTCGTAGAGCATCTTTAAGATCTTTAAAAGTACATTTCGAATTTGCATACCTTCAAGGCCCTCTTGATCATTAGCAAGATGTGTAAGTAGTCTATGATGTCTAGAAGAGGAGTCGGAGTCAAAGATACCTATGGATATGCAGTGGCGTAGTCAGAAAATGTTCATGGTGATGGGGGGGTCAATCCACAAAGCAAAATATTTAATGGCAATTTTTTTTTATTAAATCAAATAGTCCAGTTAAATTGTGTTTTTACCCGGAAAGTTTTGAGGTAGCTGTAATTTCTTCGGCCCTTTATGTTTTTTTGTGTGCTGAATCAGAATCTGAGGTTTTCTAACAAAATATCTTCACGGAATATTGTCAAAAATGAAAAAAAAATCTCATTTTTGGTGGTTTTTTGCTTATAACTCGAAAACTATCAACTCTTCAAAATAACCCTCCTATTCAAAATGAAAGTTCATAAAGTTTCCTAGAAATTTCATCATTCAGGTTTATTTTCGACCAACCTTTCGAGCTCAAGTGGTAGTTAAAAATTGGCGAATTTGTTCTGTTTCCGCAAATCCCAAAAACTCGCACTTTTTTCCATTTTTTCCCATTTTAACCATGAGAGACCACTCTATACATTTAAATTTGATACAATTCAAACAAAGTCTAGAGAACAATATAACTGGCCTAAAAAGGTACTTCAAGAAATTAAAAAAAGAACATAATTCTTGACTAAACATATGAAATATATTTAATTACGGTTAGTTTGCCATAAGAAAAGGTTATCTATGCCGTTACTCATCTCATGAGCCCTGCCCTTGTGGGGGGGGGGGGTCCTGACCCCCAAAATCTCCCCCGTGGCTACGCCTCTGTGTCTTGATCAACTGAAGGCTGTATAGATTAATGCAAAGATAGAGGCGGCAAGAGAGTTTCAGAGAGAGATAATCGAGTTGGCAAATACATTTGTTCGATTTCTATCTAATTCAATTGTAAAGGGGGTGATGAATGTTTGAAAATCGTATACATATAAATGGGGATGTAGGGGACGACGGACGAGTGAACTTGCATTAAATTAGCTGTTTTCCGCACTTCTAATGGATTATAGATACAATTATAAGATTCACTTTTTGTGTTTAATTTAAAATAAATAAATAAAATTCTATCTTACTTGGTTTATACTCCACTGAGATGAGCTAACTGGGATAATAAATTGTAGAGCTTTCACCAAAATCCATATACATAAATTAAAAGACAATTTGGTACTGGGATATATTTCTCTTAGTATCAGAGAGGTAAATAAAGAAGAAATAATTGAGATAAAAGATAGTCCAGTAAACAATAGTAACTTCAATGTATAGCACTTTTTAATTTGACTACCCAGTTGGCGGAGTCTGAAGTGATGTTCCGCTATTTCCACCTATAGAGCAATTCATCTTATTAATATTGTCAAATAAAAGATAGATATAAGATTTAATAAATATATTTTAATAATTACCACATTAATAATTTCTGATTCATATTTACTCTTCTTTAAGCTTTCATTAAATTCTTTAAAATAAGAACCAAGAAATATGATTTTCAAGTGAAAATTATTTATTTCACAAAATATTATTATTTCAAAAAGTATATCCAACATTATGATAATCAAATGATGCTAAAATATAATTCTCGTTTACCAAAAACTGATTAAAGTATATTTTCTGTTATCTGGGCACTGAGCACTGATATGAAGATGGAAGATCATCAAAAGTGGCAAATAGGTATTAGCTAATTTATCACATTGACCGGGCGATATGCATAATGATCTTTTTTCTTTAAGGAGACAATAAAGAGATTGCTGAATTATTAATTTTATTTATTTATAACGAGACTTATAGCTGGTTTTGTAGCGCCTCTTCATCAGTCTATTACAATTGATTCACAGGAATTAATGTATGAATGATGAATGTATGAATAGACTGATGAAGAGGGCAAAGCCCTCGAAACTATAGTCTCGTTATAAATAAATAAAATTTATAATTCCAGCAGAAGACACTCTTTTATTGTCTCCTTCAATATTTAAAAATTCTGCTAACCTAGGCCCAAAAACTTTCAATTTGATCTTTTTTATTTTCAGAATAAACCTTATCATTTGGGAAGGAGGGGGGGGTGGAGTATTAATTAATATGTATTAGAAAAGGTAAGAATAACAAAATTTTAAACAAGAGGGAGAGCCTGAATGTAACAGTGACTATATATAATTTTTAAACGTATTTTTTTAATGGAATAAAAACTTCTACTAACCAGCTATAAAATCTAATGTTATAAAACGGTTAACATTTGGCACTTTGTCGATCTATAAGCACAATGCCCAAATTAATCAGATTTTTATTAACATATATACATACTACTAGTACAACATTATAAAACACTTAAATAATGTCGTTGGTCCTAGTCTTCGTTCAAAAGTTAGACACATTATAATATTCATTAATTGTATTTTTAAAAGAAAAAATAAATAAATTTGCGATTAAAGCTAATTTCAATGCTAAATTCACACTCTTCGTCTAATATAGAATTAAATTTTAAGTTAATTTATATTACGGAAAGTATAACAAATATTAATTTGAAATTTTTAATTTAAAATTATTTAAAATTTATTTATGAAAATATTTAAAAAAAAACAACTAAAATGTTTGAAAAAAGTGCTATATGACAAATATGGTAGTGGCTATTTCAGAGGCTACGCCGTCGTGATTAAGCAGATTATTATAGTAAATGATGATGATTCGTAATATAAATAGATAGATGCAATTCAACTAGCTACTCTTACCTTGTGTTCATTTAAAGATGCCGATTTATATAATTCTATTGCTATAGATACAAAAAAATGTATTTGGCAAAATAAATATATAAAAAATAGGTAAAAGAGGACGTTCTTTTTATGTTTGTTATTTAAGATCCATTTCGGCACTTTCATTTCACTTATCTGAATCAAACAACGCAAATCGACATTCCTCTGAACAATATTAATTATTATATATGTAAAGGATGTGATTGGACCTAGTATCTTAAAAAGAAAACAATAATTAATATCGAAGATTAAAAAAAATAACTCTTGACTTTACCATACGAACTTATGCAGTATGGTTAAGTATTTATAGTTTTCCGTGAAATCATTACATAGCACCTCCCACCCCTGTAGCTATAATCTGAAATTTCGTCAGCAAAGCTTGGACTAGTAATCTGCTGTTTTTCACTTTATTGCTTTCACATATATATTCTATCTCAGAGATGATAAAATTTAATTTCGCTTTGTGACTTTTAGGTGGAGGAATCAATAGCCTTAATAGTTTGAAATAGCAGCCCTAGCATTTTTTGACAATGAAATTGGATGTGACACCAAGAAACGGATGGTGGAGCCGCGGATTGATAGCAGCGAGAAATGTGTTTTTCAGAGTAATTTGGGGAATTTAATAACAAAGGGCATAGGCGTGGCGGGTCTCTTGCTAGCCTCCTCTAACCTCCATCCAACCGCTGACCCTATCTTTCCCCCTAGATCCACTTCCGTTCATCATTCACCCCGCCAAAGCTATACATGTCCTCTGGACTCTACTATTCTCCTAACTCTGATCACCCTCCGAATCCCACTAATCCGGGTGGAGGATTAAAATTTGTAGAAAAATAGTTTCACTTTTGTCGCAAATGGAATCCACGCACACATGCTTTTTTTATTTAATTCTGAATCCAAATAAAAATCCACCATTTAACCTGAATTTTAAATTAAAAATAATATTAATACATAGAACTAAAGATTTGAGCATCTTTTTTTAAAAAAAAATGGTTGGAATGTTTTGCAAAAATCAGCTCGGGTTCAGATTAATCAAATGTATTTTAAAAGAGAAAGAAATTAATACATAGGTCGATTTTAATTGAATCAAAAAATTACCGAGCGCTCGGTGTTCCAGATACTAATCTATGTAACAAGAAAAATTAGAATCAATATGAAATTGAATTCGAGTGCAAATTCATTGAATTATAGCAGCTAATGTAAATTTCAAACTTAAGTCGACGTGACGTCATGTTTGTACTAATAAGTGATAAACAAATTAAACACCTATAGATATATATTACAAGTTTTATTTATCCTCTATAATGAATATAGAATTAAACTGACTCCAGGATTATAGCAGCTAATGTGAATTTCAAACTTTAGCCGTCGTGACGTCATGTTTGTACTAATAAGTATTAAATTCCATCTTTACATCTAATTTATCTTTATTGAAATGTTTATTTTGAGTTTTACCTCGAGTAGCTGATCCATTAGTACCACTGTTCTAGATTTGAAGCTCATCGGCGTTAAATAATAAAGCACTGTAAAATGAGACAGCAATATAATGAAATAGATGCTAAGTGGTAAAATACTTTTCTTCAATGAAATGCAAATAATTCGTTGAAAGGGTTTTCCTTCGATAGCAAAGTGATCTAATCCTAAACATTTGCTTAAATAACGATGATATTTTGAAAATTCAAAATAATCCATTGTATATATCTAAAGAAAAATATTTATTTTAATATAATAAGAAAATACACACAAATAATAATTTAATGAATAGAAAAAGGTAATTTTTAAAAATTATATTAAATATAATTATAATTACATTTGCTCAGGTATGGTTGTCTATAGTTTTGATTAAAATGTGGAAAACATTTTGAATTCAATAAAAAATACTTAAATGTTTGAAAAATTTCATAAAACAACAAAACAATCTACTACTGTATATGGTTGAATTTAGATCTGGGAAAGCCTTCTGCGATCGAAGAACTTTGATAATAATCAAACCACTAAGTTAAGCAAATCAATCAATTAAATTGGATTATTAATTTAATATATTACTCTTTAAAGCAATGTTGTGATAGTGAAAAATAAATCAATATTTTTATAATTGGATCGATGACTCCAAGAAGCCTAATCTCATTTCTTTTTCGAAAGTGTTATTATCCTCCATACGTATATCTCACAGTTTTGTTGATCTATAGTAGTATAGCAAGGAAATCTATACTATGCCGTAACTATTCTTTGAAAAGATCCTATGATAAGGATAAATTTGGACCTCTATCCTATTTAAACAAAATACAGTACATTTGATTAAAACAAGTTGTGTAATGATAATAACTTAATTTTGGTATTAATTCAATTTGCTTACAATTTTAATTTAACCTTTATATATATATGTTCCAGTAAAAACCCGTTTTTAGTAAGAACGCGTCTCTTAATATGTAGTTAGAAATAGTTTTCACTGAATACTTTATGAACTAGAAGTTTGCTAATGTTGTTTGAGTTTGATTCAAAAGTCTAGAATCTTAATTTTGGACTTTTCGCCTCATTTGATTATTTATTTTCAAAAATTTTTAAACGAAAATGTCAAAATTAGAATCAAATTTGTAGAGGATGTAATTTTTGACATTTTTCGTTTAAAAATTTTTTGAAAATAAACACTTAAAATGGGGCGGAAGGTCAAAAATGAAGATTCTGAGACCTATGAAGCAAACTCAAGCCAACATCAGTAAACTCTAGTTGTTCCACAAAGTGTATTCAGTCAAACGCGTTTTAACTAGAAAAACGCGTTCTTACTAAAAACGGGTATTTTACTGCAACATATTTATCTCTGGGGCTTTTCCAGGGCTTGTTGCAAGCTAGGATCTTCTGTAGATTAACCTGTTTAGTTGAATGTTATCTAACAATTATAGGGAAAACTAAAATTTTTTATGATTCATTAATAATAATATTTATTTTTTATTTAGAAATTTATTTTTTTATCAATATAAAAAAGACAAAGTAAATTATATTAACTATACACAAAATCTATATAAATAAAAATGAACTGTTACGCGCTTAAGTGATAAGTTGAAGGATCTCCGAAAGTTCTTCACCGATTTCTTTGAAATTTTCACACAACATTCCATTCAAATACATGAGTGTTTTTATATATAGTGGTTTATAGATATCACAGCTGTGGCATGTAAAAATTTTTTTCGAGGAAACAACGCCAGCGCCTCTCTGGGGGGTAAAAGCAAACCAACAAGAAGGCCGATAATAGCTATTTGGAAATCTTTGAACTGTCAATATTATTTTTGGTTAAGGGAACAATTTTGACAAGTAATATATAATTCATTTACTGTTTTAATAGCTATTCTATAATTATTTGCATTTTCAATTTATTTTCAAAACTATTATTATTTTTTAAATTTATTTATTATTTAAGCATAAGAGTTAGTCACAGCAACACGTGAGTCGGATCAGCTATTATCTATATAAATTTCAACTATACCATATAAGATAAAAAAAATAATGAAGTTTCGAATATTTAAAAATTCTTCATCTTCTAATATTTTCATTTTCTAAAACATTTATTATTTCAGTAATTTATATTCTACGACACTAACCAAGTCTATAGTTATATCATTCTAGTACAAGGAGACAAGGAATTGGGATTTTCTATAACAATCACAATTAATTGATAATTTCTCTCGGGACTAAAACTTGTCAGAGCTTGTCTTTTAGATCTTTGCACGTTCTTACATGTCAATAGATAATGGATAGTCAAAGATTATTATATTAATAAATTATAATTTATGTTTTAAAAAGGTCACGGATATAATATTCCCTAATATAATAATTATCATTACTCATATCCTTTTTTAATCCCGTTAGATTTAAATCAGTGCTGTCCAACCAGTGACCCAATATAAAGTCATAAAATTCTTTAAAACATTGAGATTTACTATATGTATGGTAGATACTGGAAAACACACAACAATTTGGGCTGATAATTTTTTTTCTCTAAAATAAGAAACCTGAAAATCTACTGTGAAGTTTTAGAAAAATAAAAGTTTTACCAATTTTAAATTTTGAATCTGGAACTAGATTTCAAAATTTCCGAAAAAATAATCATCATTTTGCTCTATTTTCGACTCCATTTTCATTAGAAATAAATTTTCTACATGCAAACTTTATGGTTCAATGTTCTAGAATAAGAATTAAATAGCGATCTGAAAGAAAAATTAAATATTGTCTCTTTATCAGAAAAAATATAAACAAATACCAATACATAATATCACTTTTTGTAAGTATGTAGGTATGTATTTAGATATTATAGGAGAAGCTATTTTCAAGTATAAAATTTACGAAAAGTAAAATTAGAAGCTCACTATGAACTGAAAAAAATAATAAAGTTCTTATTTCTACATTATTAACTATTTTTTTAATAACAAATATCAATAGAATTATAATATTTTATCCGCGGTCCGAGACAATTTTTTTCTTCAAATGTGGCCCGTTTAAGGCAAAAGGTTGGACACCCCTGACTTACATGATAAAATAAGACAGAATCAATAAATTTTCCATACATATTTAATAAACACCAACATTTATTAATTGAATTTTAGTAAATTAACTCTCTACTTATTGATTCCATTAGTAAATTATAAAACAAGAATAAGAAATTATTATTACTAAATTACTATAGGTAATTAGAAAAAAGTTATAGTGACGACTGAGCAGCTTACATTCTTCAAAAGAATATTTGTAATACAAGTGAAATAAATTTAATAATCTAGATAAATTATTACTTTCACATTTATATTCATGTAGAATATAATGGGGAAGTATTGCGATGGCCTCTCTGGGTCCTGACTATTTGAGAGCTTGTATCTGAGAGATGAAAAAAGTTAATTTCATTTTGTAACTTCTAGGTGGAAGGAATCGATGCCCTTAATAGTTGGAAATCAAGCGGAAATTGTGGTCCCTAGAGGCCAAAAATCAATTGGTCAGTGCGTACATATGTGCGCCCCCCTGCGTTTCGCAACCATAAGTCTCAGAGATACGAAATTCGAAACTTAAGCTCCATATAGGCTAGAAGGAGTACAGCACGCTTTTAAATAAATCAGTCATTGAAATCGAAAAACCGGAAGTAGACATTTATATACATGAAAGATTTTTCATTTTTTTTTATTTCCTCAAAAACAGCTCTAACGATTTTTTAAAAAATTAGTTTATTTATCAAGTGCCATCAGTTATTAGCTGTGTCAAATTTTTAATCCGATTGAAATAAAGTAAGGGGCTGTAAATTAAGGAGTGACTCGGCGCGCCAACTAATAACTCATGACACTTGATAAATACACTAATTTTTTAAAAAATCGTTAGAGCCATTTTTTGAGAAAATCAAAAAAAAAAAAAACGAAAAATCTTTCATGTAAATGTCCACTTCCGGTTTTTCCGATTTCAACCAAAAGCTTGCTGTACTCCTGGCCTATATCGAGCTTAAGTTTCGAATTTCGAAAATGTGGAAGTCCTGTGGTGAACACACCAGTTGATTTTTTATTTAATTTACTTAATTCACTAAACAATTTCAGAACCCCTGTGGTAGTTAAAATGTTTTAATTTTTTGAAAAATTTCACCATTGGGGAATTATTATATCATTAATGAATAAAAAATAATTTATTACTTTATTTAAATGACTTTTTCAAACTTTCAAAGAAATGGATTTCAATTAGAAAATGCATTTTGTGTGTAATTGAGATTCGTCCCATGTCAGGGACTACATTTATTTTATCTAAACAATAATTTTGGAGACGGTCAGGTGGTATTCAATAGAGAATTGAAAGAAAGGCTGAACATGGTTAAAGAAAACAACAAATTCGAATAAAAAATTTTTATTGCAACAACATTTTCATTCCCTAAAAAAACGACTTTTCGGAGGGTTTCCGTTCTTCTTCAAGGCTTAAATGGAACAATGAACGAAGATTGTAACCACATTCTTCTTGACTCCTTCAACAGCGCTTATGCTTTTCTAGGGTTAATATTTGCCAATGACATAAACAGAAAATAAAAATTTAAAAAAATATAGATAAGCTTTCATTTATCAAACCAGGAATTATTAGGTCTCTCGGACATGCCTTAATACTATATTTTATTATAATTTACGTTTTTCTGATTTTACCTTAAGGTGAGTTCACAATTTTAAATTGATAAAGAATAATCAAGTAACTTGTTATAGATCCTATCATCTGTAAAAAAAATAGTAATAATAATAGAAATACGAATCGTACATTTAAAATCATAAAATTAAATATTAAAATATTTACTGACCATAAATAATAGAGAACAATCAAAACTGAAGAAATTGCGAAACATTAAATTGAAATTGATAATGGGACAGCTGATTTGAAAAATATTTTAGCTAAAAAAAGTACATTTATGATAATTATTAATTAAATAATTGATTTACTATTAGTTCAATTTAGCTTTCTTCAGTAATATTTTACCCAAGCCATTTGACCCTCAGTGCCAAATAATTAAAAAATAAACTGCAACGTATCGTTGCTAAATTTTATCCAAAGTCTTTTGAAATGTTAATATGTTTATTCCTTCATTATTAATCAGATATCGCTTGCTATTTGCAGTCCATGTTGACTTAAATTCAAAAATAGTGATTGATTCTCATTTAATATTCGAGGAATAACCATTTTATTTAGTATTTTAAACGTTTCGATTATTATTGGTAACCATTGCTGAAGACATGGAGGAATCGACTTAAAATCAAAAATAACAATCGATTCTTATCTAATACTAGAGGAATAACCATATTGCCTTCCATTTTTGATGTTTTAACTATTAATGGCAACCTTTACTGGAAACGTGGAAGAATCGACTTAAAATCAAAAAGACTAAATTCTTTTATGATAAACAACTCAAGCTTGAGTTGTTTACCAAAAAGAATTGGTGTCAAATAGTTGAAAAATTTTATTTAATCATTTAGGAACTTTTTATTTCAGTAATTATATTATCACAAGTTTTAATACCTGTTTTAAATAAGTACCCGTTGCAGAGAGAGATAATTCATCAACTATAAATATTGTTTTATTCGCCTGAAAATAATTTTTTTTTAATTTTTCAATATTCAAATTATTCAAAAATACTTCACTGTGTTTTTGTCAAATTCAAATTCAAAATAATAATTCGCTATGTGTCTTGTTTATAGGAAAATGGCGTCAGTTCAAAGCTTTACTCATGGCATAAAAGATTCTTAGGAGATGATTTGATAAATAAACAGACAAGCATGTGTTTGTGAAACCATCTTGTTTTTATAAAACCTGACAATTTACTAATCGGTAAAGACCCGTAGCATTTCAACATACATAACAAACTACACCACACTAAATGACTTTTTGGCTTCGTGATTTTCCTATAAACAATAAACAGCGTCGATGTCTGCATTGAATGAAAATTGTAGTTTAAAATATTTAACCATTTTCTAAAGCTTAGATTTAGAATCTGCGGAATGTGTTCCTATCTCTTACAGTTTATTTGAATTCAAAATTCTTCTCCCATCTTAAGAATAACTATCCATTATTGAAGATGTGTCCGCTTTGTGTGTGTAATTTAAATAAACATAAAGTTTTATCTTACTTGATTAATACTCCACTGACATGAACTAATTAAGAGAATAAATCGTGCAGATATCATCAACATCCAGGTGCATATATTTATATAAAGAACGACATTAAAATATTTATCTTCTATTGTCAGATAGTTATAGAGAGTAATAGTGATAGAGATAAAAGATGATCCAGTAAACAATAGTAATTTAAAAGTATAGCATTTGTTAAGAAGACTAGCTAATTGGCGAAGTTCGAAATGACGTTTTGCCATTTCCACCTATGCAGTGATTAATATTTTATTTTTAATTAGAAAATAAAAGTGAAGTATATGCATTAGTAGATATATTAATAATTACCATATCAATAGTTTTTGATTCATATTTAGTTTTCTTTAAAATTTCATTAAATTCTTTGAAATAGAAACCAAGAAAAGTAATTTTCAAGTAAAAATTGTTTGTTTCACAAAAAATTATTAAATCATAAAATATGTTCAATGCATAATATTCCATTGCTATTTGCACCAACTAAAATAAGATATGTTTTTATTACAAAAGACATTTAGAAAGTATTTGGTAGTTTTAAAATATGTGCTGTTCGGTTGGCTTCGGAGAGATCTAGCGGGGCATAAACCCCATTGTTGGAAAATCAGCTCGAACTGGACATATCCAAGCCGCAGAACTGCATTTATCAAAAACCCAACCGATCAACCCTTATTCTAAATGTACCTAATGCTTTTAAGCTTAGAATAATGGAATTGAAAAAGAAATCCATACGTATTTTTTTTAATTATCCCTATTTTTAACCGAATTTGAAAAAAAGAGGTTACCAATTCAACGGAATGTCTGTTTTTTTTTTTGTGTTTGAACATTTATTTCTCTTTACCATGTAGACTGATTTCAATAATTTTTTTGCATTGGGTTCAGTCTAGTATCCGACTCGTACACTAGGGTGATCGTTATTTTGGGTATTTTCGAATTTTTATGCTGGCAGAGGCTCATATGTTTCGAAATAAATAAAAAAAAAATATATCTTCTAAGTTTCAAGTCCCTATCTCAATTTTAACCTGTGCTTCAGAGCGATGCAAGTTTCCCATCTAAATAACATGGGGTTTTTGGCATTGAACAATCAATTTTTTTATTCCGGCCAAAGTAATATTTCAAAAAATTTGAAACTCTGTAAACTTTGCCCTTATAATAGTAGCTATCCTTCACGGTTTTTTTCAGATTTTTAGTTATTATAATTTTGGAGTTACAGCTAGATAAAAATACTGACATATCTTAGGGTTAGTATGTTATAGACTCCAAAATTATAATAGCTACAAATCTGTAAAAGTTCTGAAGGGTAGCCACTATTATAAGGATAAAAACTACAGAGTTTCAAATTTTTTAAACCATTGCTTTGGCCCGAATAAAAAATTGATCGTTCAATGCTCAAAAAGCCCATGTTATTTAGATGGAATCTTATTATATCGCTCTGATGCACAGCTTAAAATTGAGATAGGGAGCTTGAAACATGGAGGATATTTTTTTATTTATATATATTTTTATTTATATGAGCTTCTGCCAGCGTAAAAATTCGAAATATATGTACCCAAAATAAGGGCCACCCTAATGTACACGTATAACTTCTTTGTTTATGGACCGATTTCGATGATTTTTTATTGCAAAGGGGGTACCTTAGGGATGACACCATATTAATTTGGTCAAGTTCTGTTGATGTTTGTTCGTCAATTTCACTTTACCATGTGACCGATGTCGATTATTTTTTTTGCACTGGATTCAGTATAGGTGTCGATTGGTACCGTATAAATTTCATTGGTATTGGACCATTTTTGTTATTCATATTCACGCATAACTTCTTTGTTTATTGTCCCATTTCGATGATTCTTTTTTTATTGGAAAGGGGGTATCTTAAGGGTGGTAGCATATTAATTTGGTCAAGTTCAGATAATATGATTAATGACAAAATAACGGAAATCTCCAATTCCTATGAGCAAATATTCGAAATTATAATAAATAAAAACTTTTACATAAAAAAAAACAATCGTAAAACTTTCATCTAAAACCCGCTAACGTTTCAAGATAATTCCTCTATTTATGAATTGAATTTTATTATCAATTTCTGGAAGGAGAGGGAGAGAAAATGATGGAATTGAAATAATTATCGGAAAAGAGGTTTTTTTATTTAATTAGTTTTTTCCTCTTATTAAAAACAAGAACTAAAAAGATGATCAAGGAAAGTTGATGGTGGAGAAGTAATCTCCGGAGTCGAAGCTCAAAAACAATGTATACATAAATTCATGTAAAATAATTGGTTTAATAATGAAATGAAAAAAAAAAATATCAATTTCTGATTCCTTCGCCCAAATCTTTTTCTTACGAGAGATGCATGCAAGGTATTATCATAAGTCGCTATTCTTAATATCACTAAAAAGAGAAAAATAAAAATAATTTAAAAAAAACCGACTTCCAAAAAATTAAATGCAACAAATAAAATAATAAGAACTAAAAAATAAAATAAAATGCACTAAAAAGGTATAAAATAAGTATATAATTTAGTTACAACTAAACGATGATATTGTTTGTTACATGAAATCCCTTTTTGAAGTCGGTGCCAAACATATACATTTTATGAATCGCACTCGATGGATCTTACTTAGTACGTTTGGCATGTAATGAAGACAACATCGCGTAAGCTCTTTCATATATTCTCTTGTTAAATTGAAGGCTTGTTTTTGTCACAAATATAATAAAACAATAATTTCAATAACTATTTGAATTATTTAATAGATAAACTATACAGTTTCGGTCACCACTGGTTGACCATCCTCAGTAGTTCTAAAATTGAAATGAAACATTTTATTTACATTTCTTTCTTTTTATAGAGAATTATATAACACAATAAAATATACAATAGTTTGAAATCATACATACATCTCGTTCAAGAACCGGAATTTGTCATTTCACATGAAACATTCATTCCCAAATCTTCAATACAGATACATCACACAATTCATTACAATCAACTGTATATAGCAACAATTTATAAAAACATTTATCACTGAACCAGAATCTATTTTGAACTGATGATACATTAAATATTATTTTCAATTTTATTTTTTTCCCTAATTATCTCATTGCGTAGTTAATTATCAATTAATTAAAAAACCCATTATAAATAATCTATTCCAGAAATACATTATAAGTTAATTTATTCTTTATTTTTTATTTTTTAATAATGAAATATCAATATATACATCTCCTTATTACTTTTTCTTATAACCTTAATAGGGTAAAGGCTACAGTCGTTGGCCCCTTAAGCAACTCCTAGCAGCTTTCAATGCATATCCGGGCAAATTGTGGAACAATCTGGGTCAAATTAGGAATACAGCACATAGATACTATGAGCATTTTGATAAATAAAACAAAAATGCTCATTTTCTCATGACATTTTCAAAAAGTACTTTTTTTTTTAATTTTTAAAAAATGCAGTTATTGGAAAGGGGGTTGTAATAGTTATTGGCCCAGGTATTCTATAGTGATTCCAGAATTGCCAACATGACAATAATTAATGGCGCAATTTTTATAATTTTTTTTGGTTGATTCACTGATTCAATCTCTTATTTGTGTTTAGTGATAGGGGGCCAATGACTACCTCGGGGCCAACGACTGTAGCCGCTACCTTACCTGTTCAATCAATACAGTAAACCAAATCAACACTTTCACAACAATGACACAATGAGACTGTAGCATTCTGATAGGTTTTCCGAATCCATTTTGAATTTTACACATTCATCGATATCTTTCAATATATAAAGAGATTCTTTTATTTTCCTCTTGGTCCAATTCATCTCATAATCTAGAATCTTTACACCTTCAAAATCGAAACTATGTTCGTTGTCAAAACCATGAATGGACAACGCGGAGACTCTTTTATATAGTTTGTTTGGAACCGACTTCAAAAGGGATTTCATCTAACAATTTCATCGTTTAGTTGTAACTAAATTATATAATTATTTTATACCTTTTGGTGCATTTTATTTTATTTTTGAGTTCTTATTATTTTATTTGTTGCATTTAATTTTTTTGAAATCTGTTTTTTTTTTTCTAAAAAAAATCTTGAATATATTTAATAAAATTATGGAGGATACTACTTACATCTTACCTTGATTTTTTTAACAGATCTCGAATAAACTTTTCCCAAACATACCAAATAAACTGATTCGGATAAAAAATATATAGCGAATAAGTATAAGACCATATAAATTAAATTTTTATTGTTAATTATCCGTTTCGGCACTTCAAGCTCATTCATTTGAATCAAACAACGAAAATCACTTTGTCTTTGAATAATATTCGTTATTATATATAGGAAACATGTAATTGGGTTCAGCAGCTTAAAAAAAAATATATTATCTAAAATTTAAAAAATGTTTCTTTCAAAAATATTTTTTTTTCAATTATTATTCAAAAAATAAACAAAATAATAAATTTTTTCAAGTCCATCAAAATTTTTTATTTTAATTAAATTATATGGTATATGTATCGTATATAATCTGCTCATCTTTGATTAAATTTTAAATTTCTCCTTCCTGCTTCTCATTGATATCGTTATACATACTCATTAAAACCCTGCAAAAGCACTAGAATGGGGGTCAGATAGGCTAGTCGGTAGCGTCATCTCAGCTACCGAGTGGGATTCCGGGTCCGATCCGACTCGAGGCATTCGGCTAAAATCGACCCCGGATAGGGACAAATTTAAAAAATATAGTATCGTAAAATGGCTTATGGTTAGAAAGGCCGAAAAGCCAAAAAAAAAAAAAAAAAAGCACTATAATATTTTTTTTTTGGTTTTTCGGTCTTTCTAGCCATAAGCCGATTTTACGATTCTATTTATTTTTCAAAATTTGTCTTTACCCCCGGGGTCAGATTTTAGCCTGATGCCTCGAGTCGGATTCGAACCCGGGTCCACTTGGTTAGCAGGCTGGCACGCCAACCCCTAGCCTATCTGACCCCCCCCCCCCAATATAATATTTTGTTTGTGTTTTAATGGATGTATAATTATTGTTAAGAGGAGGAAGGACATTTGTCAAATTTATCTGTAGATAGGTAGATTATTTCCGAAACACGTATCAATTTAATTATAATAAAAACTTTTATATACAAATATAGGTACATATAGTACATACAATCAGTGTCAGTTAATAAAGCTTTGTAATAAAGTAAATATTTTTTTAAGAGTCACTACACACACTGGAAATTTTCCCTCAACAAAAGTTGAAATTTGACACAAATGTGTAGTTTATTAATAAAAAAAAATAAGAACCAATTTTTCCCCGATTTTTCGCATTTTTCAACCTGAAGTTCTGAAGCTAGAAAAACTAAAATTTAATCAGGCTTTTGTTTTGAAAACACAAATTTTTTAGAACGAACTTTCTAAGAAATTTCGTTCATGTGTTATCGCTGAAATCGCAATACAAATCAGCCTCAAACAAGGGCCGTAAGCAGTAATAGTGCAAAGTAATGTCACTGATGCACAACGACACACGCGTTTAAATGAATATCAAATTAAAAATAATAATTGAAAAAGTGTCAGGATTCAATGGACCATAGAAAAGACCATTTCATTATTTAAATTGACTACATTAAAATTTTCATTTTGGGCGAGGGGTGAACCGCGACCTAATATCGTGTACACCTACTTCCACTTCCACTTTCATTTCCAAGTAGAAGACAATAGATGAAGGGACATTATCTAATGAAATCCAAAATAATTCCACATAATTCCAAAGACGTGTAGGTACACCTAATTTCAATCGCGGTTCACCCCTCGATTTTAGGTTACCTGTGCGAGCTGATCTATTTTTAGAGCTGATTCATCTTTGCGGCCTAACTGAGGTAAACCAATTAAAACTATTAAATGACAAATCAAAACAATGATAAATATACCAATAGGAAAAATACTTTTTTTGAATGAAATACGAATATTTCGTTGAAAGGGTTTTCCCTCAATAACAAAATGATCTAATGCTAAACATTTGCTTATATAACGAAAATATTTTGAAAATTCAATATAATCCATTGTGTGTATCTAAAGTAAAATATTTATTTAAATATAATGAGAAAATGCACACAAATAACTTAAACTGAGTAGAAAAATGTATTTATTTATTTTTTAATTATGGGTATTATTGATAAATATGATTGCATTTACTCAGTTGTATAAAAAACTTGTCTATGATTTTGATAAAAATGTGGAAATTTTTTTAAAAATCGTATGAAAAATTTCATAAAACAATAAAACGAACTACCATGTATATGGGTCGGCTTAATTTCGGAAAAACCTTCTGCAATCGATGTATTTGATAATCATTAAGTGAAGGAAACCAATTTAAGTAATTAATATAAATGGGTTATTAATTATTTATATTAATCTATTAGAGCAATGTTATAATAGAAAACAATGTTCTTTAATCGAATAAGGAGATAGAGGTAAAAATCTATATATACCTACCTATATATTATAATAGATATAATTGGACCATTGACTTCAAGAAGCATCTCAGCTTTTTCCGAAATTTCACCTTATATTATTCTGTCTGTCTAATGGAGTATTTTAACTCTTGGTCTCTCAAAATAAATGACAAATTTTCAGGCACTTTTGAAAAAAATCGTGGTAATGAAAAAAATTTAGACCTCATTAAGTGATAGGTAGGTAGGTATATCGTTAAAATATCTTTTACTTTTATTACTTTTTTCTCATGGTCATACTTCAATTTATTTATATATCATTGGAAAGTGAATTTTTTTTCAAATTTTTTAAATTAATATTCTTCTTTTTTTTTATATCAAAAAATTACAACAGAAAAATTTATAAATGATATATCATTGGAAAGGTACCTATTTATTTATTTTTACTTTTAAAAGTTAATTTTCCCTCATCATTTTTCTCTATTTCTTATAAATAAAATGTTATAGCCGAAAAAAGAGTGAATACTTCTATAGATTTTACTTATAATTTTTACTTTATATCCACAGCGAAGCATGGTAAAGAAAGTATTGTAATCGGTATCTCTCTATTTGTTTTTAAGCCTGTTTTTGAGAATTATAAAGAATACCTCAGGCTACTTAGAAATATTCCTATATTTTTTAAATAATTTAAAAAACTAAAAAACGCTTCTAAAAAGTACACAATAATGTACCATAATACTTAATCAGAAAGTGTGGGGGTAGGAACTTTTAATTAATTTCGACAAAGTGCCCCACGCTTTTTGATTAAGTATTACATTATTTTGTACTTTTTAGACAAATGTTTTTTAGTTTTTTTGAAATATAATTTATTCTTTTTACTTTTTAGTCTGAATTATTTTTATATAAAAAAGTTTGCGGAATTTAAAAGAATGAAATTTATTTATTTTTATTATTTTTAAATAATTTTTTTTATATGAATAGGTAAACAATTATTTTTATAGATAAATGTTTGCGGAATTTAAGTCACATTGATAGATACGTAGATACATAGATAGATATATAGATAGATATATAGATAGGGGGTCAGATAGGCTAGTCGGTAGCGCATCATCCTGCTAACCAAGTGGACCCGGGTTCGAATCCGACTCGAGGCATTCGGCTAAAATCTGACCCCCGGGATAGGGACAAATTTAAAAAAATATATAGTATCGTAAAATGGCTTATGGTTAGAAAGGCCGAAAAGCCAAAAAAAAAAAAAAAAAAAAAAAAAAAAAAAAAGATATATAGATAGATACATACAGGTGAAGCTAAAATAAAGCATGTAAAAAAAAATAAAAAATAAAATAAAATTTTAAAAAGCCTACCTTATGCGCTAGAAAGGATGTGCGGATATTATGAAATTTTTGATTTATCAACAATAATATATAAATCTTAAATTTAAAAAAAAAATAAAATAAATCATCTTTTGAAAATTGTCTTGTGAATACTCTAAGTCTCAATAGAGGGTGTATACATTGTCTAGTCAAAGTATTCGTAAATTCATTTGTGTATACCTACTTTGTCCGAATGATTTAATCAATATATAAATTAACTAGTGAGTGTATATATTGACTATGTTTACACTTTGTTTACATATATAAAAAATAAAAACTATTATTATGTCAATGATATATTTTTGATTAATGGCTAGTTATATATATATACATTTTCTCAATAGATATCTATAAAGGTAAGAAAACAGAAAATAGAGGAAAATTAATGGTTTTGGTAAAGAAAGTTCCTCCCTTACAGATTCTAGGCTTAAAAAGGTGAAACGAAACCTTAGAACAAAGAGTATGATATTATGTATCTATTTTTTGATGTGGAATATTTTTTTTTATTATTATACGAGAGAGAATAGCTATTTGGCAGTCTCGTGGTCTGTCAAGTTACACAAAATATTGTAAATGTTATTGAACAAAAATTATTCAAACCAAAGACAATAACTAATTCAATACAATTCAATAATCTTCTTTTAAGTATTTGTTTTAATAATGCCTATCGACATGGAATAAAACTGATAAAGAATTACAAGATAACTTGTAATGGAACCAAACATCTAGAAAAAAATACAATTTGTTAATAATGTTTGCCACCTATAATAAGTAAATAATGTTTGTTACCAGAAACAATAAAGAAGAGTCAAAGGGAAATAAATTACAGGCATTAAATTTTAAATCACGATGATGAAGCTGATTTGCAAAAAATTGCATCTGAAAAAAATGAAAGTCAGTTCCGAGAAGTTAAATATTTTCCCAAAAAAAGACAAATCAGTTGTATAGGTATTTACCTCTTGTAAATAAATTCCTTTTGCATTAAACGACAATTCATCTACAATGGTAATCGTTTGTCTAGCCTAAACCAAGAAAACTATAATTAATACAGTTGAAAAGTTTTTGTTTTGCCGAGAGTAGCGAGAGTTGTTGATTCACAAAGAGAAACAAAGAGGTTGTCCTCTGCTTGATGCAAATAAACATATACACATATATATCAAGATGATATATCTGTATATATATATTATTTATTTGTTTGAGACTATAGTTTCGAAGACTTGGTCTTCATCATCAGTCTTTCTTCAATTATAAATGTTTTTCATGGAGTCAATATCATATGGATACTGAAAACTTGGTGTTCCTTCGTCACTGGAAAGCTAGCTTTCCAGTGACGAAGGAACACCAAGTTTTCAGTATCCATATGATATTGACTCCATGAAAAACATTTATAATTGAAGAAAGACTGATGATGAAGACCAAGTCTTCGAAACTATAGTCTCAAACAAATAAATAATATATATATACAGATATATCATCTTGATATATATGTGTATATGTTTATTTGCATCAAGCAGAGGACAACCTTTTGTTTCTCTTTATAATTAATACAATTTCTTCTGAGCTTTTTATGGTGTTCTTTGACTATGGTTTTATTTTGTGTTTTGTGATTGTTTATTTTTTTGGCTTCATATACTAGAGTCTCTTTAGCTAGGAGGTATGTAGTATGATGAGTTTATTTTGTACATATCACTGGAATAAAATTGGGCCTTCCGCTTCAAATTCGTCATCAAGACAGCGATGCCAACCGACTCCCCGAGTTTTTATTTGATTTGAATAATATTGGTGCTATATTCGATTATTTTCCTCATACCGATATTAACCAAACAGAAGGATAGATTTAGTAAAGTTGACTTGTATAATTTTGGTAATACAATATTATTTATGTTAAGTAGCTAGCGAGGGGTGAACCGCGAATGGAATTAGGTGTACACCGTTTTTGGAATTATGTGGAATTATTTTGGAATTCATTAGATAATGCCTCTTCATCTATTGTCTTCTACTTTGAAATGAAAGTGGAAGTAGGTGTACACGATATTAGGTCGCGGTTCACCCCTCGGTAGCTACATATAAATTAATAAGTATCTATCCAACATGAAAATTTCAATCATACCGCATGAGTTCTTTTTTTTCGATAATTTAAAACAAAGCATTTTGAAAATTTAAATTCTAAATTATAGATGATTATTTAAGTTTATTTATTATTATTCGTTTTGAAGGCGGAAAAATCAGTTTTGACCAGCGGTACAGAAAAATTAGAATCCTCCCCTTTTAATGTTCCTCGATTCATGGCCTTTAATCATACATAACAACTATTAAAATTTTCTGGTTTTAAACTTGAATAACTTTGTTTTTCTATCTCATAAAAAAATTGTATTAGTGTTAAATTAAAGTTCTCTATTTTCTATACAAAACATGAAAAAATAAAATGGCTTTCTGAAATATAGGTAGTTAGTAATTTTTATTTCTAGAAACAATCAATAAAATATTCTCATTTTAGAAAAAAAAAGTTGATCCAAAGGCACCAAGGAGTCTAGGTTAGTGCTGTTAAAAATAGGAAAATTGTGAAATCAGTTAACTCGTGTTTTTGTAGAAAAAGTTAAATTTTAAGATATATTAATTATTTTCCAAATTATTTATATAGGGACCGTCCATAAATTACGTCACACAGTAAAGGGGGAGGGGCATCTCAAATTTGTGACAAAATGTGACAGGGAGGAGGGGTCTTAAAAATAGTGATATCACAAAAGTCAAATTAAAATTTTTTCAAATAAGTATATTTTTTAGATTTCAGGTTATTTTTAGTCCAACCTGAAAATTATAGGGTATAAAAGTAAAAGTGGGACGTCACAATACAGGGGTGGGGTTCAATAAAAATGTGACAGAATGTAACACAGAGGGAGAGGGGGGGTTACAAATATTGAAATTCGTGTGACGTAATTTATGGACGGCCCCATATTAGCGAGTTACCAATTTTTGTCTAGCTTAAAAACCAATAAGGGCCAGTTTCATAAAAATAGGATCACCCTATGCTAGGGAACATCCTGGGGTTACCTCTCGAAATGTGTTTCATAAAAAAAAACATAGGGTGATCTCAAACTTAACCCCCTATATTTAACTCTCCGAAATTGATGGGTTAACCTTTATCCTGGGGATAACCCTATGTTTATTTACACTAGAAAAACATTTTATAGGTTAGAGTTTCAAATCAAAAGAATTCAAAACAAATCGTTATATTATTTATTTTTATAATATTATTATTTTTTTATATAATATTAAATATAGTCAAATATACCTAAATACATGTATATAGAATTTTAATTTATGTTAACACGGAACTAGAATAAAACAAAAGAATTCATTATATAGGTATATTTTTTAAAAGTAAATATCCAATAAATTAAATTAAATTAAAAAAATTTCAAACTAAAATCGAAGAAAGCAGATATTTCTAATAAAATAGCTAAATTCTTATATTTATTTCGTAGAATAAAATTAGATCGGAAACGATTGGTGTCAGCATTAAATTCTGATGCCAAATCATCCCATATTTTTACTTTATTTTTTCTTTAAATTAGCATCAGAATCTGAACGCTAAGATTCCAACACATCTTTATATTTATTAACGAGAAAAACAAGATGTTTCTCCTCTTCTATTGTGAAATTGGGAGTTCTTTTACGCTTAATTGAAGATTGGCCCTAAAATTTAATATCCACTTATTCAATACATTTCAAATTTTTAAAATTACATGATTTGTCTCAGTTTTGTTGTAAGTATCTATATATTTACTTTTTTACCAATTTATTTTTATATGATTAAATAGAAAATTTTTTTTGATATTTTTTAAATAATAAAGAATACATCAAGACATTCATTCATTTGAATGAAATGAATACAAAACAAAACAAAAAATTTAAACATAATTGTTTTTTTTTTCTAAAAATAACTAAAATCTAGGGAATTTGGCCGTTGCCAACCTATTTTCCTTACCCTTGACTCATGGTGAGCTAACTCGTCACTATTTTGTTTTATGAAATTCATATTGTTTGGAACTCCAGGGTAACTCTCAACCTAGAGTTGAGTAAGCCGAGGATTATTTTTTTTATGAAACTGGCCCTAAGAGTATGAAAATTGAGTAACAGATTAACCGAGTTAGTGAATATACGAATAACTGATTCTCGGTCATATAAAATACTCGGATAATCCGAAACCGGTTTCGCTTGCCAGCACTAATCTAGGTATATTTATCAAAGATGTAATAATCTCTTACTTGGTTGATGCACCATTGACAAATGCAAACCGACTGGATAAATATTACAGAAGAATAAACGGTCCATAAAGACGTACTAATCAAGTCCATAATAGGATAGCAACGCGCCGTGATAATAATATAAAGACAAAATATGAGATTAATAAACGTTTGTCCGGCGAATACCACAAACTTCATTTCTTGATAAGAGTTAATTTTAGAACCAAGCTTCCAGAGTCTTAAATAATTCCGGGCGTAGGTTACCTGAAAATGCCAAAGTTTCCAGAATTAAATTTATAAAATTACAAGAAAGATAAACTTCAAGCCAGGATTGGGAAAGCTTTACATGTTGGAAGATCATGTTAATTAAGTGAAATGTAACCCCCATTAAGACCATATCAAGAAATTTCAATTAGATCAACTTCGAAAGTGTAATTATTTTGTAAAAGTATATTTATGGTATATGTATGCACCTGATTTCACTGATGGTGAATCGCAGATGCAGACCAACGAAATATGAATCTTAAGGTATCGACTAAGAGCCCATCTAAGTTTTGTTCCATATCTACAAATACCTCTTTTCTTCAAAGTTTTTTATGCTACCATACTTTCTGAAAAACATTTCTAAATAAACTGACATGTTCTGATGTGGCCATCCACTTGACTTTACCACACAACCTGGTCCCTCACTTATATTTAATAAAATTATTTATAATCATGTAGGGGGGGGGTAGTTTTTGCATTTTTAGAGCCCACGGATTATGTGTACAGAATTTGGTAAATGGCCAAGATTTTTATTTTTTGACACTACACTCCCCCCCCATTTTGGGCTGTTAGTTTTTGCATTTTTAGACTTCTGGGGGTCTGATTATGTATACAAAATTTGGTTGAGTTTGCTCAAATCGCCTAGATTTGTAATTTTTAACCCCCCCCCCTCCACCCCTTAATTTTGGGTCGATATGCACTAAAATCTAATCAGCTCTTATTCTCAATGCACCAAAACTCCGTATGAAATTTGGTTTGATATTCACACTAGTTTTTGAGCTAGCTCGTCCACAAAAATTTGGTAACGAACAGACTAACGGACAACCAGACAACCAGACGGACAGACTAACAGACATTTTGACAAAACAACTATTATCTCGAAAAATATAATTTTATCGATGTTCCCTTATTAGGGCTTTTTTGTAGACAGAAATGCCATGGTTTCGCCCAATTTTTTAAATCAAAATATTTTCCGCCGTTTTTGAGATATTTCGAAAAAAAGAAGCAAAAAACCACTTTTTTCATGAACGATTACAATACTTGACCATACCCTGTATGGTAAAGTAAAAATGTTATATCAATGAACTTATCTAGTGTTCTGTATGTAAAATTTTATTCCGATTTAAAAAGTGCTGTGATTAGACACGGCACAAAAAATATAGCATTTTTTTCATAATCGTTTTGGTTATCAATAGCAATAATATTAATTTTTTATGGAAAAAATATATTTTCATTGAAATTAAGGGAGGTGAGCTGACTAGGCGATCTGCAAAAATATATGCAACGACTATATCGCAAAATTAGTAAGTCGCAATGTGACTATACATATTTGAAAATTAAACTAAATATTGTCGGTGATAAGGATGATTCATTAAGGACGCCCCAGGTCTCTCCTTCGAAATTAATTCTGAAAAATGCATCTTGTAGGGCGTTTCCCTTCAAAAGAAATTGAAAAAGAGCGTCTCGACGCCCAGCGTAGCTTTTATCATTTTTTATCATTGTTATATTATAATTTCTATATCAATGGATAGTTAATTTTTTTTATGATTTAATAGAAGTATTCATTAAATTGTGTTTGAAATCTAAGAACCGGAAGTACCCCTTTTCTAACCGTAGTTTTGTTCTTGTAATTTTCTCAAAAACGACTTTAAAGATTTTTTGCTGGGCCGATTTGAAGGAAGGACATATTTGAGGATGATTCTAAATTGCAGAGGTTGTAAGTGAGTTTTATTTTATGGTTTCTATTTATTCAAGGTAAAGTATTGACTAATTTTTCTGAAGTGCATACTTTTGGCGTATAAAAATTAATTATAAGCAAAATAAATCATTAACAATAATAACTTTTAAGGAGTTAGGTGTTGGTTCTAGGTGAAACATTTTAATATAATAATAAAACTTGAGCAAGATGCGAGGTAGGTTTCACAAAAAAGAAATAAAACAAAATTGAGTTTTGAATTCGATATATTTCGGGGGTGAGCCCGTCATCAGGAGTCAAAGAAAACTGATTTTACATTGGGAAAAAAATAAAAATAAAAAATGATGGGCTCACCCCCGAAATATATCGATTTCAAAACTCAATTTTGTTTTATTTGTTTTTTGTGAAACCTACTCGCATATTGCTCAAGTTTTATTATTACATTAACAATAACTTGATGATTATAGATTATTAAATTTGGCTGGAAAATTTAAATGAAAAATGCTTCATATCAGTAAAAAATTGAATTGCTAAATACAAATACTTCGAAGGCATATACTAGTATGTAATACTTCTTAATCAGTGGAAGCCACTCATCCTACCAATATCAGCTTTCAATAGAACTCAATAAGAATTTATTATCATAGGAAAAAGCAATGTTACATATATGCTTTCAAAATATTTGGATTTAACCATTAAATTTTACATATTTATACTGATATAAAGCATTATTAATTCACATCTAAAACTTAAAAATAAAAATGGGACACTATCTGAAATAATTTGTATTAATTTCGTTCAGGGAGAATGATGTAGGTTCAAGATGAAACATATTTAATAAAATTAAAAATATTTAGAATACTAGACAGGTTTCACAATTTTTTTTAATTTGTATTAAAATTGATAATTACCGGATTAATTATTTTTAATAACATCTTGCTGTTTTCTAAATTTTCATTAAGCTCTTTAAAATGTAATCCAAGATATAACACTGATGTATAGAAATGATTTATTTCTCCGAATATTGTAAATTCAAAGAGTAGAGACAAAATAGTGAGGCAATACTTTTCTTGAATCTGGAATAATTTTATTTTAGTAAATTTTTATTTCATATATAAAAGATTTCTGAAATCCTGGTTAAAACATATATCTGTATCAAAATTCTTATACTTAATAAGGGGCCAAGTGCATAAGGCCCGAAATGCAGCTGATTTGATGCAATATACATAAGGGAAAATTAAACAATTCCTTAAATATCCTTTTCAATCATCATCACTTTTAAAAAATTTCCAAATAAAATAAATTTTTTGTCATATTAAACATTGATTAATTATTTTAAAATTCACGTTTCAGCCAACACTGCCCATCTTCATTTGTTTCTTCTAAAATTCTTTCAAAAATTCATAAAACTCTCCGATTTTGAAAAATCGTATTTTTTCGGTGGGTTTAATGAATAGTATGAATTTTGAAATAATTTGAGAGAAAAATTATTGATTTTAAACTGAAGTTTGTCAGTTCAAAACATGTATATATTATATATATTTGTCTAGATTAATTTGTAACAACGCTTAGCTTCCTTTTTCCGCCACTAGATGTCCCGGCGATCAATTTCAAACAAGATCGAATATGGCCCGGTCAAATTAAAAACTTTATATCGAAATTGAAATCACAGATACATGAAATATACTCTAACCAAAAGAGAGTAAATTTTTCTGATTAATCGTTTGGTTAATCATATCCATAATTTAATAAGTTTTATATTAAATAAGACGTACACGTTTCGTCATTTTATTTGTGACTTTCTCAGCAACTTAATTCTGAAATCAATTTCCGATAATTATGTGAAATATTCTATCTAAAAAAATGGAAAAGAAGAAAAAGAATGTTTCTCAAAATGATATTGGACAATTGAGTTGAGAAATAAGTCGCTGAGAAAGTCAAAAATAAAATGACGAAACATACGTCTTATATATACTATATATATTTGTCTAGATTAATTTGTAACAACGCTTAGAGAAATTTCTCTAAAAAAATTACCCTCTTGCCTAGAATCGAACCGACGAACTCTTGAACTAAGGGCATGAGCTCTAGCCATTAGACCAATGTAACATCTTGATTTCTGTTACTAAAACTATATATTTTTGATTTAGACTTTGTGTCGAGATAATATTGTATTCATTTGAACTCGAATGAAAATGAAAAATCACCAATAGATTTTAAATTAAGAAACATTAAATATATATTAATTAACGAGGCAAATTTGAAATATAATTGTCAGCTCGGATTTTAAACTGATGGCTCCAATCGATTTTCATTAACCAGGCAAATTTGAAATATAATTCTAATTTGGACTCGAATTTTGAAATGAAAGACTCCAATTCATTTTAAATTAAGAAACATTAAATATATTGATAATTGTTCCTCCCCCCCCAGGCCACTCAAAAATTAAAGAGGCGAAACTTAAGAGACGATGTATTTTCGGTAGTTTACGGGTATACATTTGGAGTGTGGTTTTTTAAGAGGAATAAAATTTTTGGACCGAGACGCTGGCCGCCAGGGCACCAGCCCGGAGGGCCGAGCTTCGAGGGCGTGTGGTCAAACTTCAGTGAATTCGAAGTTTGAGCTTTTTTATTATATTATTTTTATTTTTAATTTTTTAACTCTTTGAATATTTCAAGGAATAACGATTTTATAAAAGCAATCATTTATTAAATAATAAGTTTATATTTACTTCATTAACTGAAAATAATTCATTTTAAAGAGTATATTTACTTTAAATTTGATATTTTTTATACATAGGTTTAAAAGTTGAATAATAAAAGCATCACTTTTATTACCAAATAATGTTAAATATTTGAATTTATCGACGACTTTGTTTATTTTAATAAAGAAAAAATATATCTTATTTCGCTTCAAGGTCAAAATATATGTCGACAGTTGCTTCACTCACACTAGCCAGTAAACCTCTCACCGACTTGAACAGAAAGATTAATTCTTATTGGTTGAAAGATTAACCTTCAGCCAATCACAGTTGAGATAACAGATCTAACTTTCCCATTCCTTTTTCCAACCTCGCACAAGCTCGTCGAGAGCCTCTGCACTCTTGTTTATATCTCCGAACTGGTCGGTTGATATTTTTGGGAGCAAGCCCTATTTGGAGGGCAGTCTCTCTTGAAGCCATTTTACTTGTTCCAAGTTTTATTTTATATGTGTTATAAAGGCCATTTGTATTGGTTCTTTTTATATTTAATTGTGGATTTCTGTAAAACGGCCATTGGCTTTATAAAAGTCGGCTGTAGATCTTTACGAAGTTGGAAATACCTGAATATACTTTTGTTAGCCCTGGAAATAATTTTATTCCCTGAGCTCAACTGGAACAGGCTTCATCAGACTATATTGTCACCTTTTACAAGACGTTTCATTCCAAACTTGGATAAACTGCAATTCTTGTATATTTTTCTTTATTTAACAAGAAAAATAATTAACTTCATTACTACCGACGCCATCTTGATCTGTGACGTATGCTCAAGGACAAGGGAAGCCAGGGGAATTTCTTACCCCTCTCCTGCCATCACTCTCTTCAAAACATCTCTGCTGTGATCATACCTTAAACCACCTGTTCTGTCGAGATCATCTAGATATTGGCTTTTGTGATGAAGAAGCATCTGTATTGAATTGATATCTGTTTACCAATTTACCTCAATAATTGACAGAGGAAATTTATTCATCTTATTTTTAAGATAAGTACTGATTATAATATATGTATTAAAACAATTATTATTTAATTCTAATTGCACTCTTTGTTATAAAGAATTTATAATACTTTACTCATTATTGTTTAAATAATAAATACTCTTTGTTAATTAAAATATAATTTCATTATTTTAATTAAAAAATTATTAATCATTATTTTCTGAATTTAACTTTCCACAAAATATTCCTTACATTTATTTTTTAATAATAATCTATGAAAGTTTTTTGCTAATATATCTTTTAACTATTCGAATCTGCAATCAAGTACCTTTTTAGTACCGGACAGGGTTATAAAAACACGTCTATGGTAACGAATCCCTCAATCTTGGATATTCGTGTTTTCCCAAGGTAGACCGATAATTAAGGAATACGCGTTCGCATTTATTTTATACCGCTTATGTAGGGATTAGCCGTTCGTCCGTGAATCCGTATAAACTTAGTCATCAATTGAGGTCTCCCTAACATACTGGCAACACGTGACAGGACAAAACATACTGTCGATCGTTTTGACAAGACAAACTTTTGTTTAACAAAAAGCTTTCATTATTTAGCAAATTTTTATATTTTGCAAACGTTTTGTTTAATTAAAACAAACTTTAAGTTGAACATTTTTACTGTTGTTAGTAAACAAACATTGACAGCTGCCAAAGTGTCATTTTATATTTTGACAGCTGGAATGTAAACAAACATTAAATTTGAATCATTCTTTAAATGTAAAGAGTTTTTATCAAACGCAATATTTATATTTATTTATTTTGTGGAACGTTCATTCAGTGGCGACCATTTGTGACTCGATACGATAATTAATTCAATAATTAATCAAATTTTTTATATAAACATTTAGTTAAGTTATATAACAATTTTATATAAACAAATCAGATTAATCAATTTAGTATTAATCAACCAAACTATTTATTATTTTAACAAATATTAAACTTGTTTATTATAATTTATATTAAAATAAATAATATTTTAATAATTTAATTATATAAAAATGACTCAAAAGCAAGTCAAATACATTACTGGCATTTGGGCATCAGCCAAAGAAGAAAGTAAGGATTACCTGGCTCTCATAAATGATAGGGAATCTATTTCTGAAACTTCAGGCAACAAATGCCTAGAGGTTTTAAAATCTATTATTGAGGAAGTTAAAAACTGTAGACATTACATTTTTCAACATGACTTACAGAATGTACAGCCGGTTGACCTCATGTTGCCGGAAATATCCTCAACAATTAGTCAGCTTAGAACACTAGAACTCAATGTTGGCGGATGCTTTAGACAAGCTGCAGACTGTTCGTAAGTCATCTGACTCACAAAGCAGTTCTGAAAATTCTAATACGAGCAGCTTACAAATAAACCTTCCTAAAATTAATTTGGAAAAGTTTAATGGTTTATATACTAGATATCCAGCTTTTTTACATCAGTTTAATGCCTCCATAGGTGAAAATGCACAGCTTTCTCCTTGTCAAAAATTAATTTATTTAAAAAGTTTCTTAGGTGATGAACCTCTAAATCACATTCGTCACTTAGAAGTCACTAATGACAATTATCAAATTGCACTTGATTTGATTCATAGCAAGTACTACAAGTACCGAAAAATTGTTTTCGACTTGTTAGATGAACTATTTGATTTAAAAGTGATTACTTCACCAAATGCTAAAATGTATCACCATTTAACCACAACTGTCAAGCAAATTGTTTTGCAATTAAATAATTTAAAAATAGAGACAGATCAGTGGAACATTATTTTAGTCAAGTTAGTGTCTTCCAAATTGGACCCTAAGGCACAACAGGATTGGTATTTAACTTTAGATAATGATCAAATACCAATTTTAGACTCTTTATTAGAATTTATAGAAAAGCGTGCAGATTCTTATCTGGAATCACACGCACAAACCGTTAATAAAAATAAAACTTTTACCAAAAATAACTTTAATGCCAAAACTTTAAATTTGCAAGCTAAAGAGCCTGATAATAGCTGCATAGCTTGTAAAGCCCAACATTGGGTGGGTAGATGTCCCAAATTTATTGCATTAAAGCCATATGAAAGGTTTGTTTTAATAAGAAACAACAATTTATGTTTAAAATGCTTTTCTTCACAACATTCCGTTTCGGTTTGTGGACGAAGCAACTGCAACCAATGTTCACGTACTCATTCAGCCCTTTTGCATTTTTCTAGTACCAAAACGGATGGCTCACACAAGGACTCGGAGAGTGGTTCAGTCAAACAGAAACAAAAGTCGGAGGTCAAGAATGCTACTAATTCGGACACTTCTACTGAAAAGAAAGGACAAGTCTCACATGTTCGAGTCTGTGGTTCTACAACCTTATTGAGCAGAGCCCAAATCAAAGCCTTCGATTACCAAGGTCAACAGGTATGCGTCAATGCCTTTATTGACGCCGGTAGTGAAATTTCTCTTATTTCCGAAACCGCAGTTAAACGATTGGGTTTGAAAAGCTCACCCACACTGCTTTCAGTTAGGGGTTTGAACGACCAGCATCTTGCCACAGCTAGTCAATTTGTTAATTTAACTTTTAATTCTGTAGTTGACAACTCTTTAGAATTTAATGCCGATTTTTACGTTGTTAAAGATTTGAATCTGACCATCCCCTCTGTACCTTTGAAAAGGAGTCAATTCACCTTCTTGCAGGGCTTACCTTTAGCAGACAAATTGTTTGGTACACCAGGAAGAGTAGAAATTTTAATTGGTGCAGACATATTTTCTAAATTAGTCCTCGGTGACATTTTGAAAAATGACAGCCAAAATTTAGTGGCACAAAACACCTCGTTGGGTTGGGTGGTATTTGGCAAAGCTGACCCCCTCCATAAGGTAGCTTACCCTAAAAAGGTAAAAAATTGTCACCTAAAAGGCTCTTTAGCCGAATTAAATTCAAACTTATTAAAATTAGTTGAACTGGACTCAGTCCCAGATCATAAAATAGTGAATAATTCAAATGCTGAAATGCAATTCTTATCTAGCATAAAGCAAATAGATAACAATCAACTTCAGGTTGCATTACCTTTTAAATTAAACCCTCCTCCACTCGGAGATTCTTTTCCCAAGTCACTTGTAATGCTTAAAAAGCAAAATGAAAAATTTAACAAGGTTAACAATTTAAAAAGAAAAAGAAAGAGAAAAAGGAATAGTCATTTAAATTGGCGAAATACCACATTAAAAAAGAATTATGGGCAACAGCTTCTTAACGTTGATGGAGCTGCAGACTCTTCTATGTCAGGTTGAATCTGTCCTGAATTCTCGACCTTTGACTCCACTCTCTGAGGAGACAGACAGTTTTGATTATTTGTCTCCTGGTCATTTCTTGGTGGGTCAACCGTTAGTACAGTTACCTGTCTTAGAACATGTCAATGAGAGAAATTATAAACTCTCACAAAGATTTAAACATTTAGAAAATTTAAAGACCAGCTTCTGGAAAAGATGGTCAAGCTCATATCTAAATATCTTACAACAAAGATATAAAAATAAACAAAAAGATGTAAATCTACTTGTAAATCAGTTGGTTCTGGTACAAGATCCTAATACCATGACCAACAACTGGTTACTTGGTAGGATTGTTGAAGTCTTTCCTGGTAAAGACGGAATAGTCAGAGTAGCAAAGCTTAAAACCAAAATGGGTTTGGTTACCAGACCGGTTAATAGGCTTGCACCTCTACCAATTGATAATTAATCAGCTAATTAAAAGTTTAGCTTTAAACATATTTAATTTTGTAATACCTTTTAAGTATAATTTTAAGATTATTAGTTTTCTAAGGCACTATCATTGTTAAGTGCAATCAGTGTTTCTTTTTTTATGTTAAAGTGAAAGTGAAATTGTGTGCTTACTATTAAGTAAACAAAACCATATCAGCCACTAAGATAGAAACTTTATTAACTCAATGAATTATTGTAACGAAAAGAAAACTTTTCGAAGGTGGCCAGTATGGTCAAACTTCAGTGAATTTGAAGTTTGAGCTTTTTTATTATATTATTTTTATTTTTAATTTTTTAACTCTTTGAATATTTCAAGGAATAACGATTTTATAAAAGCAATCATTTATTAAATAATAAGTTTATATTTACTTCATTAACTGAAAATAATTCATTTTAAAGAGTATATTTACTTTAAATTTGATATTTTTTATACATAGGTTTAAAAGTTGAATAATAAAAGCATCACTTTTATTACCAAATAATGTTGAATATTTGAATTTATCGACGACTTTGTTTATTTTAATAAAGAAAAATATATCTTATTTCGCTTCAAGGTCAAAATATATGTCGACAGTTGCTTCACTCACACTAGCCAGTAAACCTCTCACCGACTTGAACAGAAAGATTAATTCTTATTGGTTGAAAGATTAACCTTCAGCCAATCACAGTTGAGATAACAGATCTAACTTTCCCATTCCTTTTTCCAACCTCGCACAAGCTCGTCGAGAGCCTCTGCACTCTTGTTTATATCTCCGAACTGGTCGGTTGATATTTTTGGGAGCAAGCCCTATTTGGAGGGCAGTCTCTCTTGAAGCCATTTTACTTGTTCCAAGTTTTATTTTATATGTGTTATAAAGGCCATTTGTATTGGTTCTTTTTATATTTAATTGTGGATTTCTGTAAAACGGCCATTGGCTTTATAAAAGTCGGCTGTAGATCTTTACGAAGTTGGAAATACCCGAATATACTTTTGTTAGCCCTGGAAATAATTTTATTCCCTGAGCTCAACTGGAACAGGCTTCATCTGACTATATTGTCACCTTTTACAAGACGTTTCATTCCAAACTTGGATAAACGGCAATTCTTGTATATTTTTCTTTATTTAACAAGAAAAATAATTAACTTCATTACTACCGACGCCATCTTGATCTGTGACGTACGCTCAAGGACAAGGGAAGCCAGGGGAATTTCTTACCCCTCTCCTGCCATCACTCTCTCTTCAAAACATCTCTGCTGTGATCATACCTTAAACCACCTGTTCTGTCGAGATCATCTAGATATTGGCTTTTGTGATGAAGAAGCATCTGTATTGAATTGATATCTGTTTACCAATTTACCTCAATAATTGACAGAGGAAATTTATTCATCTTATTTTTAAGATAAGTACTGATTATAATATATGTATTAAAACAATTATTATTTAATTCTAATTGCACTCTTTGTTATAAACAATTTATAATACTTTACTCATTATTGTTTAAATAATAAATACTCTTTGTTAATTAAAATATAATTTCATTATTTTAATTAAAAAATTATTAATCATTATTTTCTGAATTTAACTTTCCACAAAATATTCCTTACATTTATTTTTTAATAATAATCTATGAAAGTTTTTTTGCTAATATATCTTTTAACTATTCGAATCTGCAATCAAGTACTTTTTTAGTACTGGACAGGGTTATAAAAACACGTCTATGGTAACGAATCCCTCAATCTTGGATATTCGTGTTTTCCCAAGGTAGACCGATAATTAAGGAATACGCGTTCGCATTTATTTTATACCGCTTATGTAGGGATTAGCCGTTCGTCCGTGAATCCGTATAAACTTAGTCATCAATTGAGGTCTCCCTAACAGCGTGCCTTTGGCACGCCCGCGAAGCACGTTTTATAATAATAAATTGATTTTTAATATGACAAAGGAATTATGATTTTTGTTTTTATTCGAACATTTTTTAAAAGTGGTGATAGATTAAATGTGAATATGAAAATTGAATAATTTTTTAAGCAAGTACATTACAATCAAGAAGAGAATATTTTTTTGAAAATTTGAGAGTAGTATAAATATATAAATATTTCTGGGTAATGGAACTCTCTTTTTGTATAAGATAGGGGTTAGACTATCGATTGTAATAAGATGATTGTTTTATTAGAGTCGTTATAATTCGATGGAGATAAAAATAAACTGCAACGGATCGTTGCTAAACTTTATCCAAATTCATTTGAAATATCAATATTTTTATTTCTTTATTATTAATCATATATCATAGCCTATTTGCGGTCCATGTTTAAAATAAAATAAAGAATTTAAAAAAAGTACTATCTTACTGTAGAGTAAAAAGTACTTTAAAATATAATTTTACTAAAAACTTTATTTAACCTTTTTTGTGGTCCCCAAGGTACTTAATTAGGATATTAAATTTCATCAAAATTGGTTAAGTCATTTTCAAGATATTTAGAAAAAACTAAAAAAGTACTGAAATAAAGTACTAATGTTTTTGTACCAAAAACTAATCAGCGCTTTATTTTATTAAACTAATGGTAGCTTTTCAATTTCGTTTCAATCGGTGCAACGGTGTAGAAAAAATCGTGGACGAAAAAACGATTACATCCATCCATCCGCACGCACTTCCTAAAAAAATCGCACTTTTTGGCCTCTCGAAGAGACCCCATATAATTTTTGGTAAAACTGTCACATGCTAAAATTCAACCTAATTGAATACTACAGTGACTTTAATTGAGACCATGGGTTCCGTAGTCTTTACCTGAGGACCGTTTGAAGTCGCGCTTGCCGCGAGACCGATTACAATACTTTCCCCATGCTTCGCATTGGATAAAGTAAAAATATCTATTAGTATTTGAATTTGCTTTTAAAAAAAAACATCGTACCAATATTCTGTAAAATTCTCCTTTGTAATAAACGGCTGATATTTTCAAAACAAAGATACACGACATAAACATAACATTCGTAAAAAATACAAGATTTCTTATTAATTTGTATTTCATCCAATTTTTTGGCATTTCAATTTCAGTCATCTCAAGGATAATTTCCAAATGTTGTTTACGTTTCCATATATTTATTATAATAATAATTTGGCACACTACTGGTTCCAGCACCTGAAAATAAAACATGAATTATACATGCATATATAAATACATAATATATACCTATATATCAATGTCGTGCGGTTCATCGATGCTGTGGATGCAGCGTATCCCCCAAATTCCAAAATATCAAGAGTAATTTCATCCGTGTTATATTTGAAAATTTGTAAAATTTTAAAAAATCTTTCAATAAATGTGTACTACCTATACAATTAATTCATTTAGGCCGGTCGTCCACTGGAAGCGACAACTGCAGCGCTATAATGAGCGAAATCGAGCTGCAACGCGCTACACGAATCAAACATGAGTATTTGTATGGGAGCTCGTCCACTGGAAGGGGGGGCTATAGCTCGACATAGCGAATTGTCCAGCTGCATAGCAAAAGATTCAATTCAGATTGTTTTTTCCGCTTCTGGAGCGCGATGATAACCTAATAAATTTAGTTTTTGAACGAAAATATTTATGGAACCAGAAAGAGCCGCTGTACCATATGGGAAATTCAACTATTAAGTTGTGGAATTATTTTAATTTATTCACTAGTGGCTGAAACCAATGAAAAGAAAATTTTATTTCTTATAGTTAATTTATTAGTAATTCACAATTCCCTCTTTGTCCGGCTCCCATTCATAATAAAGTTATAAATTATCTATGAATTATTTTTCAATTTAATAATAAATTAATCAAATATATAAATTAATTAATTTAATAATTATGTAATATGATCTTTAATTAGTTAGATTTTATTTTTATTTAACTTTTAAGGAGTTAGGTGTTGGTTCTAGGTGAAACATTTTAATATAATAATACAACTTGAGCAAGATGCGAGGTAGGTTTCACAAAAAGAAATAAAACAAAATTAATGATGGGCTCACCACCGAAATATATCGAATTCAAAACTCAATTTTGTTTTATTTCTTTTTTGTGAAACCTACCTCGCATCTTGCTCAAGTTTTATTATTTTATTTTTATTATTTGTAAAGGGAATCAACTTTAATCAAACAATCAATATTAATTTAAATTTGACGTTTAATTCATTATTCACTCGAATTTTCCCTTCAATACATTAAAAACTGTTTCTCAACTTGAATGAGAGGTTAATCAAGGGCTAAATGTGACCTGTCATTTTGAGAAATGGTATTCTTGGCTTTTCTGAAGATCTCTGTAAGTACCTACAGCAAAAACTCGCCGTACCTCCTTTTTTAGCTAACTTATTATTCACACACTCTTTTTCTCTTTTTCTTGTATCTATTTTGTCTAATGAGACGGCTAAAAGCGAATGAAAATGGCTGACCCAGACCGACTTTGTCGCGCAACCAGGCTGTTAGAGGACGAGATCTTGTCGAGCTACTTAATCCTACAACCCGAAGCTAATTGTCGCGCTGCATAGCATAGCGTGTTGTCGCTTCCAGTGGACGACTAGTGTTAAAGATATATAAAATTTAAAATTTAATCAGCTTTTTAAAGTTAGCAAATTTATTCTAAAATTCCTATTTTATTTAATCACTTCAGCTATCTTGTGGAGAAAACTTTGATTTTATGAGATTAAAAAGTGAATTTATATGTACTCGACCCATGACTTTCATTTAAAATCTATAAATTGCAATAAAAATTAATCGTGAAAGATTAACTAAAAGATTTTTGTGCAAAAGTATTTGATTTAATGAAGTTCAATTGAATATTCTCTTTTCTCTATAACGAGAATCGTTTTGGTTCGAGTGCAAAAGGCCATTCCTAGATTAATAGAAATTAAGAAATTAATCTCTAATAGTCTGAAACAGGTTTGGACTTGTATTTTGCAATACATCAAAAGAGAGAGATAATTCTATCCGCGCTCTTTGTCGTTATTTTCATCGATCAGATTCTAATGAAAGAATCGCTCACCCGCACATTAAATAATAAATAAGCTGACGTGTTCAGATTTGGTTGAGTTTGCTCAAATGGCCTAGATTTTTAATTTTTAACCCTTCACACTAGTTTTTGAGCTAACTCGCCAACAAAAATTTGGTAACGCACAGACTAACTAATGGACAACCAGACAGACATTTTGACAAAACAATTATTATCTCGAAAAATATATTTTTTTCAATGTTCACTCATTAGGGCTTTTTCATTGGTTTTGCTCAATTTTTTTAATCAAAATACTTTCACCCGTTTTTGAGATATTTCGAAAAAAAGAATGAAAAAAACCAATTTTTTCATGCACGATTACAATACTTGACCCGAGGGGTGATCCGAGATTGGAAGTAGGTGTACACCTCTTTGAAAGTATTTTGGAAGTACTTGAAATATTTGGAAGTACTTGGAAATATTTGGAATTACTTGGAAATATTTGAAATTACTTGGAAATATTTGGAAGTATTTGGAAATATTTGGAAGTACAAGTGGAAGTAGGTGTACAGCATATTAGGTCGCGGTTCACCCCTCGACTTGACCATACCCTGTATGGTAAAGTAAAAAGTGAAAACTTTTTTAAGACTCGGTACACTAGAGCTGCCCTAGTAATTATTAATAAACTTAAATATAAATTGTTTATTGTTTATGCAATTAAAACAAAATGTGTGCATGAGAATAATTTTAAAATGTAATAGATACACCAGTATTAATATGATGTTAAATACGCTGAATTTTCTCACTGTAAAAGAGACTATATATTGTAATTCGCTGATTATGATCTTCAGGATAAGGAACGGTTTGGCACCGGAATATTTAAGGGAAAAATTAAAATATACGAACGAAGGTGGTTGTTATGATTTGAGAGGTGGGGAGAATTTCAGGATAGATATTTGTAGGACAAATAAAAAATTTAGGACTTTATTTTATAGGGGTTTGTCCGATTACAATAAAGTGCCGAGTGAGATAAGAAATGTTACAAAAATCCAGGAATTTAAGGAGCGATTGTTGGAATTCGTAATTTCCAAAAGATAATCTTGTTGTGGAATCTCCACCAAAATTATAATGTTGTATTGTGATTGCTTCATTATTGTAGTGTATTGTTAAGTTGTATTGTTTTCTTTTGTTTTTGTAATATTATCAATGTGTATTATTGTTTTTGTGATATTATCATTGTATGTTCTTGCATATAATTATTGTATATGTTATAGCTGAAAATAGCTAATAAAGATTATTATTATTATTATTATTATTTATGGCTATACTATAATATAACATCCTGTTAAAATCTCAATAGAATAATTCAAAAAATATTTTCTTTCTTTTGAACCAGATATTACAAAATCTAATCAGTACCTATTATATAATGATACAAACGAACTTTTTGACTTTCTGTTCTTGGATTATCGTGGGTATCGGAATTCAGACACACAAAGAGAAAAAATCATATAGTTGAAAAATATTTTTCTCCTCGTTTCAAACATTTTAAAGCACAATAAGCAAATATTTATTTTTATACGTGATTAAATACATTTAATTTGCATTATGCCTTCTAAGATCGCGTCAGTCAGTTTCTAACAATGAAAAGAATTGAAATATCACTAGAAGAAGCTGAAGTGAATATAGATTATCCGCTCTGTTTAAATATCAAATGATAAAAATCTAATGTTAAATTTGAAAAAATTATGAAAAATAAAATAATAACGAAGAATAAAATAAAATTTAAAAAATCAAGGTGTAATTTTTGGACAGCATCCCCTGGTTGAAAAGTCACCGCACACCACTGCTATAATAGTTGTATTTTAATGTAAATTATAAATATGAGAATTTAGCAGTTTTCAACCATTTAATTGAAACGTTAAGTGTACCACCAATAAAAATCATGTTCCCTATAACTTTTTATTTACTTTATTTATTTACCACTGTTTTATTTTGAAAATAAAATAATGAAATTCTTCGTTCAAGGTAGTAACAATAAATCGTTAAAAAAGGAAAAATAATTCACTAAAAGAATAAATTAATGGGGAAAAGCAAATGAAAATGAAAATTATATTTATTTCTTTGGACCTAGACATTTTATCTTCATTCTTAAATAAATAGTACGTATTTTATAAGAATAATAATTAATTAAATTGTAGTCTCAATTTGATTCTAAATATAATAAAATCTGAATATTGAACCGAAGTTGAAAAGAAAAATCAAAAAACGAATAAAATACGGTATAAAAGAAGTTATCACTTCAAAAAAAAATCGAAAATAAATAAAATAAAATAAAAATTTTATTTTATTTACTTCTGGCATCAAAAGATTTGTAACAATTTCCAAAGGCCCGCTTTAATCTTCTTCAGTCTAATATAAATATTTCTCAAGAAAATAATTTAATGAAGTTTTTGTTTTCCTAAAAATTAATTCACATTAAACTGAAGATGACTGCAAGCTTTCGACACTCAAATTTTTGACAAAACAAATATTCATTTCTATACCACTAAATATCTCCAGCACCACTGGCTGAAAACCGCTATCATAAATAGGAATCTGCAAAATAATACCTACTAGTGCAATGGAGACCATGAAATCGGTCATCCTATCTCCTCCTGCAGAGAATGGATAGTCAGTAAAATAGTAAAAATGTATCACGAATAATGCAGTAATTCCACAGAAAGGCAAAATACTAGATTTCATAGAGACGCGAATATTACGTTGAAATGGCTCGCCATTAATTATAATATGATTTATTCCAACAAACTTATAAAAATAATGAAAATGTTTAAAATTATCATAATAATCCATTTTAGATTTAAAATTTTGAAAATAAAAATTGAATCGTTATCTTCCCAAGGGAAATAAATGGTATCTTAACGGACTTATGATATTTTTTTAAAAGCAGTCAATATTTTTTCCAATATTGAGTCTTTTAAGAAAATTAAATTTTATTCTAACCTCTGACATTTTTCTCAATTTCACTATGGCAAATTAATGTTACTTAATTATATAGATTATGTGAAGTGCTCGTAGTTACCTACGGGATTCACCTTTATCGGTTTATCGACGTTTGAGAGTAAATAGACTTGAGTAATTAATTATCTTATAAGTGGAAAAAATTTACTGATAATTTTTTATTAATCGGAGAAATAATTTTCCATGTAAGAATATTTTTTCAGTTTTTTGAATAGAAAAGAGACTTATGCTGCAGGACTCTTATATGTACTTGGATAGGATAACAATTAGGTAAAATTATATATATTGTGAAGTACTTCATTTAATAAAGTAAAGAAAATTTTGAAAAATTTTAGAAACTTTTAAAATTTAAAATATAAATTTTTGTGAAACCTACTTAGTATTTTATATTTTAAATTTTAAAAGTTTCTAAAATTTTTCAAAATTTTCTTATACTATTATTTAAAACACCATTCTCCCTTTACAAAAATAAAATACTTCACTTAAGCTTTATCAATATTAAATTGGAATTCGGAATGTAATTATTGGTTTTATTGTTATCTAGTTACTGGAAATAGCGAGAAAATCAACTTCGGTTATTAAGCAAATTTAAGAAATATTTTCCGGTAATTTTATATTTAAAATAAGCTAAATAATTTCCAATGGAAGAATTTTTACAAAATTATTATTGAACAAAAAAATAAGCAAAATACTTAAAAGCCATGAAGCCAGCAAAATCTGGTGACAATTCCTTCACCAAGAAAAGAATCGAAGCAGGGCCGGCGTGACCTTTTACGGGACAGGGTTAAAAAATTTTGCGGGGCTGAATACATTTAAATCCTACGCTTAAATTTTACAACGAGGAATATTATATATTTTTATAAGAATAATATTAAATAATAAGCCTTGCCATGCGTCGAGAGATTGACTAACATAGTAATGCAATAATAGCCTGGTGCGTTTTTGTTAATAATTTTAGAAATAAAAAACCGGCTTCAAAAAATTAAATCCAACAAATAAAATAATAAGAACTCAAAAATCAAATAAAATGTACTAAAAGGTATAAAATAATTATCTTATTTAGTTACAACTAAACGATGAAATTAATTATTACATGAAATCACTTTTTGAAGTCGGTGCCAAACAAACTATATAAACGAGCTTACACGATGTTTTCTTGATTGGTCGCCAAACGTACTAAGTAAGATTCATCGAGTGTGATTAATATAATGTATATGTTTGGCACCGACTTCAAAAAGTGATTTCATGTAATAATTTCATGGTTTAGTTGTAACTAAATAAGATAATTATTTTATACCTTTTAATACATTTTATTGGATTTTTTAGTTCTTATTATTTTATTTGTTGCATTTAATTTTTTTGAAGTCGTTTTTTTTAAATTATTTTTATTTTTCTCTTTTTAGTGATATTAAGAATAGCGACTTATGATAATATCTTCTTGCATCCATCTGGTAAGAGAAAGATTCGGGCGAAGGAATCAGAAATTGATAATAAAATTCAATTCATTAATAGATAAATTATCTCGAAAAGTTAGAAGGTTTTAAATGAACTTTTTAAGTTTTTTTTTTTATAAAAGATTTTATCTATTATAATTTCGATTATTTGCTCATAAGAATTGGAGATTTCCGTTATTTTGTCATGGATTATATCATCAGAACTTGACCAAATTAATATGGTGCTACCCCTAAGGTACCGCCTTTCCAATAAAATAAGAATCATCGAAATCGGTCAATAATGTTTGTATAGAAGCTTCTGGCGTAATTGACAACATACTATAACATAACTCTTTCAGTGCCAAAAATTGCACCTGCAAGTCAAATTTGTCAAAATATATAGTCTATCAAACAGTGAGTAAATTTTTGGACCCCTCTGTATATTTAAATATATTAATATAAATCAAAAAATAATTTTTTAATAATTTAGTATATTTAGGTTTTACTTTGAAGGTAATCGGAGGAATTACAAAGACTTGAAAAAGTTTTCACTTTTTCCGCAAATTTAATAGTTAATTTAAAGACAGAGTTTATTCGAAATAGAAAGTTTTATAAATCACAAGGCATTATATATTTTCAAATTATATTATTTATAAGAATTTTGCTGGCTTGGTGTGTACTGGATATATTAATTTTTTATTGTTAGGATAAATAAACTGAATTTGCTTCTTTCCAGTAATTTATTTTGATTTTCAAATGGTTATTCCAAATATTTCGAGAGCGTTCTCAGCATCTCTTCCTCAGTGGAAACTGTGGGACCACACAATAGGCAAGTCAGTGAGTTGTTATAATTACAGGTGTCAAAAAAGTACTCACGCACTCCCCCACCGTTTTTTCAAGGAATCGTGTTTCATCCAACAAATCCTAAAAAAGACAGTAAATTACAAGGTAGACACGGGCTTTTTAATGAGGGAATACAAAATTTTAATTGAAATGACAAATAAATAAACATTTATGCTTTTTTTATTAATTAATTGCGCGTGCCAGAAAGTGTAGACAATTTGTGGTCGTTGACCTTCGCTCGACTGGTCATTAACAGTAATTAGTTGGTTAAATTTAAACTAGCTCTGGTGTTGACCATTTTTCGATTTTTTAAATTTCATTAGACTTTATTATAAGGAGATGTAAATAATTGTATATTAGTATGTTGTCTCATTTTAAATTTGTATATATATGTATGCGTGTGTTGTGTGATCGAGCTTTTGATCAATGTTGTGTACAAACTGATGGAGTCGGCACATTGGTGGGGGAGTGGGTGAGTACTTTTTTGACACCTGTAATTATAACAACTCACTGACTTGCCTATTGTGTGGTCCCACAGTTTCCACTGAGGAAGAGATGCTGAGAACGCTCTCGAAATATTTGGAATAACCATTTGAAAATCAAAATAAATTACTGGAAATAAGCAAATTCAGTTTATTTATCCTAACAATAAAAAATTATATTATTATTTTAAATTATGAATTTTAAAAAATAACATTTATAACGGTATTTGTCAATTTACCCTTAAGAAATTCCATTGACAATCAAAAACCCACACCATTTATTCAAGTAATCAAATTGCTGTAATATGGCAATATAATTCATGTGATATAATTTTCACCTGCTTTCACTGGGTAAATATTATATTTATGATTATATTCTTATAATATTCTCTGTAATATTTGATCAACTTTTGAGATTTGTACGTACCGACTGTTGTTGATACTCCATGCGCGTGCTAAAGAAGCTTAATTTAGGAAGAATCCTCTGTACACCAATGCTGAGCAATAAAATAAAATCATATTATATAATAAATTCACTATTTATATTGAAAAACTTTTATTTTATTCCAAATAAAATTACTCTACAACAATTTCCGATCTTCCAAAGCCTCCAAGCCACATTCACAATAATTATTTAAAAAAATAAATTAAAGAGGACACTAGCATTTGGTAAACAAATTTTATAATAGTTACAACTATAATTCAACCTAAACTTTGAAATTGATATAAAATTATTATATAGGTTGTAATCGATCCAGTCATCTGAAAAACAAATACACAGTCACATTTATATAGACTTTTAGATGTTAATTATTCATGTTAGTACCCAGAGATGGGCAGTATCGAAAATATAGTACAATTATTAAAAATACAAATACCTATTTTCGATACTTTTCTATTTTGTATCAAAAATACATGTTCCAAAGTATTTTGTATTTTGAAAATACTCAAAATACATTTTATTTTTATTTTCCAATGAAAAGTTTTTCAAGTTACTTAAATATCAGAAATTGGTAAAATACTGTTTCTTGGTATGAAGACTCTCAGGTAAATTTGGGATCTCAGATAAATAAATAAATAAAAAAGTTCATTTTGTTTTCCAAAATTATACACATTATACACAAATTATACGCATTCACAATAATTATTTAAAAAAATAAATTAAAGAGGCACCAGCATTTTGTAATCAAATTATAATATTTTGAAAGACAAATTCTAATTAGTACACTTTTTTTCGAATTATCAAAATTAGTCAACCAAAAGGATTAATGATATTAACATTTTCAAAAACGGCCTGTGCCAATGCAATATTAGGCTTAACAATCAGTACATTATACAGCCAATGGGATTGAATCCATATCATAATGATGAGTCTTAATGTAATGGTTGATATTGTTACTTCCAGGATATATTTATAACTTACCACATATAATAGAGATAAATCAAAGGCAAAAAAATTGCCAGCAGAAAATCCAAACTGCATGTGATGGTTCAAAATACTAGAAAAAGTTTTCAGCTAAAATTTAAAATAATAAAATTAATTCAAAAGTAAATAAAATTTTCTAATTTTTAGATTGAACGTTTTTTTAGGGTTCCATAAAGACAAAACATTGGATATCGTGTCTGTTAGTAGTCCATCAATCACAGAACTATAGCTTTCTAAAGAAATTACAAGTGGTAGAATACTAGATCCTAGATGATAATACGACCAAATAGCTAATATTTGATATTTCAAACACTAAACCACCTGTTTTAATCTACATGACATTAATATGTGTTTAAATTTAGAATAACTAGATCACGAAATTTTACAAATGAAGATTTAAATCTTTGAGTGAAAAGTGGAATATTTAGAGCAATATTAATGTCAAAGACAATTTCACCTCACAGAGTATCCACTTAACCCGGATTGGCAATTTCAGAAGGGTTCGATTTTGAGTGAGTGAAAACAAGCGAATATAATTAAAAATAATCCATTCCATCTCGGATCTAGTTGATGATAACCTCTGTGAATTTCTTAGAAATTTAAAGTCTACTTCTATCTGCAATTTGAACTCATATATTGAGAGTTGTGTGCTATAATAATATTTTACTTGCCTGATCTAGATTATTTCCTTTTGCTCTCAATATTAGTTTATCTACAATAAATATAGTATACATTGCCTGAAACAAAATGTACATTCTACATATTTTATTTATTCAATTTATGGTAATTAACCTAATTATATAATATTACTTTTTATAAACCTATAAAGCTATACGAAAAATGTTTTACTAAAAAAAATAGTAATAATAAATTAAGCAAATATTTATATTTATGTACAGTCTTTTCCAACAGTTTTTCATACTTTAAATATAAGAGGAGCAAAGATAAAACGTGTTTCAATTAATTTAAACTGCTATAATTTGACCACTATACCAATTTTCACACTCCACGCATGCATATAAACACATATACACACAAATAAAAATATATGGCCCACCAAATGGTCTTTGTTTCCCGGTGATTTATAATATGATAATAGTTTACTTACTTGATTTTTGCACCATTGACAAACTCCAGTTAATAAAATAAGTATAAATATAGCGAAAATAATCCAAAATACAAAATTAATCAAAAAGGAAAAGGGAGCTCTTCTGTAAATAATCAGACTGTATAACGAAAAAGTTAAATTGAAAAATGTAAGGCCAGTGATAAAAATTAACTTGAGACTGTAATTAAAGTTGATTTTTTTCGCCAGGTCCGCGATATTCTCATAGTGTCGAGCCATTTCTAGCTAATTAATCAAATAATTCAATTAATTAGTGTATTATTATATTTTTGAATATTAATTTATTTGCGTATATCTCTTACAGGTGCAATCATATCCAGGCGACATAACGAATTATTTAAATGTTTGTTGAGATTTTTAAATTGATAGCCAAGAAAGAGAATTTTATTATAAAAGAGACTGTTATCTATGATCAAGATCATATTAAATAACGATACTATAAAAACAACCATGTAACCGGCCTGGAAATGAAAATATAATTAAATATGAATGTGGCCATCTCATGAATTTACCATAAAGTCTGCCCCTTTTCTCTTATATTAGCCCTTGATCAACCCATTTTCCGTAGTTGATTTATGCCCCAATGGTTTCACAATGTCCTAAAAAGAAACTGTTCAAAATTTGGTCCAAAGTGTAAAAACGGCTTTTATTTTTTATCCCCATTCCTTCTAAGAGCGAGTCGGATAGCATTTTGAAGGCTCTGTTTACTTGATAACTCCTAGAATATTTTATATATCAAATTTTTCTTATTCGTTATTGATAAGGAGGGAATGAGTGAATTCGTGGAATTTTTTGATAATTTTAGGTTTAGCAGTAAGTATAAGTAATAAAATCACTTAAAATCAACCATTTTGGAGGTCTCTCACACCAAAATCAAGACATTTTAAAGAAAAATTAATCCTAAATCTACTTAAAAAGATCTTTACAGAGATACTTCACAATCTATGTTAAAAACATTTTTTATTATTGACCCCATATAATTTTACGCCCTTAAAATAATACTGTGAATAAAATTTTAATATGACTTTTGATTCGCGATAAAATGAATACATATAACTCGTAAATTTCAAGTTTGTAACTTATCAAAGCGCATAGCGTGCGCAGGCCAAGTTCGAGTATTAGCTTGGCCGTAGACGCTGTAAGCTATTTACACGAATCATTTCGAGCCAATTTCGACCCCCCTGCAGCTCGGAATTCATTTAAGATACAGAGCTGAAATTAAACACATGTAATTATGTAATCCATATTGAGCAGCGTACCAAATTTCAATAATATAGCTTAAATTGATTCTGAGATATGGACATGAGAAAATAGCTAATTTTGGCACTCACTCACTCACTGACAGGTCATCAAAACCTCTAGGGTACTTCCAATCATCTCAGCCTCATGAAATTTCGCCTGCTAGTAGATTTTGGGACACAAACAAAGGAAAAATTCCAAAAATCCAAACTTTCTATCTTTCAACCCCTTGAAAATGGGGGGAGGGTCAAAAATGAAAATTCTATCCCGTTGGACCAAAAATAAAAATAAATAAATCTCTGGCTCGACAACCCTTCATGGGTCTTGGCCTACTGAATTGGTTGCTGTCCTAATTGGAAACAGTACCGAGGGGTCAAGTGGTTAGCTCAACGCACATCTACAACCTTCCTTTCAGTTTTCTTAACCGAGATTCGCTACTTCTCAATCAAGCAGCTACTCATTTATCCTCACGAGGCTGAGTGAACTCCGTTCCAGACCCTATACTTACAGAAAAATTTCTGAGCATAGCCGGGAATCGAACCCGGGACCTCCGGGTTGCCAGTCAGTTACTCTGACCATTTTACCACGGAGGCGGCCGTTGGACCAAACTCAACAAAATTTTATATACATATTTTGTGGGCCCCCAGAAGGCTAGAAATGCAAAAACTAACCACCAAAAATGGGGGAGAGGTCAAAAATAAAAATTCTAGCCCGTTGGATCAAACTCAACCAAATTTTGTATACATATTCTGTGGGCCCCCAGAAAGCTAGAAATGCAAAAACTAACCACTTAAAATGAGGAGAGGGTCAAAAATGAAAATTCTATCCCTTCGGACCAACATGCTTCTTCATAGTTTACAAAAAGAAGAGAAATCTCAACCAAAACATTTTGTGAAAAAACAGGCCAAGTTAGAAAAAGTAGTGAAATATAGTGAGTAGCCAAGTAAATTCGCCAAGAATAATTAAGTTGAGAAAATAGTAGATCTCTCAACTTAAATATTCTTGGCGAATTTAGCCTAGTAGCACAATGTTTCAAACTATATAGTAACTATATAGGGGCTATATAGATCCCCGAAAACTGTATAGGCACTATATAGTTACTATATAGTTTGAAACATTGTGCTATTAGGGCAACTTGGCTACCCACTAGATTTCACTACTTTTTGAACTTGGCCTGTTTTTTCACAGAATGTTTTGGTTGAGATTCAACTTACAAGCTACATTGCTTTGACAGCCGGATAGATAAAAATAGGGTCCATTTGACTTTTTAAACAGAACCCTAAAAATAAATTTAAGGTTTGATAAAAGGAAAAAATAAACTATTTTATATTTTTTAGTAAATTGCCTTAATTATAATATTTTTCTTTACTTACAACGCCAAAAAAATGATATTTAACATTTAAAGAAACTTGATATATTTGACCAGAAAATATACATAGAAAATAAATAAATAAATAATACAAGAATGCAAATCTGGGTAAATGTTGTTTTTGTAGATCTAGAGGTATTTCCAATTGATTCAATCTAATGATGCATTCCCTTTCTCGATTTCGAAAACAAATGTTGCTTAAAACATAAAACATACATTTGATAGGTTCAAAAATCTAGAAGAGAAATACGTAGAACATTACTTTTTCTTTTAAAGAATGATGTGTTGGTTCCAAATGGAACATGATAAAAATTTAATATACTAAATTATATATAAAAGCTGCTTGGTAGGTTTCGAAAAATAAAACAAGAACGGTTTTATTTTATTTTGCGGAATTTACCAAGCATCATTCATATTATATAGATAATAAAGTTAATTTTCAATTTTTTTCTATATTTTTTTTTAAGGAAACATACCATAATAAAATGCATTAGCGTGGCACTCGTAGCCTTTACTTGTTGCGGCAGTTTATAATTATTGAGATAATAATAAAAAACAATTGTTATTACTAAAAAGACGACAAATATTGTAAGACTTTTCTTCCATGAAGTATAAATTTTCCTCTGGAATGGCTGTCCTTTGATAATGATGTGATTCATTCCAAATATATTACTTAAACAATCAGAGATTTTGAATAAGTCATGAAAATCCATTTTGAGGAAATGCAGTTATTCGATGTAGGAATAATACTAAACGTAAAACCCCTCGCTATATTGATTTTATATGAAATTTTCAAATTAGTTTTTTAATCGATTCTATTATAAAAATTAAAGATTAATATTAGCGATAATAACCTATTTTCATGACCTAATAATCTACAACGCTATTCTAATAATGTAAGTTAAAATAATAATTATTGTAATGTATTAATAATTTAAAAGAGAAATAAATAATTATTTATTTTTACTTTCAGATTTATATTCATATAATATAATGGGGAAGTAGTGCGATGGCCTGTCTGGGTCCTGACTCTTTGAGAGCTTGTATCTCAGAGATGAAAAAAGTTAATTTCATTTTGTAACTTCTAGTTGGAAGGAATCGATGGCCTTAATTGGAAATCGGGTTTAGGACATAAAACCGGAAATTATGGTCCCCAGAGCCCAAAAAGGAGCCAAAGTGGAGAAAAAGTCAAGTACTAGAAAAAGTCTCGAGAGAGACGAAACGTTGTACAAAAATTGAAGAAGAACTTCAATAAAAAAAACTTTGTCCAATAAACTGAATTTTTAATCTACTAATTAAAATGGACATTAATCAACATAATTATTATTAACAGTAACTTGGTGCTTACTGATTATTTTTTAAGGTTGTAAGGTGTCGGAATAAATTAAGCTGTCTCAGTACAAATAACGAAATTTCTAAAGGCTAATTGCAAATATTTCGAAACCTAATCCACTGACGAAGAAGTGGTCATTTGCAAATACAATCCATTAGAAGAAGAAAACAATTTGAAAAAGCAACTAAAAATCAAGATTGTATGTATATTCTTGGTTGTAGAAAAATAAACATTTTCAAAAACTTGCCTTGATCTTGATTCTAAAAGAAATAGTATTTTATACGAATATTTGCCTTTCTGTCTGTCTGTTTGTTTGACTGAATTCTGATACCTACACACAATAATTTAAGAACGAAAAGTCGTAGAACGTGGGTTCATGGGTCAAAATGTGTGTCTTTCCAAGGCGAAGAACTAAGATGTTGGGCTCTAGCTTCAGAGCTCCCTGTTCAACATGTTTCGACATGAGTCGAACGGTTTTGGTGAATTCACCTGAGCACGAGTGTCAATCAAAGGTGAGTAGACTGATTTGTAAGAGTACTCAGGTGAATGTATTATAAGTCGTAGCTGAGAAAGAATGATTTGAAAATATACCTTAGCTTTTTCAATAAGATTTGGAGGTGTATCTAAATGTTATTTCTAATGATGATTCATTATATCAGGCACTGAGTAATGTTCTCTTTAATGTAAATCTACTCTTATTAAACGAGCAAAAATTGTATATTTATTTATATATATATATTTGTATCTTAGTTCTATTTTGAAAACGGCCCTACCGATTTTGATGAACCAAAATCTATTAACAAGTTTTGAGGATGAAAAAACGATCTGGCTAGGTCTGGACATCATCAAAATTCATCTTAATTGATTTTTTCTTAATTAAAGTAATTAATGATAGATGAAAATCTCAATAAAAAAAAATGACTCGCCGGATGTCTGATTAGAACCTGAGACCTCTTGCATCAGAGGCACACACTTTACCACTGGACCATAGAACTATTTTAAAAATCTTTGCTTTTTACTTTTACTAAAATGAATATTTTTGAATTAGACTTTATTATAAGTGCGGAAATAATTGAATATATTATATATAGCTATGTATTTAATGAATAGAATTCATTGAATATATTGCGGCCCGGCAAATTTGAAATATGTATAATTGAATTAAGTTGAAAGAAAGACAACAATTAATTTTAAATCCAGAAACATTAAATATATTAATAATTATTCCTTTGCCTCCCCCCCCTCCGCCCTACTCTTCTAATTAAAATTAAATATTCAATTATCTTTTCTCCGGGCAATTGTCTTTGCAATTGTCTTTTCTAAAAAAATACTTGCTTGGTGAAAGAATACTTCTGTCGCGCGTCCCGAGACGCACATATTTTTTTAAATTTTATGTTTTTATTTCAGATCCTATACGATTATTTTTTTTATTATTATTTTCCTATGCAACATGACGATTTCTCTTCGAGTAAAGAATTCCGAGTTAAACTAGCCCCTCGTTCGGATCTCCGGGAAGGGGCTACCCGAGGAGAGACCATCATAAAGGGAAAAATAAATAATGACTTTCTACGAGTCGGAGCGTGGAATGTTAGGACGCTAAAGGGAATAGATAAACTAATGAATTTAAAGCGGGAAATGGATAGACACAAATTGGACATTATTGGGATTAGTGAAATGAGATACCCAGTAGAGGGAGATTTTTGGTTTGAAAACAGCCATAGAATCATTCATACGGGGGGCAGAATGGGCAGGCAGGAGTGGGCATTATTATGAATAAAAAAATAGGGCAAAGGGTAAAGAATTATCTTCAGGTAAGCAAAAGGATTGTTATGATCACAGTGGATTCGAAACCGAAAGATACTGTGATAATCCAGGTATACATGCCTACTACATCATATAAGGATGACCAAGATATAGAAGAAATGTACGAACAAATTGAAAACCTGATGAAGCGCGTTAAAGGGGATGAAAATTTAATAATTATGGGGGATTGGAATGCAAGAGTAGGAAAAGGCAAAGAAGGAAAAGTGGTGGGCGAACACGGTCTAGGAGATAGGATTGAAAGGGGCGAAAGATTAATTGAATTTTGCAGTAAGCACAGTTTAGTAGTAGCAAACACACTCTTCCAACACCATCCAAGAAGGATCTACACGTGGAAAATGCCAAAAGACAAGGGGAGATTTCAAATAGATTACATATTAGTCAAACAAAGATTCAGAAATCAAGTAAAGGACTGTAAAAGCTATCCTGGGGCTGATATTTTTAGTGATCACAATCTAATTGCGATGAAATGCCAACTAAAATTTAAAAAACTAATAAAAAAGGGAGGGTCGCGAAAAAACTGGGATATATCTAAATTAAAAAATAAGGAAACCCAAAAACTTTTCGAAAACGTAATGAATAAGAAACTGGAAGAAAAAACACCCACAAATAATAAAGAAGAAGAAATCGAACAAGAATGGAATGCTATGAAATCAAGCCTGACTGAAACAGCCAACGAAGTCCTTAAATCAAAGAAAAACGAAATTAAAAAGCCATGGGTAACAGACGAAATACTGCAACTGATTGACGAACGAAGAAAATTTAAGAACAGAAAAGACGAAGAAGGGAAAGAAACATATAAAAAATTAAGATGGAAAGTTATAAGAGAATGTAGAAAAGCAAAAGAAAAAATGATTCAAGAAAAATGTAAAGAAGTCAACGAAAATCTAGTATTGGGAAAAGTTGATGTAGCCTATAGGGCAATAAAAAGAAATTTTCAAGAAGACAAGCCAAAAAGCAAGAACATAAGAGATAAAGGAGGCCACATTATTCTAAACGAAAACGAACAGGCAAATAGATGGAAGGAACACCTAGAAGAACTCTATGGAGAAGAAAAAACAATGAACCCAATAGAAGAAGAAGAATCTGTGGACGAAAACGAATTAGGAGACCCCATACTCAGGTCAGAATTCGAGACAGCTTTGAAGGAACTAAAAAATAATAGAGCACCCGGAATAGACAATATACAAGCTGAAATCCTAAAGAACTCTGGGGAAAAGGCACTTGACAAACTCTTTGAACTAATTAGCAAAATCTATAAATTGGGAATCATCCCAAAAGATTTCCAAAAAAACAAAATAGTCACACTTCCCAAAAAGACAGGCGCGGATAAATGTGAAAATTTCAGGACCATTAGCCTAACCTCACATGCCTCCAAAATCCTAACCAAAATAATCCAGAGAAGAATAGAACAAAGAGTTGAAGAAAATCTGGGGGAAGACCAGTTCGGCTTTAGAAGAAACAGAGGCACCCGAGAAGCAATTCTCTCTCTTAGACTAATAATAGAAAGGGCTTTTATCAGGGAAGAATCTGTCTACATCGGATTCATAGACCTAGAAAAAGCATTCGATAATGTCAATTGGGAAATTATGTTTAAAATATTAAAACAGGCGGGAATAAAATTCAGAGAGAGAAGACTAATCTACAATCTATATCAAAACCAGACGGCAATTATAAATATTGGTGATGAACACAGAGAAGCCAAAATAAAAAAAGGTGTAAGACAAGGATGTGTGCTGTCACCCATGATTTTCAACTTATACATAGAAGAAGCGATTAAAGAATTCAAAGACAAAATTGATACAGGTATAGAAATCCAAGGTCAAAAGATCGCTATGTTAAGATTTGCCGATGACATTGCCCTTCTAGGAAGCAATAAAAAAGAATTAGAGGACGCCTTGAATGGAATTAACCAAATCCTAATAGAAGAAATCAAAATGAAAATAAACAAGAATAAAACCAAGGTCCTAGTATGTACAAAAAAAGAACAAACGAGACAGGAATGCATCAAAATTAACCAAGAAAACCTAGAAGGAGTTAAGGAATTCCGCTACCTAGGAAGTAAAATAACATGGGATGGGAGGAGCAAAAACGAAATTAAATCAAGAATTGCCCAAGCAAAAATGGGGGTTTAATTCAAAACAAAAACTACTATGCTCCTCCTCAATCAGCTTAGCAAACAGGAAGTTGCTATTGAAGACATATGTATGGAGCATAGCCATGTACGGGTGTGAAACCTGGACAATTGGAAAAGCGGAGAGAAAGAGATTGGAGGCTTTCGAAATGTGGTGCTACAGAAGAATGATGAATATCAAATGGATGGATAAAATTACAAATGAAGAAGTTCTTGGAAGAATCGGAGAAAGAAGAACCTTGTGGAAGAGTCTGAAGAAGAGAAGAGGTCAGATGATGGGGCACACACTGAGACATGGGGGACTGCTTAGGGATATCTTGGAGGGGAGGTGGGAAAGAAAAGGGGAAGGGGAAGAACCAGATTAGAATATTTCAACCAAATAATTGGGGATATGGGATGCCAGACATTTAGAGAGGTTAAACAGCTGGCGGGGGACAGAGTCGAGTGGAGACGGATTGTTGCATCAAACCAGTCTTAGGACTGTATACTCAATGATGATGATTTTCCTATTTATTTTTTTATAATGGTTATCAATATGAACGAATGTGGGCAAATTGGTATAAGAGTAAACAAATATACACATAATATGTGGACCATTAGAAAGATAGAAATGCAAAAACTGGGTGCGGGGTGGGGTGGATGTGGGAGGTGCAGAAGGTGGGGTGCAGTTGTGGGGGATCCGGGGGTGGGAGGCGCGGTTGGGGTGGGGTGAGGCGGAGTGGGGGTGCAGTGGTGGGGGCGAGGTGTGTGGTTTGGGGGGGGTCAGGGGTTACCGTGCATCGCTCGGTGGCTCCAGGTACTAATATTTAATGGCGACAGGTTACATAGATTGAAGTTGAACAAGAAACTAGGTTGGTGTAAATGTATAAATAAATAATACAAGTGCTGGAAAGTAGAAGAGTTTGTAAGGAAAGTTGTAGTATAGAATTTACGCTCATCGTATAGTCATTCAAAAATTAGTCATCTTACCCTCCCCAAACGTCTCACGAAAATCGCACTTTCGTGTCTTGTATTAGAAAAAAAACATTTTTTCGAATAATTTTATTGATAATTTAATGTTCTATTAATAATAAAAAAAAATTAAGAAACCAACAAATGTTTTTCAATTTCAATTTATTAATTGAATTTTTTTTATTTTACAACTCACTTATATTTAATTTCAATTAATATTATATTATTTATTTAAAATTTGAATAAAAAATTGATCGATTGGGGGCAGACGGGAGTGATCATCAACCAATCGACTTGATTGGGGAATAATGGAATTGAAATAATTATTGGAAAAGAGGTTTTTTTTTTATCTAATTAGATTTTTCCTCTTATTAAAAACAAGGACTAAAGATAAATAAGGACACTCGATGGTGGAGAAGTAATCTCCGGAATCGAAGCAAAAATACAATGTATACATTCATTAATGTACAATAATTGGTTTAATAAAATTTATAAAAAAAAAAAAGAATAAAAAATTGGAATGAGTGGAAAATCGGATTGAATGGAATAATTATCGGAAAAGAGGTTTTTTTATTTAATTAGTTTTTTTCTCTTATTAAAAACAAGGACTAAAAAGATGATCAAGGACAGTCGATGGTGGAGAAGTAATCTCCGAAGTCGAAGCTCAAATACAATGTATACATTAATTCATGTAAATTAATTGGTTCAATAAAATTAAAAAAAAAAGTATAAAAAATTGAAGTGGGGATTGACAGGATTGATTATCGGAAAAGAGGTTTTTTTATTTAATTACTTTTTTCTCTTATTAAAAACAAGAACTAAAAAGGTGTTGGCTAGCTCAAGAAGATCAAGGACAGTCGATGGTGGGGAAGTAATCTCAGAAGTCGAAGCTCAAATACAATGTATACATTAATTAATGTAAAATAATTGGTTCAATAAAATTTATAAAAAAAAAAGAATGAAAAATTACGGGTAATTTATAAAAGTAAATAATAAAATATTATAATACATACATATATCAAACAATACATTTTTAATAGTTTAGCTTTAGCGGCTCTAATTGGAGAGCTTACAGAGACTTAAAAATTATTTCAATATTTCCTCTACTTTATTAATCAATGTAAGGACAGAGTTTTATTCGAAATAGAAAATTTGATAAATCACAAAGCATTATTATATTTTCAAATTATATTATGCATATTATTATTTTAAATTATGACTTAAAAAATAGCATATGAATAATGGTATTTGTCAATTTACCCTTTTCATTGTGATTAAAAAAACCACACCATTTATTCAAATCAAATTCTTGTAATTTGGCAATATATTTATGTATGTATGTTTATATTAATGTGATATAATTTTCATCTGCTTTCACTGGATAAATATTATATTTATGATTATAATTTTATAATGTTCTTTGTAATGATATTGTATCAACTTTTGAGATTTGTTTGCACTGACTGTTGTTCATAATCCATACAGGTGCTGAGGAAGCCTTTTTTTAAAGAATTGACGAAATAGCTTAGGATTATATGTATACCAATGCCAAGCAATAAAACAAATCCATATCATACACTATTTATATTGAAAAACTTTTATTTTCTTCAAAATACAATAAAATCACTCAACTTCCTGATCTCGAATACCTCCAAATTAAACCTCCATAATAATTATTTAAAAGAATAAATTAAACAGGACCACCAGTATTTTATAAATAAATTTTTAGTTACAAGTATAATTCAAGCTAACCATGAAATTGATATAGTATTATTAAATAGGTTGTAATCGATCCAGTCATCTGAAAAATAAATACACAGTCAATTTTAAATAGACTTTTAGATTTTAATCATTAATATTAAGCCCCTTATACTATATTTTCAGCTTAGTAGTTAAATGGAATAAATAGCCACACTAAAGCCTCATTTGTAAAAATAAAGCGATTTGCATGCGCTAAACATCTCTTTGCTGCCATATTAGATACAAGTCAAACAAACTCATTTATCTCGATGATTTCTAGAAACTAGAATTCGTTTCTCTCTTCGAATTTATTTCATAATGAAGAATCATCTTAATGTAATGGTTGATATTGTTACTTGCAGGATATATTTACAACTTACCACATACAATAGAGATAAATCAAAGGCAAAAAAATTGCCAGCAGAAAATCCAAATTGCATGTGATGGTTCAACATAGTAGAAAAAGTTTTCAGCTAAAATTAAAAATAATAAAATTAATAAAAAAAATAAAAAATATCAAAATAAAATTTTCTTATTTTTAGATTGATAGTTTCTTTTTAGGGATTAATACAAATATAAAATGGGCTATCATGCCTGCCTGTCCATCAGTCACAGAAGTGTGGCTTGCAGACTAAATAAGGTATAGGTAGAAACTTAAAATTTACATTAAATTGAAAGTTTTTTGTGCCGAGAGTAGCAGAATTTTTATATATTGAAGGAGACAATAAAGGAGTGTGTCTTCTGATGGAATTATACATTTTATTTATTTATAACGATTACAAATAATTTATAACGATTATAAATAAATAAAATTTATAATTTCAGCAGAAGACACACTCTTTTTATTGTCTCTTTCAATTCAAGTTTACAAGTATATTTATTGATTTTATCCATGGTAAATTTTTTTATTAAAACTTTAATCCAATTATAATATCGGGAAGTGAGAATTTTTGGTTGAGTTAGAAAATTTTTTATTTTGTGCATAAAAATGTGAATCTTTTTCTGTTTTACAAAATAACACATTACTTATGCATGTTTGTAATAATAATGTTTCTTTTTTTAAATTTTTGGGTTTAACAGCTGATGGTGCCAAATAGTTGCCGAAACGTTAAAAAAGGTGAACTCAAAATATATATATACCTAGCATTGGCGGTTGGTGACTTTTCAACCAGGGGACGCTGTCCAAAAAAGTAACCTTCATTTTTTGAATTTTTATTTTAATCTTCCCTTTTTTTTGCGAATTTTTTTTCAAATTTAACATTAGATTTTTAAAAAATATATATTGGGACCTTTGCCTCAAACGGATACTGCTTTGTGTGAGTGAGGGTAGGAGTCAGAAATTAAATCTTATAAATTAAACTCCCAGTCCCTGAGATGGAAATCGACCATCTTCCACAATGAATCAGCCTGTCCTATAAGAAAATCTTCTATTTCTCCTAATTCTATTGCTATAAGCAAGCTATGACTTGTCTATAGCACTCTTAGTCATTTCCGATCTTATATATTGAGAGTTCTTAGAAATGGATTAGTCCAAAGATTCTCGAATCATCTTTATTTATACCTTTTTGGTATTATTACTATTTTAATAGTTCCTCAACGAGAACAATTTTTATTCGACTAAAACTCGTCTGGACTTGTCTTTGACGTGATTGAACTGGAAGATATGCCAGGTAGTGACTTCAAACCTTCTATACGCACCCTTTTCGGAAAATCATTTATTTGAATTCCCCCTTGAAACTATGCAACAATTTTATTTCATTTCGAGAACCAATAAACTTTTCAAAACAAAAAATGTTTGTATAGAAATATTTGAAATAAACAATTGGATGTTGATGAAGTCCACGGTTGTTGTAAAAAATAACACCGTTATAGTCTTATTTTTTACAACCACCGTGGACTGCCTTCATCAACATCCAATTGCATATTTATACCAGTCTGTCTCCTAAAGAAAAACGCTATCAATTTGAAATAACGGATAATAATTTGAAAATTTAAAGATCATCCCATATTTATGAAAATACTCTACATTTTTGAAATTTAAGGGTGCACCGTATCCACAGCATCAATGGACCACACGCTACTGATACCTACCTGAATACTAATAAGAACAGATTCAAAGGAGAATAGATGAACACTCAAAAAGGTATATGGTAAAAATTATAAAATTGAAATAATTCTCCAAAAAACAAAATAAAAATGTTTGTTTTTGATCAAATATAAAAAATATATTTTAATTTCTTCCAGTTATATGTAGATTTTAAATTAAATTAAATTTTTTTTCAATATTGACTCATATTAAAAAAATTAAATAAAACAAAATAAAACTAGTTTCTCGGGAAATCACAAGAGGTTGTCATCTACTAGATCCGAGATGACAATCCTGCCAAATGGGTTCCTTTGAAGAAATTCCAAATTCCAAAGTCTTACCCACTTTTTTTTTTAATCATATGGCATGTGAACATGTTTAAATTTATAATTCCAAGACCACGAAATTTTACAAATGAAAAATTTTATTCTTTAAGTGGAACGGGAAATAATTGGAAAGATATTTATGTCGAAGAGAATTTCACCTCACAGAGTAACCAATTAGCCCCGATTGCCAATTTTACGTGCTCGGACTGAAGGGGGCGAAAACAACCTTCCTGGCATAAGGTAAACGCTCCAGTAATGGGCCATGCTCCAATAATGGGCCACCCCTTTAAAATGTTGGGAAATGAAGAGTCTTTTGTTACCTAGGGCAGTGGAAGAGATACGGGTCATTGACTACTTCCTGCTAGGATACCTTAACACTGGAAATCAGTTCATTCCTTTACTTTGTGCCAAGTATTTGAATTATTCTGCTAAAGAGAAGAATATTTGTGATTGTTTTAATTTCTGATTAAGAAATCTATTAAGGAAAGTGATTTTTTTCCACAAATAATATTTATTTACTATAATGCCTGTTTAGTGACTTTAAGGCAGTTGTTTCGCGACAATACTAGCAACATGTTAATTCTAGAGTACAGTGATACCTCGAGATACGAGTTAAATTCGTTCAGTAACCTTGCTCGTATGTCAATATGCTCGTATCTCAAAGCAATTTTTCCCATTGAAATTAATTTAAATGCCATTAATCCGTTCCAGCCCCAAAAATGCTACCCCCAATTGTTTTTGTTACGTGTTTTTGAATAAGAAAAATGTATTTATAAATGACAAATATTGTATAAAAACATAATAAAAGAGAATGTAAAGCAAAAAAAACTGGTTTTATAAAGTGTACATATTTATATTTTGGTCACTTAAATGCAACTAACACACAACTTAAATGCTACTGTATGCTTAATTTTAGTTACTGCTTTTCTCTTCACTGGTCTTTGCCTTTTTCGCCAGATTAAAAAAACTGTCCAAGGAGGTTTGTTTCTTCCTCCCTTTCAGAATGCTGCGGAAATGAGTTAGGCAAGTGTCATTAAATAGCTCTGATTTATTTTTTATTTATTTATTTATTTTGAACGGAACAATTCCTTTTACATATTTACAAGCACACATTTACATAAATTACAAGAAAACATTATTATATAAGAATACAAATCATACAATCAGACTCAACCAAACATAAGCAAAGTCTATCTACCCAGCATCAGTCTCCTAACACTACCAAGAGAACAATTGTCAACGTCAACGCCAATGAACACCCCATTACATATGTTCATCATTCGGTTTAGGGGGAAGCCATCATATAGTTTGATCTCGGGCAGTCAATGTAAAACATGTCTTGCGATCTCAAACTGCGACATGGAACATTTATTTTTAGTTGGGATAGTAGGAAACTGCTATCTATCTGGCTGTTTAATAATTTATAAACAAAGGACACATCAAAAAATTCACGTCTCCTATCAAGATCAGGAAGATTAAATTGAGTTTGTAAGGAGACATTTGAAGAGGTATCATTTAGGATAAAGAGTTTAAAAGATAGCTTACGATGCACGACCAGGTGCAACTTTTTCGGGGTGTTTCTTTTCCACGAACTGTGAAACTCTCTCCCACATTCCCAAGATCTTTTTATCTCACTTGTAGAGATAACCTCCTCCACCTTTGGCTCTTCCTCGAAACCAATTTCTTGCAGAACCCCCGAATGCTGCTGCGACTGTAACTTTGTTGTAACTGTTTACCCACTGCACAAAGAACTGCCTAGTGACCCATGCCTTAGGGTTGCCCACCACATAACTTGCAGTTTTTCTTTTAAAATCTTATGTGACTTAAAGGCTCTGGGGTTTTTCGAATGGTATACAAGCAGTGGCTTTATCTTGCAGTCGCCACTCGCATTGGCGCACAGTGCGAGAGTTAGTCTATCATTCATGGGTTTGTGGCCTGGCATTATCTTCTCCTCTGCCGTTATGTAGGTCCTATTCGGCATCTTTTTCCAGAAAAGTCCTGTTTCGTTACAGTTGAAGACTTGCTGGGGATGTATCCATTGGCTTCTATCAGTTCGGAAAAAGTTTCGCAGGTGGCCGTTGCTCGTATCTCAAATGTCGCTCGTATTTCAAAGCAAAACTTCGCTCGCTCGACAGCTCGTATCTCAAATAACTCCTATGTTAGGGCACTCGTATCTCGAGGTACCACTGTATATAGAACAGACAAACAGGATTCATAATTCATAAGCCCAAATCTTTTTTCTGTTTATTTACCACTACTAGCCAATCCCGTGCTCGTTTGAAAAATCTGGCAACATTGTCCGAGCTTGAATATTTTAATTATAGAAATGTCAGATAAAGTACATTATAAAGGTCGATTTATAAAACAAAAAGTTCTTAATAAGCGATTGAAAGCTGTTGCGACAATGGCTGAAGCGAAAGAACGTCAAAAACGTACTAAAATTAACACACTTTTTAGGACAAATACATGCGTAGTTGCCAGCTTGTTTTTAGTGTAAATTTTGTATAATACATTTTTCATTATTTATTCATTATTATCTCAGAAACTGTGTTATAACTATGAATTAAAATTTTCTTAAACAATGTATTAGTTATTGTTTAACGTTGATTTAGTTTTTTATAACAATGGTAAGAAGAGTTTCTTAATCATAATTAAATATGTATGTAAACTTTCCGATATCCAGTATAGTGCAATGTATAAGAGTCTGAAAAACTCTATCTTTGGAATTTGATATCTCCGGAACTATCCCTAGTAGCACAATGTTTCAAACTATGTAGTTACTATATAGTTACTATATCAAACTATGTAGCTACTATATAGTTTGAAACATTGTGCTACTAGGGATATTGTTAATAAATTTCGTTTTGGCACCAATCAATGTAGAAGTATTTAAATAATAATCTATCTAAATTTCAAAAAAATCCTAAGAAAACCCATATGGTGAAACAACTACATTAAGGAATATTTGGTACGATAATATTTATAATTCAAATTGTACAGTGCTTAAATGATGAAAAACTTAGGATTTCATTTCCAAAATAGGGTGGCCCATCATGGGATCACGAATTGTTCAACTGTCCCAGAGTTCAATGAGCCAGGCCGACCCAACATAAATCATTCTGAATTAAGCTTACTGTTGAGAACCTAACTGATCATTACAGGAACGGTCATTATACTATGAATGGTTCCAATAATGAGCGGACTGGCTCATTACTGGAGCGGGCCGGCCCATTACTGAACCATCGTCATTTTCTTTAAAGTTTTAGAAAAATATGGATAAAACAGATAAATTTTGTTTTTAGTTACAGCTCTTTATAATTCTTGTTATAGCCTTCCGCAATACATCTAATAGGGGGCCCACTGGTGCGTCGGATAGAATACTGGGCCATTATCGGTGCATCAGGTTAGTTTTGGTATATATTTATTTTTTATTTTTGTAAATTCAACCAGTGTGCTAAAATTGCGGTTTCAGGTGTAGGACAGATAACAAAATGACAGGTAAAAATTTGGGCGAGTTTACTTGATATGTAGTAGTGAAAATTCAGTTTTATTTTAATTTTTCTCTTAACTGGCTCATTACTGGAGCGTTTACCTTACCTACTTAAAAATAACCCTTCCATCTCGAATCTAGTAGATGACAACCTCTTGTGATATCTTTAGAAATTTAAAGTCTACCTACTTCTTTCGGCAAGTTGATCTTTTATTAAATGAATTTTGAGCTAGAATAATATTTTACTTGCCTGTTCTAGAGTAATTCCTTTTGCTGTCAGTATTAGATTATCTACAATAAATATAGTATTCTTGGCCTGAAACCAAATGTACATTTTACATATTTTAAATTTATTTATTCAATTTATGGAAATAAATAATAACCCAATTATATATAATAAAATATACTCCTACATTTTATGAATCTAGATAGCAAAAAGAAAATGTTTATTTACTAAATTTTCTAAAAAAATAATAATAAATGAAACAAATATTTAGTAAAGTGTTTCCCAAACGTTTTCATATCATACATGCCACATCAATTTTGATTCATTAGAGTCAACCGAGCTTTGAAAAAGTGTACCATAAGTATTCTATACTTTATATAAAAGAGGACCATCGATAAAACCATATTTAATTATTAGCACTGAAGCTGTTGAAGCGTATATTTTTGTGATTAATTTTATTAAGAATTGAAAATTTATTAAAATCACACATAATTATAGGTAATTATTTATTGATCACGAATAAATAATACAATAAGACTGGGACGTTTCGATCGACTTATTCTGCGATCGTTCTCAAGTATGAGGAATTGAGCACCCATTCCGATTTTAGGTTAACCGAAAATGAAAGATCGCAAAATAAGAGCCGATCGAAACTCCGTAGTTTTATTGCATTATTTATTCCTGTTAATTAAATAATTATCATTAATTACGATTTTAATTAATTCCAACTGCTATACACACCAATTTTCACACTCCGCACACAGACATACTCACACAAGTAAAAATATTTAATTAGAATCTGACTATATTCCCGTAAAATATAATTATATGTTAATAGTTTACTTACTTGATTTTTGCACCATTGACAAACTCCAGTTAGTAAAACAAGGAAAAATATAGTCAAAATAATCCAAAATATAAAATTAATCAAAAGGGTAAAGGGAGCACTTCTATAAATAATCAGACAGTATAATGAAAAAGTTAAATTGAAAAATGTAATCCCAGTGATAAAAATTAACTTGAGACTGTAAGCGAAGTTGATTTTTTTCGCCAGGTCAGCGATATCCGCATAGTGTCGAGCCATTTCTAGCTAATTAATCAAATAATTCAATTAATTAGTGTATTATTATATATTTCAGTATTAATTTATTTGTGTATAACTCTTAACTGGTGCATTCATTTCCAGGCGATATAATGAATTATGTAAATTTTCGTTTAGATTTTTAAATTGGTATCCAAGAAAGAGAATTTTATTGTAAAAGAGACTGTTATCTAAAAACAAGGTTAAATTAAATATCCATTCCATGAAAATAGCAAAACTCTCGACCTGGAAATGAAAAAAAAATTAATTAAATATGTGATATGGTCATCTCATGACTTTACTATACCTAAACCTGGTCCTTCTCGTAAATTGTTAATCTTCCCCTTGCCTATGTCTCAACCCATTTATCATATTATAATAATCTAACCCAATAGTTTCACTGTGTTCTAAAGAGTAATTGAGTAAAATTTTATTCGCATAGAACAAACGGCATATGATTTTGATTTTTTATCCCTCGCCCCATCAAATTCATTTCTGTTATTTTATTTCTTACCCAATAGTTTTACAAGGTCTGAAAGATTAACTTTGCAACATTTTGTCCAAATCGGGCAAAGGATTCAAGTTTTTAAAAACCCATATTCTAATTTTGTGTTCAGCCTCAGCTTTTAATCTTATAAATCTCGTTTTGATACCTTTATTGGTTTTTGAGCTAGACCGTACAAAAATCTCATAGCACACAGACTCACCCATTAACTAAAATACATTTTGACAAAATAATTAATATCTATTAAAATATAAATTTTTTTTGATATTCACTATGCAAGGTTTTATTGTAGATGCCGAAATGCCGAAATGCCGTCTATTTTATGATTACAATACTTCACAACACAAGTCAAGCCTGCTAAGTGCGCTAAATTTTCCATAGAGAAAGATTATACCTACTACATGGGAAATTTTTAAGTCCATTCAGGAGTTGAATAAAAAAGAGTCAGGAGCCAGACAGGCGATCGCAATACTTCCACATTATATTCTATAGATTATAAATGTGAAATTAATAGGTTATGTGTTTATTTTAGAAATATCGCACGATAGAAGTGAATCTTCCTTGGTTCAATTTATTGTTAAGTTAATAAATAGTATTATAACATGATTATTTGGGGGGTCAGATAGACTAGGCGGTAGCGTGTCATCCTGCTAACCAAGTGGACCCGGGTTCGAATCCAACTCAAGGCATCCGGCTAAAATCTGACCCCCGGGGTAGGGAAAAATTTAAAAATAATAAATAGTATCGTAAATGGCTAATGGCTAGAAAGGCCGAAAAGCTAAAAATAAAAAGTTTTTGAATTTCTACAAAGTTTGTTTGAGTATGATCCAACGGGCTAGAATTTATATTTTCGACCCCCCATCCCCCATTTCTGGTGGTTAGTTTTTGCATTTCTATCCTTCAGGGAGCCCACAGAATATGTATACAAGATTTAGTTGAGTTTGGTCCAACGGGATAGAATTTTCATTTTTGACCCTCCCCCATTTTGAAGGGGTCGAAAGTAGAAAGTTTCGATTTTTTGTATTTTTCCTTTATTTGTGTCCCAAACTCTACCATCAGGTGAAATTTCATGATGCTTTCATGATGCTGGAATGGTTTTGAGGACCAGTCAGTGACTGAGTGAGTGCCAAAATTAGCTTTTTTCTCAGGTTCATATCTCAGAATCTATTTAAGCTATATTATTGAAATTTGGTACTCTTCTCAAGATGGATAACATAATTACATGTGTATAATTTTAGCTCTGTATTTCAAATGGATTCCAAGCTGCAGGGAGGTCGAAATTGGCTCGAAATGGTTCGTTTAAAGAGCGTACAGCGTGTACGGTCAAGCTAATGCTCGAACTTGGCCTCCGCACGCTGTGCGCTTTGATAATAATATTGGGTTTAGTCATTTAAGGAAGTAGCCAAGTAGAAAAATAACCTAAAAATGGCTACTTTGGAGATCTCTCACACCATCACTTTTTTTTTACTTTTTTTTTTTTATTTATTTAATGTCATCGGGAACATAGCCCATTTAGACAGCACACAAGTAAAGTGTTAGAAGGGTTAGTGAGGGAGCCGAGTCTTCAGCCGGTAGAAATTTTTATTTGCCAGCCAGGATCGAACCCTGGCCTCCCACTCCAACATCGTCATAATCGATCGATGCGAGGCCAATGCGTTAGTTGACTGAGCCAACGCGACTCCCCACACCATCACTTTAAATCGAAATAAATTAAAAAAAAAAACACTTAATCCGAATTCTACTTAAGAGATCTCCACAGGAATGGATTACCTCACAATCTATGATAAAAAAATATATATTTTTTTATTTTTTACCCCACATAAAATTTGTCCTTCCTTAAAATAATAATGAATTAAAATTTTAATATGATTTTTGATTTCTGAGAAAATTAATACATAAATCACAAGTTTGTAACCTATTTAGCCTACACTCTGACAGTCAGACAAACATACTGACTGTTATTATAGTGATAAATACATATAGTATTTTTTTAAACAAAACCCTATAATGACTTCAAAAGTTTGCTAAAACGGAAAAATATTTTTTTTTTTTACTTAATTACTTATACATTTTTTTCTTTACTTACATCATTAAGAAAATTAATGTTATTATTTAAAATACGTATAAATATGTTTATAAAAAACACAGATAGAAAATAAATGAATAAAAAATACAAGAATGCAAATCTGGTTAAATGTTGGTTTTGTATATTTTCAGGTGTTTCCATTTGATTCAATCTAATGTTGAATTCCCTTTCTTGTTTTCGAAAACATATGTTGATTAAAACATAAATGATACCTTTGATAGGATCAAACATCTAGAAGAGAAATACGTAGAACATTACTTTTTTCAGAAATAATATGTTGGTTCTAGTAGGAATATGACAACAATTTATTATGAAAGCAGCTTGATAGGTTTCAAAAAATAAATAAAATTGGAGAAAAAAAGGGAATGTTTTTTAAAAAATTTTGGTGATTTGCCATTTATGTGTCAACAAATGGTTTGAGCCAGTAAGCTTGAAACTTGGCACAAAGCTTAAGCTTTTAATAAAAACTCATAAGCCACTACGTGTTTCAAGATCTCCAGATATCGATTCTTTTTTCTGATTTTATGCACCTTTGAAAAACGGGGTTTCTGTCCCATAAAATGCCTAAAAAACTTTATTGATCTGTACGAGTATAGCAAGCTTTTGGATCTAATCGAGAAATTAATTATAATTTGTGAATAGTTAGTAATTTATATTTTTAAATTTTTATTTTTTATTTTTTATTTAATTAATCTTTCACTTAGAACCTACACCATTCTAAAGTTAGAAGATGGTTCAAAAGTTTTCAAATTACCTCGTATATGTTCTTTAAATAGAATAAATTTTATATGCTATAAATTATGGGAGGGGAGTTAATTAGGCATGCTTTAATATCAATTCAAAGAAAGAAAATCAAGTAAAGATAAGTCGCACAGCAAATAGTTTTTATTTTATTTTGTGGAACTTACCAAGCATCATTCATATTAGAGATAATTAAGTTAATTTTTCTATTTTATTTTTTTAAGGAAACATACCAGAAAGAATTCCATTAGCGCGAGGCTCGTGGCCGTTAAATGCTGCGGCAGTTGATAATTGTAGAGTGAATAACAAAAAAATATTGTTATTACTAAAAAGACAACAAATATTGTAAGACTTTTTCTTCCATGAAGTATAAATTTCTCTCCGGAATGGCTGCCCTTTGATAATTATGTGATTCATACCAAAATATTACTGAAATTATAAGAAATTTTGAATAATTCATGAAAATCCATTTTGAGGAAATGTAGTTAGTGAAAGTAGGAATAATACTAAACTTAAAATCCCTCTCTATATTGATTTTATAAGCAATTTTCAAATTAGTTCTTTGATCGATTATAAGTAGGTATCATTATAAAAATTAAATTATTAATATAGCGATAATATCCAATTTTTATGAACTAATAATTCAATATTATTCTATTGCAACATCGACGGGTGAACCGCGATTGGAATTATGTGGAATTATTTTGTAATTCATTAGATAATGGCCCTTCATCTATTGTCTTCTATTGAAGGAGAAAATAAAAGTGTGTCTTCTGCTGGAATTATAAATTTTATTTATTTATAACGAGACTATAGTTTCGAGGCTTTGCCCTCTTCATCAGTCTATTACAATGGATTCACTGGAATTAATTTATGAAATTAATATTCATAAATTAATTCCTGTGAATCCATTGTAATAGACTGATGAAGAGGCAAAGCCCTCGAAACTATAGTCTCGTTATAAATAAATAAAATTTATAATTCCAGAAGAAGACACACTCTTTTATTGTCTCCTTCAATATATAAAAATTCTGCTACTCTCGGCAAAAAACTTTCAATTTAATATTGTCTTCTACTTGGAAATGAAATTGGAAGTGGGAGTAGGTGTACCTACACGATATTAGGTCCCCTTTCACCCCCGTGTAACATAAACATAATTGAAATTTATATAATTATTTATTTTTTTTAATTTAATATAATTAAGAAATATAACAGACAGAAAAATAATAATTTTCTCAGTTTTATACATCTTCAAACAATGATCAAAAAATAAATTCTATTGATTTCATACTAAGGTCATCGCGAAGCCTGCCTGCCAGGCGTACAGAGTAATTACGTAAATGAAATATTACTTACTTATGTTATACTTAGCCCTAAGCATTTCTTACTGTTAGGTGTAAAGCTGAATGAAATATTCAATTATTATTATTGGCAGTGACTTGGTGCATATACTGATTATTATTTAAGGTTGAAAGGTGTCAGATAAATTGTGCTGTTTATCAGAACAAATAACATAATTTTTAATGACAAATTGCAAATATTTCGAAGGCATATGACCACTTATTCATCAGTGGTCCAGATGACGAAAAGCTCATAAGACTCCAAAATATTTGAAATTTATCATTAACAATTTCATTATATGTTCTGATTTACAGCTCAAATTATTCTAACCCCTTACAATCTTAAATTATTATAATATTAGGTATAAGTTTTATTCCCAAAATATTATTTTTGAGAAGTAATTGTAGAAATTTTTTTAAAAATCTTCATATATCTATCTATATGTATTTTAATTTATGAATTTTAAATATACAGAGTTTAATCAAGTAAATTTATAACACTTGAGTAGAAAAACAAAATTATAATTGATTGATGTACTCGGACAAGGCTGTTTTAATATAGTTATCATTAAATTTAAAGTTTCTTTTTGCCGAGAGGAGCAGAATTTTTATAAATTGAAGGAGACAATAAAAGAGTGTGTCTTCTGGTGGAATTATAAATTTTTAATTCCAGCAGAAGACATATTCTTTTATTGTCTCCTTCAATTGTTATCATTGTTTGTCAATGTTCAGCTCTGAAGATGGCTACAACCAATAGCCGAAACGTTAGCGGGAGTTCATAAATAAAAAGAAATAAATGAAAGCTGCACGTCTCTTATTTAAACCCTTACTAAATTAATATAACTACCGCTATAAAGAATTCCTAAAATAAATAAACTTACCATATAACGTCTGGAACCCTCGGTATGAGAGTCCAGCTCCCTCTTGGCAATTTATTTATATTTTTAAACTTATACCATCCATTTTTTAATCGATTATTTATTTATTTGTATATGCGTCTATTGAAAAAAAAATTCTTGAATAACGTCCGCGAAACTCTCTTCATTAAATTTCGACAGTCATGAAATATAATCCTCTTTTGAAGTGCAAGAAGCAATTAGGCCACCGTGGTGAGCGGGATATACAGATTATTCGGTTTGGTCTTTCATTCCTTCAGGGCCCGGAAGTACGAATCTTCGACCATAGAGAGTTTGTTTACAGGAAGAAAGCAATCGGTTCGTTTTCTCCCCCCGAGACTCCCGTTCCGAACATTCATTGTAATTTATCGATACAGCTTTTTATTATATTACGCTTCGGTAATCCAGAATAGATTACTCTGGTGTGTGTAAATGGTGAATAGCAGATTGAATTGTGTAAAATACACTATTCAAGAGTTAATTACCCTATGCTGCTGCGACAATCTTTTAAATTCTATGAAGAGAAATCAATGAGGTTAAAATATGTCTATTTGCTATACACAACCTCATTGATTTTTCTTTATGAATCAACGCTCTGCGACTACCAGCAAAACAAATTATTTTCACTAAAATTTTATGTTTGAACTTAGGTACTTCTCTGTGTATTGAATTCCCTCAAAACTTTATTTTTTTTTTATTTGCCTACAACCTACAACTGTGTCTTAATAGATACTCTCTGGTTAATCATCATATCCCAACCGTCGGCGTCGGTTCCAACACCGTCTTTAAAAGCCAACATTGAGAGAATCTTGTTTCATTCCTCAAGGTTTAAAAGGGTCAACGAAGGAACTTCCTTCTCGTCTCTTAAAAGTGCTTTTGCTTGACTAGTGCTTTAATTTGGCATTAGCATCACGTTAACCCTTATAAACCCTAAAAAGGAGGGAAGATCTTCCGAAACTTCAGTTTTTTAAAAATGATTAAAATAACGTGGGAATAAATTGTTTTATTTGGAATTTTTGGTTTACATTATTCTTGGGCTGTCTTTCCATCAATTCATCAGTGAAATCTGTCAATCTATCTTCATTAGAAAATACATCCAATAGGTTTGCTTTTATTTTTCACCTCCGCAATAAAATGTTTTGGTGGTTCGCAAACAAAAAAGGTTGGGAACTGATGTTTGACATGTTCAAAGATCCCCAACCTAAACAATATGATGTATTTCGGTTTCATCTGAAATGGCTGATACTCTTCAGACACCATGTGCTGTTATCATATTTTACAGCCTTTCCATTCTCCGAGGAGCTGTGTGATTATTTTCATTTTATTGATTGGGAAAGTCTAAAATCTAAAAAGATATATTGGGAGTTACAACCCACTATCTTCATTAGAAACGCAACAGTTTTACTACTCCTTAAAACTTTAGAATTTCCAACAGATAGAAATAGAAACCCAAAGACAGTAGGTATTATGAAATTTATATCGAAATAGTTTTTTGACTGCCAGTTGCCGGATGGGTGAACTCAAGCCGACAAACGGTACGATAACAAAAATAAAAGTTTTTACCTGTCATTCTTTGTTGATATTTGCTGAGTCAGAAGAATTAATTTTTCTTCGATAATATATAATTAATAACAACTCATCGAATATTATTAATGAATTTAGGGACATAATTATGATTGAAAGAAAAGATAAAAACAACAAATGGCAATCGATTGATTATTATATCACTTTTTCTTTAAGTGGTATATTAACAGTCATTTGATAGATAACAGAACAGCTATTTAAAATATTGTCATCGGCTTTGGCATATTGAAACGGTAGGTTCCCATGTGCACCTTCAAAGTACAATCGGAGAAATGCTGGACTACTTTCTTCACTAATATTTTTATTTCCATAACTTAAATATTCTCCTTCTTTGAAGTTTCGGCTAAAATCCCCAAGATTGGACATTTTTAATGAGATTTAATCTAATCAGAAGGCAAGTCAAAATCCCCAAAAATGAAAATTATAGGCCTTTGGACCAAACTTGATCAAATTTTGTATACATGGTCGATGGGTCCCTAAGAAACTAGAAATGTGAAAACCAACCAAATGAAATAGGGGGAGGGTCAAATTGGAATATTCTATGGTTCTGGACCAAACTTAACTCATTTCACATATAGCTTAATGAACTGAAATATTTTCTATTAAGATTCAACCACGTGGACAAATATTTAAAAATTCAAGGGGGAAGTTTCACATGTGACGGTGGTCCCCCAACCCATGGAAAGATTTTTTATACTTTTTAAAATTATTTATTAGAGTTTTATATTTTTGAAGGGGGGGGGGGCGGGGGAGGCTTGGTTCACATTTCCATTAGGGCTCAAAATTTATAGTTACTTCATTGCCCGGATGTACAAAACTAGACAGTTCCATTTTGAGTTGGCACAGTTTTCTTCCCAAACTATAAATCAAGTGTGCCTAATGAATTTTGAATTTATAAAAATTATTTACCATAAAGTGTTTTAATTTACAACATTCTTCCAATGGAAAATTAACCTAAATGTTCCACATTATAAACATCATCTAAAAACTTAGAATTTTTCAAAAATGTAATCGCAACGTCGACAAAACAATTTAATTTTTATTTTTCTGACTGTCTCTCATATCTACTTATAATAATACAGCCACATCTTCATCTCCACAAATTTTAATATTTATATAATATATGAATAAATACCTAAATTATTTTCATAACATGTTTATTTTTTTTAAATAAATTTTTTTCCTTCCCACAGATAAAATTGTGCTTGATCTTGCCTCCTTACTTTTACAGCTCTTTGATATAAAAATTTGTAAAATTATTATTTTTAATTAAATTAGAGTTACTCTATGGTCAAAAACTTCGTACTCTCTTCAGAAGTCAGGTCCTAGTCTTGAAGCTCCATTAAAGAGGTTCTTGAACTTTAAGTTATTTTCAAAGAGAATTTAACTTAGTCTTCTGAACCCTCGTTCTATTCCCTCAAATAGCAACCAAATATAATTTTATTCTTCAATTACCTTCAAATATGATTTCAATACCTGGACCCGGAACTGTTAGGATTAACAAGCAATTTCATCAAAACCAAAAGAAAAAAAATAATTCTATATAATAAGTAATAAGATAAAGAAGGAGAAAGTCATAATATATGAATCCTTTCAAGGATTCATATAAAATGAAATTCTCTTGATATCACGCAGCCTCGTCCTCTTGGAAAATAGTGATTATTTGTATCTCTGCGATTTCCCAGAATCCACACCTCAAAATCCTTCACTCTTTTCACTGACCCAATAACATTGACTCAATTCAGTCAATATCAAGATCTGAAATCATAAATAATCTTGTTTATTAGTATATAATAAAACTAGTAATTATTAAGGCGACTTTCCCTGTCTATTTATCGCGATAATAGGCTGCAGTGATATGTGATAGCATTAGACATGTCTATTAAATTGAAGGAATAATAAAACCGGGCTGGAGAGGGATTTTCAGTTTTCGCGAAATCCCTCACTTACTTTGATAGAAATAGGTGATGTGGCTATCTACATGACTTTTGACCATATATTTATTAACTATTCATCATTTATTGAAAACACTTGACGTATGCATCTCATAACTTTGATTAATTAATATAACCTCCTCTCTCTACGAAATCTTCTTTTCTTGTGACTCTTTGGAAATGAACTCCAAGAAATTAAAAACGAAAAAAGTAAAGGATTTCTTCTGGTGAACCAAAATCGATCCAAAATTAAATTCAAAGATTCATTTTGCTGAGAGTAGCAGAATTTTTATAAATTGAAGGAGACAATAAAAGAGTGTGTCTTCTGCTGGAAAAATTATTCCAGCAGAAGACACACTCTTTTATTGTCTCCTTCGATCCAAAATTACTCGAATTAAATCTATGCATTCCTAGATATTTTGCGTTTTCAATTATTGGATATCAATTGACTTCCCTTAATTTTAGTTAGAATAAAACTTCATTCAAACACATATGATACTTTATAAGCACACTAATTTGAAATACATCGACAGCTTTGAGAAAATTACACAAAAAACTTTTAGAGTGAACGGATAGGTACTTCCAGTTCTTCGATTAGAATCAAAATCTTAAGCTAGTTTTTCTAGTTATCTATCGTAGTTATTTAAGTTTTAAATATTTTTGCGACTTACCCAATCAACTACTTTCTTATAATTCCTAAAAAGCTGAAACTCGACGAAAAAGTGAATTGTACTGAATTTTAGCTAATTAAGTATATAAAATTAAAGTTTGGATTTCTATTTGATTTTCATTATTCGCCGGGTATTACTGAAGCTTAAAAAGCTCAAAATGTGATCAGTTTTTTGTTCTAAAAAAAAAAAATAGTAATATTTCGGCAGCAAAATGAACATTCTATGAAGTTTTCATCTTGTGTCATCCCCGGCATCAAACAGTTATTCCAAATTTCAGAAATCTTTAAATATGATAAGCCTAAAATAAATAATTAAATGTATTTAACATTTTAGACGGTGAGCTTCGTTCGTCAAGAGTATAATGTAATTTCCAAAAGTATGTTTTTTTTTTTTTTTTACTTTGATGACCAATTTTAATTTGGAAAAAATGAATATATATATAATTTCTAAGTGAACTCCTGATAATGGACTCCTAATCCGAAATATATATAGACCAGTGGCGGTTGGTGACGTTTCAACCAGGAGATTCTGTCCAAACAAGTACCCTTCATTTTTGAAATTTTATTTTAATCTTTGCTTTTTTTTGCAAATTTATTTATCGAATACGGCAGAGGTCGGGGAACTTTTTTATCCATTACCCCAAAATATTTTTGCGTAGGTCGATCTTACCGCTATATTCTGAAGACCAAAAAAAGCAAGGTAAATGTATATGATTTATTGGAATTTACATGAAAACTATCGGTAAGTAAAAAAAATTGTACACATTAACATAATTCAAACGCTTTTAAGTTTTAGAAAAATGATGTTCTTTCATTTTCGCTAAAATGACTTCAAAATTAGGACTTTTTGACGTGAACGCAATTTGAATACAGTCCTCGGCTATCAAAGTAAAAATACTATAATATATCATAAAATATAAAATTTTAAAAATGTCCTGATTAGCCCCCGATAGTTTCATTGTTACCCATTAGGGGTAATTTACCCCGGTTCCCCGACCGCTGGAATACGGCATCATTTTCGTAATTTTTCAAATTTAACATTAGATTCTTTAAAGATATATTTTGGGACCTACGCCCCCAAACGGATACTGCTTTGTGTGAGCGAGGGTAGGAGTCAGAAATTAAATGTTGTTACTTAAACTCCACAGTCCCTGAGATGGAAATCGACCATCTTACACAATGAATCAGCCTGTCCTATAAGAAAATATTAAAATTCTATTGCTCTAAGCTATTTTGAAGTCGGCGTTATATATTTATGAAAATACTCTAAATGTTTGAAATTTTAAGGACAGCATCCACTGATATAGAGTCTTGTTAATAAGCAATTCGTCTTTTATTTGTGAAACCTAATTTATATTTTTTAAATTTTAATTTTATCAAATGGAGGGTCGGGCTGGTCTAGTGGTTAGCGTTTCCACCTGTTAAACAAGTGAACCCGGGTTCGAGTCGGGGTCGAGGGGTTCGGCTGATGGTTGATCCCCTGACTTAGACACAAATTTTAATAAAAAAATAACTGGTATCGTAAATTGTCTTATTGCTTGAAAGGCCGAAAATCCAAAAAAAAAAAAATTATCAAATATAGAACCTACACCATTCTTCCTAAACAAAATCGATATAACTTGTTGAAAAAATGTTATTGATTGTTTTATTACCTATTTAAATAAATATAAGTCTTTTATAAAACAATCTTCAAACATTTATTAAAATCCCAAACGATTCCGAAATGATTGGGATTTTAAGGTAGTTTTTTCACAAATGCAAAAATTCAAGAAGTCTTTGAAACTTGGAATATCAGTCATTAAAAGCACAATACACATACTCTTAAAATTTGAACACGATTTACCACACCAAACATGAAATAATTGCAATTAAAAATGACATTTTTAACATAGGGTAGATAGGGAAAGGGTGGGGATATGATCATTATTTTATTTTTTTTCATTGAAGGGCTTTCACCATCTTGATGAAAAACTAATATTTGTTAGAATAATTTATTCGGAGTAACTTAAAAAAAAAAATAGAAATTATTCACCACGTAGTTTTGATAAAAAACAAAAAAAACATATTTGGGCGATTATTTTTAGTGGAGGAGATATAAGCACAATGGCTTGGAAACGATCCGGTAGTATGTGTGTATCCATATAGAGATTTGGTAGTGTGAGTGGACAGTCACGTTAAAAAAACATAACCTAAAATTTTAGTTCCGTTCATATTTATGTAGTGGTTACAAGGCTAAAACTTTTTGTGTGGATTGTCGCGAAAGAACGTCCTTAATAAAGATTTTATGATGGATTTTTATAAAATATTTGTATTTATCAATATATATATAACTTGTAAATTTCAACTTTGTATATTATTTAGTTTACTAGCTACAATGTTCTGACAGGCATTGTACCGACACTAATTGAGACCAGTTTTCCTTTAAAATAGACCTCTAAAAATCGAAAACTTTTGAATGAGTTTAATTCCCCTGACACCTGATGGAATTCAGACATCAGCCATATCCAGTAATTTCCGATAATTTTATCAAGAAGGTTTCCTTCGATCTCTTTTTTTCCTTCTAAGAGATTGCGGAAGTAATGTCAAGAGCTTCCCCTCTTCCACTTGGAGAATGAGTGGGGGTCACTTGACGGGAAACCGGAAACAGCTAACCAGGTTGTACAGCCTCACTCACTTTATATAAGAGAGAAACGGGCTCCCCGGTTTGCACTGTCCAGCAGCCTCAAGGTCGCAGGTTCGAAACCGGGCACCTGCCATTAACTAGCTTCGAAATTCACTGTTCACTTATAAATTATAAAAAATAATTTAAAATTATACTAATGAAAGTTGAAAAAATTCTACAGCTTATTGTCTTTTTCTCCTTGATGCTGATTATATTAATAATAATAATAATATTTTATTCACTTGAGAAATTTCCTTTACAATTTTTTTTATATAACAAAGATTTTAACAAACAAATAACTTTAAAATAAAATCTGTCCTCCCTCATCCATATTTTATTAAATTACTTAAACTACCTATTTGGTAATTTGGACAATAAAATAATGTAATTTTAATTTCGACAACATTTTGTGTTTATTGACAATTCAACAGGTCTCTTAGAATTAAGTACCTAATTGTTTTTAAATCTTGTACTTGATGGAAGTTTTCAAATAAAAGATTAATAAAAACATTTCTTCCCTTTCACAAAAATCATGATTATTTAGGGTTTCGTAGATATAAGTAAAACATATTAGTGTATAGATAGTAGTTATATGTATTTATTTTCCCCGAAATAAAAAACCGTAATCAAATTTTAATCGGATGATTATTTTTGAAGAAGGATTTAATTTTCTCGAGTTAAAAAAATTAAAAATCTTTTTTATCATATAAAGATCTTTTTAAGGCGCCGGGAATTCAGTGGCTAAAGCGCTAGGCCTCGGACCCAGTTTTCTCGCCTTGTAGTCAGAATTAAAAATGCAAGGCGCCTCACTAAATCCAGGAGATGGCAACGGGAACCACCCCTGTGAAAAATTTCGCCAGGAAAATTAGAATGGAGGGGATACTTTCCATAGTAATCGCCGACGCTCGTAATTGAGTATGGCACTTAAAGAAAGATTGTATTTAAATAGAATTAAAGAAATTTTTTAAATTTAATTAACTTTAAAATGACAGTATGAGAGAGCTTCAAGTTTGCCATTTTAGGTGATTTTTATATTTGTAGTCAAAAAAGTAGCTTAATTTGAAATTATAAAAAAAATCACACAGATTTGTTGATTCTCTTCTTATAATCGACGAATTAGTTTCGAATTTTGGAAGGTATAAAATAACGAACTCACGGTATGTGAGTCCGCATTGAAGTAACAATGTGATGGCAGGTCGGGCAAAATGCCACAGGCCCCTGGCCGGAGGGGACCTCCGGTCCGAGAGGGCCGCGAGCACAAGAGAATCCAAACATTTATTATTACAAAATTTAGTAAAATTTATTACTTTTGTATTCAATTAATTTATCTTACCTACTAAAGTACAGACACACATTAAAAGTTACTAGAAAATCAACGAAAAATTCCCACAATAATTATAATAACGAATGTAGTACCTATTTTACGTAGTGATTTATTAAAAAGAATCGACAACGTTGGTTGTAGTGTCTTTACATTGAAGAAGGGCCCATCCGATGAATTTGCCACGGGCCTCAACGGTTTGGTTACGCCACTGTAAGTCCGACATGCATTTGGTAGACTTATTTATTAATATTATCACGTAAAAAGCGACGAAAAAATTGCGACTAGTACTGAAATAACACAATAAACCGTCCCGTATAATGCGTAAGATAAATTTAACATTTTCACATAGTTTCTGATTTTTGAAGCTGATGAAGCAGCAGTTTAATAAAAAATAGTTATAAATACACAATTTAATGCGATTTCCTATTACGCGAAACGTATCCCCTCGTTGTAAGGGAGTCCACTGTAATAACATTAAATCTTAAATCGGAAAATAGAAATTCCCGAAAGCTTTATTTTAAAAATAGCCGCTAAAATAAAAACTTCATGAACGCCACCTACAGCCAAAATAATAAAACAAGTATAAATTTCAATTCTTAACTTGCTGACCCTGAAAATTTTTTTAACCTAACTACATGAAATATTTTAACATTTCATTCATAAATTAATTCCTGTGAATCCATTGTAATAGACTGATGAAGAGGACAAAGCTCTCGAAACTATAGTCTCGTTATAAATAAATAAAATTTATACTTCCAGCAGAAGACACTCTTTTATTGTCTCCTTCAACATTAATAGGGTTCCGTTTTTCTTTTGTATGGGAGATACCCAGTGAACAAATAAGTTTAATGGAATAGTAGTATTACATTAATGCAAAAACAAAAACTCATAGTTAATGAACAAAAACAATAGCTTTCAACCAGATAAGCGAATTCCGTTTCCTCCATTCCAAATCAAGCTTTGGTAAAATCTTAGAATTTGTAAATATTGAACAAACCAAAGACCACCGTAATTTTTTGCGCATTTACTTGCATTTAGAATTGGAGAAGCAAATTAATACCAATATTAAAAAAAAAAAAAAAAAACATTTATGCAATCATCGTTTGATTTAAAACTCCAATAGAATTTTGATGTCTCTTCACAATCTATTTTCGAAACAAGTGAAGCGTTGCGTCAGAAAGAAAGTGAGCAGTGACCCAAGCTGAGAGGTTACCTTGGATTCATTCCATGGAGTATATTCAATTTCTGTTTTCTCTCTTTTCAAACGCCTGGGCAGATTATTTCTATTCTATCATTATTAATGGAATAATATTGATTAAACAAAATTAAAACATGATTAAATAAATACAAGTCAGTATTTGAATTTTTAAACAAGCTATAGATTCAATTTTGATTCAATTTTAACATTTTTCCCCAGAAGGTTTCATCTGAAGGTTGAAAAGCCCAAAATTTTAGCTATTTTTTTCTTAGAATACAAATATTTCACCACCAAATCAAACATATTGCCAACTCCTTGTCTTATCATGGGTATCGAGATCAAATTTTTTTCCCAAGTTTCGGAGATTTATAAATAAAAAATAAAAAATGAACAAATGAGTTTAACATTTCCGCCGCCCGGCGAGCTTAAAGATGGTGTTTTAAAATTCTAAGCTAAAGGTCACTTCAAGCTATATTATGGCCAAAATATTAGGGATTTAGGTGTCGGTTCTAGGTGAAACATTATAAGTAACTTATGAGGAGAATTTTCTAGGTTAGGTTTCACAAAAAGGAAATATTAAAACAAATGTATGTTTTTTTGAGTTTGATTCACTCGATATATATTTCGGGTTATTAGCCCATCTTCAGGAGTTTTCATTTGAACTCCAGAAGATGGGCTAATAACCCGAAGTATATATCGAGTGAATCAAACTCAAAAAAAAACATACATTTGTTTTAATATTTTTTGTGAAACCTAACCTAGAAAATTCTCCTCATGTTACTCACAGTCATAAGTTCCAGTTTCATTTGAACTCCTGAAGATGGGCTAATAACCCGAAATATATATCGAGTGAATCAAACTCAAAAAACATACATTTGTTTTAATATTTCCTTTTTGTGAAACCTAACCTAGAAAATTCTCCTCATAAGTTACCAAAATATTAGCTTTATATTACGAAGAATTCAAAACCCGAATCAAAGATTTTATTATATAAATTAAAATTTTGGTATTTTATTTTCTTCTTCTTCGATGCGCTTATTTAATTCTAAAAAATCTAAATAGAATTATTTTTATAGAGGGAGATATATTTCTATTAGTTTTATTCGATACGCCCAAGGCATGCTTGGGCAAACCTAGTAATAATGAATTGACGCAAAAATTTTCAATTTTTTTTTTGCTCATTTTTTAAAAATGTTTGGAAGGTAAAGAAAAAATAATTTTCAACCACATGATTTTTTCTGTGTATGAATCTGGATGTGTGTCTGTCTGTGTGTTTGAATTAAGATACCTACGACAAATAAAGAAAGAAAAGTCATAGAAAGTTCGTTCTTGTGCTTAAATGTTTACATTTCCAATGCCGAGAACTGATTAGATTTTGGACTTACACGCTCCAGCTAAAAAATTCAAAATTATTCAAAAAATATTATTGTTATAATAATATTATTTGTTGAATTGTTTTTTGATATTTTAATCCATTTCTCTAGTAAAAAAAATATATATATATTTATATACAATCGAACAGGTGTGTTTTGCGTTAATAACCAAAATTGCGACCAACATACAGAGTCTTGGAAAAGTAAATTGTAACTAAAAAATAAATAAATAAAATAAATAATTTTTCAATTAATTCTAGCCTTTGAGTGTTTTATAATTTTTATTTTATTAAAAACAAATGGGATTTTTTCGCAAGTTGTTTTACATTTATTTGAAAAATTTTCATCAATTTTGATAAAATAAAAATTATAGCAAAATCAAAAATTTAGAAATAAATATATAATAAACGGTCTTTTACTGAAAATTATTTTCAATCGTTAACTAAATTTTTAAATTAAGTTTAACTTGAGTAAAATGTTTTAATCTGTGGATATTATAATTATGTCAGAAATTCTTCTCTAGTGTCAGGCCAATTCCCCTGAAGGCAGGCTTGTCAACTTGAGAAGGAAAACCCTTCTGACGTATAATACAAACATAAATATCTATCAAGATCTAAGATTTAAATTTGGCCTTCTTTCTTTCTTAGTTTTTAAAAATATATTTTTTTTAAATACTTGAAAATTCGTCCACCCCATTGCAAGGGGAAAATCCAACAGTGATAGTGAATAATGAACCAGCGTCGAATTACCATGCCAGGTTGCTTTATGTTCCATAATCTAAAAGGATTCGAACGAAATTCGATGCGTATTCGATACGGATATAATTTCCTTTGGCCCTGGCCAAGGTGCATATTCTTGAATGTAGCTCAAGGCCGGCTGCTGGAAGTTCAATCTTTAGCGGTAAGGAAGTACCTACGTGAAATGCGTGGTTTCAGTCACATCGGCTAGAGAAATAAATTCTAGCAATTAGATAGTGCAATTATTATTTCGATCAACCTTCAAGATGATGGTATCTAGCTCAACATTATTGAGTATTAAAGTCGGTCAGAAAATATATTAATTTAAAGTTGAAGTTAGCACAAAGTGAAAGAATCCCGTTTCAAGTTCACATAGATATAATAAATAAGATTAAAATAAAAACTAAATTATTCAATTGTTTTTATAATATTTTAAAAATAAAAATCTTTTAACTAAAGTCGAGTCTATTTCTCTCCGGTAGATAGATTCCACAGAAAACCAAATATGAAACACAAAGAGAAACAAAGAGTTGTCCTCTGCTTGATGCAAATAAACATACACACATATATATATATATATATATCGAGATGATATATCTGTATATATTTATTATTTATTTGTTTGAGACTATAGTTTCGAAGACTTGATCTTCATTCTTCAGTCTTTTTAATTATAAATGTTGTTTTTCATGGAGTCAATACTGTATGGATCTATACGGTATTGACTCCACGAGAAAAACAACATTTATAATTAAAAAAGTCTGATGATGAAGACCAAGTCTTCGAAACTATAGTCTCAAACAAATAAATTATATATATATATATATATATATATATATATATATATATATATATAGATATAGATATAGATATATCATCTCGATATATATATATGTGTGTATGTATATTTGAATCAAGCAGAGGACAACCTCTTTGTTTCTCTTTGTGAATCAACAACTCTGCTACTCTCGGCAAAACAAAAACTTTTCAATTAAATATGAAACAATCGCTCATTTTAACTTAGGTATATATAACTAGACTTACCATAATATTTAGCAACTTCTATATGATTTTACAAAGAGAGAATTATATTAAGCAATGTATTTATGATTCAAAAAGTTAGTCTTTTTTTCTGAAGTGGTTAACAAAGAAAAACAATTAATAATTAGTAATGATTTTTAGAGCTAAACTATTAATATATTTATATAATTAGCATTAACTCAGGTTAAAAATTACTTTCCTACCAGGAGGCCCTAGTATTAAATCATGAAAAATAAATATTTGCTCATTGTGCTTTAAATTGTCTGAAAAGGAGGAAAAAATATTTTTGACCTATGATTTTTTTCTCTTTATGTATCTGAATTCTGATACCCACTATAGCCCAAGGACGGAAAGTCAAAAAGTTCGTTTGTATCGAAACATCGTAGGTACTGATTAGATTTTGGAATATCTCGTTCAAAAGACAAATAAAAATATTATTTCTATTGAGATTTTAAGAGGATGTTGTTATAGTATAGCTTTAAATGAACAATTTAAATTTAATTTATTAATAATTATTAAGGCAGCTCTAGTGTTCCAAGTCTTGAAAATGTTTTCACATTTTTATTATTTAATGTGCGGGTGAGCGATTCTTTAATTAGAATCTGATCAATGAAAATAGCTAGAAAGAGAGCGAATATAATGATCTCTTTTTCTTTAGAGCTAAGGTGTATCGCAAGGATGCGATATACAGGTTCGAACCTTACTAATACAAGTTCCAACCTGTATCAGACTATTAGAGATTAATTTCTTAATTTCTATTATTCTAGGAATGACCTTTTGCACTCGGACCAAAACGATACTCGTTAGAGAGAAAGAGCAAATTCAATTGGATTTTATTAAAATTGATACACAAATGTACAAAAGAAATTGTTGCGGCTCTAACTAAAATTTTTTCATTTTTTTTTTCTTTTATTTCTTTGTAATTTTAATCCACTCAGATTTAGTTTACAATTTTTAACTTTGGGAGTACTTAATAATTTTTTTTTCAAAAAACCGAGACAAAATGACAATTGACAATTGAATCAAACTTTCAAACCGGGACAGTCCCGGTCAAACCGAGATGTATGGCAAGCCTACTTATAACCGAGGGGTGAACCGCGACCTAATATGCTGTACAGCTACTTCCACTTGTACTTCCAAATATTTCCAAGTACTTCCAAATATTTCCAAACAATTCCAAATATTTCCAAGCAATTCCAAATATTTCCAAGTACTTCCAAACATTTCCAAGAACTTCCAAATATTTCCAAGCACTTTCAAATATTTCCAAGTACTTTCAAATATTTCCAAGTAAGTACTTCCAAATATTTCCAGGTACTTCCAAATATTTCCAAGTACTTCCAAATATTTCCAAGTATTTCCAAAATTCTTCCAAAGAGGTGTACACCTACTTCCAATAGCGGATCACCACTCGCCTATAACTAACGTTGAATAATTTGGTTTATGTTGCATAATTATCTAAAAAAATCAATGTACTATAATAAACCTAAAATAAAATTGAAATGATTTTTCTTCCTAAGGGTAGCTCAGTTTTTATTTAAGGGTGATTTTTGCTCTGAGGCAAATAAACTTATATCTATAAATGAGTCGCTCAGAACCCAATGTCGTTAAGTCCGCTTTTGGGAAATTTCTAAATTAGGTAGGCATATTATTATTTTCCGAATTAGGTTTATTTTCTTTTTAAAACAAACGAATTTTTTATCCCTTACATCGATTTTCTTCACTTGCCCCTACTTTTTATGTCTTCTGAGTATGCGACTTTTGGAGATGGAATTTAAAAAACTCTTAATTCAAATTCAAATTAAAGTTTTTAATTTTCACTCAAAAATGCTGGTGTCCTCTTTGTTTTATTTATTAAAGCAATTTTGATTGCTTCCTACTAATATAAAATAAATAGAATAAGTAAGAAAATCACTCAAAAACAATAAATTGAGCCCTGTCCTCCAAGGTCTCCAATTTGTACATTAAAATTGATTGTTTTTATCAATTTAAATATTAAATATTCAAACGTTTCTGGAGAAATTCTCTCATTATTAATGAAAAATTGGAAAATAAGTTGCATTATGAAAGAACAGGTAAAAAGAACTTCGATTAGTTTCGGCTAAACTTGAAATTAATCAACAAATAGCCAAAGGGCCCCCCTACCCATAAAAATCACACGTATTGTTGGTACACAAGAAAATCCCCATTTTGAAAGTTCCTGTTAAACCCACAAAAACATCAAAATCAAAGTCAGTCTAACTTCGTAGAAAATCGTTTGGACTCAATAAAGGAACTAATTATCTTTTATAAAATAACTTATTACAAAAATAAATAAATAAATGATGTATTAAAGTATGTAATAGGTATGTTTATTTTTCGAAAATAAAATATATTTTTTATATTGAGATGTGAGGTATAATTTTATAGTAAAATAGTAATTAATTTTTTTTAATTTTATTATGGTGTGAACCCATATCGTCGTCTTAGAGTGTAAACCTGCTAAATCTTTTAACTAATATGACATATTAATAATGATTGAAAGAAAAGGAGATGCAGCAATGTCAAAGTAAAACTGCTACTTAAAATTACGATCGTAAGTTGTAGAAAAAATGTGAAAAATAGTTTCTTTGCATAACAACAATATTAAATGTTGTTATTTCTCTGCTCCTGTAAAATTTCCTTGTTGTGAGTTAGCAGGTTTACACTCTAAGGCGACGATATAAAATATTAATAATTTAATATTGTTGTTATGGAAATAATTTATTTTTCACATTTTTTTCTACAACTTACAATCGTAATTTTAAGTAGCCGTTTTACTTGGAAGTTGCTGCATCTCTTTTTCTTTCGAACGGTATTATATGTCATATATGATAAAAAAGGATTTAGCAGGTTTACACTCTAAGCCGACGATATATAATTAAAACATATAATTAAAAAATAATCCATTCCATCTCGGACCTGATAGATGACACCCTCTTGATGATTTTCTTATAAAAAAATAAATATTAATTAAATCTATCCATATAACATCATTTTACTTTACCATACAGGGTATGGCCAAGTAGTGTAATCGTGCATGAAAAAAGTGTTTTTTTTCTTTCTTTTTTTCAAAATATCTCAAAAACGGCTGAAACTATTTTAATCAAAAAAATTTAGCGAAACCATGGCATTTTGCTCTACAAAAAAGCTCTAATAAGTGAACATCGAAAAAATTATATTTTTTGAGATATTAATTGTTTTGTCAAAATGTCTCTTAGTCTGTCCGTTAGTCTGTGCGTTATCAAATTTTTGTGGACGGGCTAGCTCAAAAACTAGTTTGAATATCAAAACCAAATTTCACACGTAGTTTTGGTCCATTGAGATCAAGAGCTGATTAGATTTTGGTGCATATGGACCCAAAATTAAGGAGGGTTGAGGGGGTCAAAAAATGAAAATCTTGACCATTTACCAAACTCAACCAAATTTTGTATACATAATCAGTGTGACCCCAGAAGTCTAAAAAAAAATTCAAAATTCAAAAACTAACGGTCCAAAATGTGGGGGGGGGGGGTGTATGGTCAAAAAATGAAAATCTAGGCTCTTGTACCAAACTCAACCAAATTTTGAATACATAATCAGTGGGCTCCCAGGAGTCTAAAAATGCAAAAACTAACCCCCCTACATGAATATAAATAATTTTATTAAATATTAAATATAAGTGAGGGCCCAGGTTATATGGTAAAGTCAAGTGGATGGCCACATCAGAACACGTCAGCTTATTTAGCTAAATAATCCGTTCGTTAATCAAATCAAAATAGTTCGTTTGTTAATACCTTTTAATAAATTTTTTATGACTGAAGAGTCCAAGGTTGCCTTTATTTCTTCGACTGGTGAAATAATTTCCAAACTCGGTCACTATTAGTAAGTTGAACTTGACTCGAAGAATTATAGGAGAAGCGAATCCGGAAGTGTTGCGTTTACGAATCAGCTCGTGTGCTAGAGGATTCCTGGAGAGAAGGGAACAGAGCCAGCCGAAACCTTGGCCGTCTTTTCAGATCCTCGGCCTTGTGTCTTGTCTGTTGCCTCTCGAAGATTATCTCTCTATATAAATGCTTGAGAATTCAATTGGCCAACAGTTTCAGTGAGTGATCCAGTGCAAAGTTACAAACAGTGAAGTGAGTGATTACACGCCAGGTACGTGAAAAAAGAAAGGTTTGCTCTTTATGAGTATAATAAAAATAATTTTTAAGAAAAAAATAAAACCGACTTTAAAAAAATTAAATGCAACAAATATAATACACTAAAAGGTATAAAATAATTATTAACTTATTTAGTTACAACTAAACTACGAAATATTAACATGAAATTACTTTTGAAGTCGGTGTCAAACATATACCTTTTATGAATCGCACTCGACGGATCTTACTATAGTACGTTTGGTGGGTACGCTCGCTTATAGGTATAGTTTGTTTGGCACCGGCTACAAAAAGTAATTTCATGTTAATATTTCGTAGTTTAGTTGTAACTAAATAATTTAATAGTAGAGATGGAACTTAAATAAGTTAATAATTATTTTATACCTTTTGGTGTATTTTATTTGTTGCATTTAATTTTTTTGAAGTCGGTTTTATTTTTCTTAAAAATTGTTTTTATTTTTCTCTTTTTAGTGATGTTATTAATAGTGATCATATCATCAGAACTTGACCAAATTAATATGGCACCATCCTAAGATAGCCCCTTTCCAATAAAAAAAGAATCATCGAAATCGGTTCATAAACAAAGAAGTTAGGCCCTAACAAACCTAACAAAAAAGGTCTAATACCTATGAAAAAAATTGGACCAATCGGAAGGTAGACTGAACCCAATGCAACATTTTTTTTCAAAATCGGTTGACAATTGGCGGAGATATGAGGTAACATAGGCACAAAAAAAAAAAAAAAAAAAAAATATAGTCGAATAGAGAACCTCCTCCTTTTTTTGAAGTCGGTTAAAAAATTAGTTGATACTTATTATTATAATATGGTTTGTGTATAATATGATTTGTGTGTAAACTTTTAATATGAATTGATATTTTAATTATAAAATAGGTACGTTATTATTTATTTATTTTTTTCTTTTAATTTTTGAAAAATAAAAAAAGTTATATCCGAAGCCAGAACTGTTAGCATGACGTCAGAGGTCAATTTAGGCTTTCTCTAGTTGAAAATGTATAGAGGGAATCTTCAAATGAACAAAATAATAATAATAAAAAAATCATGTTTTATTTCCTAAGGGTAAAAACTTTTTAATGATGTATTGTTCCGTTGGGGTAAAACACATTTTTTTGACAATTTATTGTAAATTCTCTGTTACAATATCACCATAAATTTTCAAATCAACGAAAAATAATTTAAAATATTATTTTGTTTTCCAACATGTAAATACAATGTTTTGCCTTTTTGAAAAAACAATGATAATAGTTATTTTTTCCCTTCTTTAGAATATGTTTTCAGTACTTGTCAAATAGGGGGTGACTTTAACGCATCGAGTTCATTCTGGCTTCGGCTATAAATTTTTCAATATTTTAAACAACTAGTCAAAATTTTAAATTAAATTATAGATGATAATTTTTATTGAAAATGTTTATACACACATAAAAAAACCCTTTATTATTTGATGAAATTATAATTTTTCTAATAACAGAAAATAGTATCACCTTAAAAGACATTGATGAACTTGAAGATTCTTTTGGCTTAGATTGTTTATGGTGTGATTTAAAAATTTTTAAGATTATTCATGATATTTTCGTTTCTTATTGAAGAATGAACTATTTTATAATCTCAACATGAATGGTCTGCCCTTGAATTTTCCAGTTTATCAACGTGGCCATCAAAATTCAACATACAAACCTAGAGTTATTTTTTTATTAGTTTGATTTATTTACTGATTCATTACTTTGGTTATCAATTATCCACATTAAAGTGTCATTTAAACTAAATGGAGATCTTTTTATTAAGATATTATATGATAAAGTTATGTCCATAAAGAAGAGTATTTTCACTGTGACCTTTAAAATCAGGCTGCTGGGCCAGATACTTATCAAAGAAGACATGAATGAATTATTTTTAATTAACATTTGAAGAAGCCCGGAGATAGAAACTGAATTTTCTTGTATTTTGCTTTTTACTTAAATTACATTTATTGAAAAAATACTGATTATTCTAATCTATAAAATTATCTTTTTTTAAATTTCATATATTTTTTGAGATTAACACTTTTTGACTTAATTACACAGACTTTCTCAAGATTGAGTTGTCTATAAGAACAAGTTTTTTATTATCTTATGAGAAAATGTTTTCTTTATAAAAATTACTGAAATTTTCTGAAAATAGTTTTGATTTAGAACAGCGATTTCTAGTTTAATTAAGACTTTTTTTCTTTTTAGTCATCTTGAATGAAAACTTTGACCTAATTTGGTACAGCCTACTTTATTATGTCTAATCACTTTATTCAATATTCTCTTTTTAATTGGTTATGAACAATTTTTGAATATTTGGTACCACCTGTATATTTAACATAGATTTTCTTATCAGGAATACTGTTTTCAGTACAAGGAGTTTTTATTAAGAATAATTTTTTCTCTATAAATGAATATTACAAATGTTTATTCTCTAGTGAACCCTATCCAGAAAAGCCCTTAATAAATAATTACATTTTTTTTTAACTTTTTAAAAATTTTCTATAAACACATAGTAAATAATTTTAAATCGGGAATATGTGACAAAATTAATAGAACTATGTTTTTATGTCGTTTTGTTATTTTACTATTGATTAAATGAACGTTTCGGACATCTTGAGGTACCCATCCTCTGCGCAACATTATTTTTTTGGAAATATCAATTGTTGGATAGACAATTATATTTTGATTAAAATACAATTAAAAAAATCAGAATTGCTTTATTTTTTTATTAATTCTATGATTTGAATAAAAAAAATAACACTAAAATTCCAATTTGATTTGATAGGTATCATATTAAATAAATTTAGACATAAAACAGTTAGTTCTTATTTAATTAGGTTGTTAATTCTCATTTTGTTCTGATATTTATTAGAAATCCATTACAATTATCATTTCAAAATCATTGACGTTATTTTTTCTCACAAATATCGGTGACAGTAAGTTAACAAATAGAAGATTCGTCAGCAAATTATTAAGAAAAGCAAATTTGCGTCACACTTTTATAACCTTCCAAAGGAGGTCCACAATATTCTATTCTCTAATGACTATTATCTAGGGAGCTAATCAACCTAATGTTCTGTTGGGCTTTAATTTTTTTAGTTAGTCTGCTAAATGATATCTGTCTCTAGAATCCTTGAGACTAAATTAATTTTCTTATGACGGTGTATAATAAATCTAATTATTGTAATGCCCCAAGGAAAGGTTCGTATTTTTGATTCGTTGTTTTCAAATTTCAAATACCTTAAAAAAAGTTAAAACGTTAAACGAAATCACGGCGTTAAAACTTTCAAAAAGCCCTCATAGTGAATATTGAAAAAGTGCTATTCTAATTAATGACGTAAATAATGGCTGCGCAGTGCGGGGGTGAAAAATTCTAAAAAAATATTTTAACGGCAGGGGTCAGGTGTCTTTCGATAGGTCACTGCGATGGGTGCAACAAGAGATTTTAACAATTTTTTCATCCCTATATAAAATACTTGATTAAATAAAAGTATTATATAATTTTCTTGTAAATGAAATTTTATTTTCCTAATAAATTAAAAAAAAAAATATAAGAGTGGACCCTTTATGAAATTTTTGAAGGGGGAAAAATAGATTTTTTCGAATTATTTAAATTAGGATATTATAATTTTTAATCTCTATAAAATACACATTTAAATACAAGATGAATATTTTAAAATGTAGGGTTTGTACTATTTAACTACTTAGTGAACACAAAGATCAAAAATAATACAATATAACCAAGATGTTTCGATCGGCTTTTCAGCGATCGTTCTAAAGGAGTTCTCTTTAAGTTAACCTTAGGATCTCACACAGGTCGTATCCATTGGGGGGGGGGTAGAATTTAGAACCCCTCACCGAAATGTTGAGGTAAACATCATTTTACAGGATGTAAATAAACGAACAATAATTTAATAAAAAAATTACTTTAATAAAAAAAGCAATTTCTGCGTCATGGTCTTCTACTACTAGGAGTATATCCATTCTCCCCTAACCCATCAATGGGTAACTAACCCCTAAATGGGCTTTGTTCCCGAAGTAAAAAAATTGTACTGTCGTCATAAATAGTTATGTGAGTAAATTTTCAAGGGGGATCCAGAAAGAAACGCGAATAGAAATTAAAACTAATTTTTAAATAAAACCATTATAAAAATTGAAGGAGACAATAAAAGAGTGTGTCTTCTGCTGGAATTATAAATTTTATTTATTTATAACGAGACTATAGTTTCGAGGGCTGTGCCTCTTCATCAGTCTATTACAATGGATTCATAGAATTAATTTATGAATGAAAGGTTAACATCTTTCATAGTGGTTAGGTTAAGAAATTATAACAGGGTGCGCAAGTCAAGAATTGAAATTTATACTTGTTTTATTATTTTGTCTGTAGGTGGCGCGTTCGTGAAGTTTATATTTTAGCGGCTAGTTTTAAAATAAAGCTTTTGGGAATTTCTATTTTCCGATTTAAGAATTTTTTTTTGGTGAATTATTGTATGATTTTAAAATTTCTCTACGATCTCGAAAATACTAATTTTTAAGGGATCTAATTCTGATCTAATTGAAATTTATAATTCCAGCAGAAGACACACTCTTTTATTGTCTCCTTCAATATATAAAAATTCTGCTTCTCTCGGCAAAAACTTTCAATTTAATTATAAAAATTGTTTATATTTATTTTATTATGAAATTATCTAGCGTTTATTTTTGCTGTTGAGCGAATATAAAATTGATTTCTTACTAGATATTTATATAATTAATTTATTCACAAATGTGAATAAATTGTATAAAACTCTTGCATATAATGAAGATTGATAAAATCACATTTCCATTGATCGGTGTTTGATTCTAATGAGATAGTTAAACTTTATTAAGCATGCCTTGTTATATACAAATAACAAACATCGATGGCACGGAATTGAATTTAATGGAAGTAGAAAAAATAACTTCGTACTTGAAAAAGATCAAGGATTTCGCTTCCATCTTCAACTTTCTTTTTTTTTCTTTTATATATATATATATATACATATTTTTATATATTTTTTTTAATGGCTGGGTTTGATCAATTAAAGTCTGCTGACCATCATCATCATTTCGGACTCTCTCTTTCTTTTAGTTACACCATTGGAATCCGATTTGCATACCTCCACCATCATCATCGACACCTCCTCCAAATCCTCCTCCTCTTTTTTACTTTTATCGGACCCGACCTTTTTTCTGCCTTGAGAGATCATTTCTACTTTTTATCGGACTATAAATATCATTTAAACTTCGAGAAGTAAGAATTTATCTTGATATAACTCTACATAACTAATTTATTCTAAGGTGACAAAATATCAATTTTACAAATATCAACTTTTTTTTATTCGAGGAATAAAATTAAATCAATTTAATTCCGTAGTAGTATATTTTTTTTTAAATTTTTTTTAACTTTATCATATGGAGCATGAGGAAGTTTTTTATTCTTCAGAAAAACATTTGAATTTTATGATGACATTTCAAGGTCTCACTGAGTCCAAATCCAAAAAAGTAAAAAAATGCCTTGGAGGCTTTTGTGTATTGTCAAATATTATTCGCGCTCTAGCTCAGAAACAGATTAATTTCAAAGCACAATTTTTTATATCTAGTACTTGTATAGTGTGATTAAATTTTTATTTAAAATTGGTTCTCATAAATTTGCTACTTTACTAAAAATGAATGAATTTTTCGAAAACTCACATTACCTTGTTTATTAATATAAAAATAATAACCTACTTATATAAAAAACTTTTTGTAGACTATTTTAGCTTTTTTTTCGAAATTTAAAAAAAAATTGAAAATAAAATATTTAATTCAAAAGTCTAGCGTTGTCAAAATCTCACACTACTAGTCATAATTTCAAAGTTCAAGATTCCTTAAATGTTGATCAAAAATCAAAAGTTCTAGTCAAAAAATAAAAAATCTAGAGAATAAATTTTTTAAATCTACTTTACTCCATTAGGTGCTAAAGAAAATAACTAAATATGATACTAACTTGAAATTTACAAGGTATCTGTACTAATTTTTTCCGAAATGAAAAATCACACAAAATGATTATTTAGTCGAGTTTTTTGTCAAATCGAAAATAAATTTATTGTACTTTTAGAAATACCTCTTTGAGAAGAATAAAGCTCTTTTTTAACCGACTTCAAAAAAGGAGGAGGTTCTCTATTCGACTGATTTTTTTTTTTTTTTTTTTTTGTGCCTATGTTACCTTATATCTCCGCCAATTGTCAACCGATTTTGAAAATTTTTTTTGCATTGGGTCCAGTCTAGCTTCCGATTGGTCCCATTTTTTTTTCGATTTTTTTTCATAGGTATTAGACCTTTTTATTAGGTTTGTTTAGACCTAACCTCTTTGTTTATGAACCGATTTCGATGGTTCTTTTTTTATCCGAAAGGGGGTGTCTTAGGGATGGTGTCATATTAATTTGGTCAAGTTCTGATGATATGATCACTATTAATAACATCACTAAAAAGAGAAAAATAAAAATTTTTAAGAAAAAAATAAAAACCGACTTCAAAAATTAAATGCAACAAATAAAATACACTAAAAGGTATAAAATAATTATTATCTTATTTAGTTACAACTAAACGACGAAATATTAACATGAAATTACTTTTTGAAGTTGGTGCCAAACATATACCTTTTATGAATCGCACTCGACGGATCTTACTTGGTACGTTTGGCGGGTACGCTCGCTTATAGGTATAGTTTGTTTGGCACCGACTTCAAAAAGTAATTTCATGTTAATATTTCGTCGTTTAGTTGTAACTAAATAAGATAATAATTATTTTATACCTTTTAGTGTATTTTTATATTTGTTGCATTTAATTTTTTGAAGTCGGTTTTTATTTTTTCTTAAAAAATTATTTTTATTTTTAATTTATTTCATTTTAAAATTACAGTGTAAGAGTGTTCTCATATGCTGCTATTTTTAAGTGAATTTTTATCTGTCTGCGTTCATTAATATTCAACTTAATATTATAAAAACATACACAAATTCTTTCATTCTTTCCTCGGCAACATATCGCTCAAATGATAAACCATAAAGAGATGGCATTCCTTATTTTTTATCATATATTATAAAATTTGTAAAGAGTGTTTAGTAATTCCATATAATACTCGATTCCGAGCTTCGGCTATTACTATAACCGGACAAATATTGCAGTGAGTCGGGATTGAACCCGCGATAGCTTGATTAGAAGGGATGCTCTGTCTATAACAGTGTTTTTCAACCTTTTTTGGTCGACAGCACACTAAAAATATCTGGAATCATTTGTGGCACACCTAAATATAAAAAAAAGTAAAAAATGAAGTAATTACGTATCTTATTTCAAAGTTACAATAAATCCATTGCAATTTTAATTATTTTTCAAAAACGCTCGCGGCACATTTGACAATCTCTCGTGGCACACAGGTTGAGAAACACTGGCTTAGAGAGCCTAAAATCTAAACAGTTCTCCGCATTGAAAATATAAAAATTTTGCTACAGAACAAACTTTCTAAGACGATTTCTTTTTATGAATTTAATTTTTCTATTGAATGATAAAAATGAAGAAAAAAGTAAAACTTTTTCACGACCCAGTACGTTCGCCAGTTAGAACAAGTATTTTTTTTCACATTATTGTCTGAATTTTATTGAAGTTCAATTAAATATTTGCTCTCTCTATAACGAGTATAATTTTGATCCAAGAGCAAAAGGCCATTCCTAGAATAATAGAAATTAAAAATTGAATCTTTAATAGTCTGAACAGGTCTTGACTTGTATTTGCTTGCTATAAAGGATGAAGCTAAGGTAATTCTATCCATGCCCCTTTTTAGTTCATTTTCCTCAATCAGATTCTAATGAAAGAATGCTCACCCGCACATTTATTAATTAAGAAAAATAAGTGAAAATTTTTCCAAGACTCGGGTCGCTAGATATGCCGTAGTATTTAATAATAAACTTAAATATAAATTGTTTATTTATGCCTATATTATGACTTCGCATTAAAATCTCAATAAAATTTTTTCTTTTTGCATTTTTGAACCGAAACTTTTAAAGCTAGAGCAGTGTTTCTCAACCTTTTTTGGTTGACGGCACACTAAAAATATCTGGAATCATTTGCGGCACACCTAAATATAAAAAAATGTAAAAGTTGTATGATACAAAAAAAAATCAAAAGTAATTACAAATACTATTTCAAAGTTAAAAAACCCATGCAATTTTAATTATTTGTCAAAAACGCTCGCCGCACATTTGACAATCTCTCGCGGCGCACTGGTGTGCCGCGGTAAATTTTTGCGGATTGAGAAACACTGCTCTATACACTGGACTCTGTTTTTGTAATAGACCCTGAAAATGTTCTCCAGCTTATATTCATCTAAGTTGTATTTTCCTTTTAAATAAAATATTTGGCCAAGTTCGGGCCGGACCCGCATTTCGAGGGTTCTGTATCTTATTCCTCCCAAAATACCCAAGATATCAAATTTGATAGTTATTTAAATAAAATAAAAATTAATTATTTAATATATTTACTTACTCTGTAAGTATCCCATTTAATAATTCATATAACGTAATGATTTGGAGAAAAAAAAAACTAAACTTTTAAGCGATCTATTTATTACTGAATAATATTTAACTACTTATTTAATTTGATTGAATAATTGAACTTAAATAAATAAATTAGTTTTTTTTTTTATTTTTTATAAACTTTCTCTAAATAGAGACATTTATTTCAAAATCATCATTACTAAATAGAAATCTAAAGTTTCTTAAATAATAATCTTAAATAATAGTTCAATATTTATCTAAAAGTATTTAGAAATTACATTAGGTATTTTTTACGTTAAATGAACATTTCTTATAAATCTCGAATCTTGATGATTACTTAACATTTCTTTTCCTCTTGATGGCATTTTCGTAGAGAACAAGCTGTTCATGTGCTGAGTCTCCATGCATGGTTAAAAATAAACTGCGGATTGAATAGAAAGGGAAGGAAGTGGAAGAGAATCCGCCGCAGGCGTTCAACAATCTGTATACCAGTAAACTTAACAAGCCTTAGTGGAAAAAATAGTATTAAGCTATTTGACTACGTTCAAAGCCACTCTCTTTTTTTCTCCTAAGGTCCATTTAGACGACCAATACAGATTGACCAATTTACAGTAATTTCGATGTCAAGGAACTGCCAGTGAGCGGAATGGCCATTTACTAAAATTTATTTTTCGGATGAATTGTTATAAGTAGTCTCTGGACAGTCAAACACAAAATTTTACTCCAAGAGGGCTTTGCACTTTGGACCCAGGTTTTTGGTTAGGGGGGGGCAGGACTAGAGGAGAATTACAGATTACAAATAAATCAACTACAATCCAGAAAACACACTCACTCTAGACTCATGACTAGAGGAGAATTACAGATTACAAATAAATCAACTACAATCCAGAAAACACACTCACTCTAGACTCATGACTAGAGGAGAATTACAGATTACAAATAAATCAACTACAACCAAGAAAACACACTCGCTCTAGACTCAGGACTAGAGGAGAATTACAGATTACAAATAAATCAACTACAATCCAGAAAACACACTAGCTCTAGAATATGTCTTCTTCAGATCTTTTCTCCTATGATCTTAAATCTTAATTTTCTTTTCAAAAAATGACTTTAAGATGTCTTCTACACAATAATTCAAAACGCCTTTAAGACTGTTCTATAATTTATCTTAAAGACATCTTTGTAATTAATCTTTTAGGGTAAAATACCGATTAAATATAAAAAGAAATTTGGAAAAAATTAAATAAACAATAAGAAGAAAAATTAATAATATCCATTTTCTTTTCATTAGTTAATTTTCAATAAGTATTTATATTTTTTAAATTTTAATTAAAGTTTTTATTTATCGCTTTGCATCTAGATCCCCGGGGTCAGCTACTGCCACGCTGACCATACCTGTTTACGAACATCTATGAATATAATATAGATATAATAATAATATGAATCCCCTATGATATCGCAATTTAATAATATTTCTACTAAAATCTTACAATTTGTCTTAAAGATTAAATTCTTTCTCTTTTAAAATACATTGGTTAATCTGAACCCGAGCTGATTTTTTGAAAAACATTCCAACTATTTTCAAAAAACGATGCTCAAATCTTAAGTTTTATAAATAAATTAAAGGTTAAAAATAAATACAAATATGAAATAAATTAGTCAGTTTAATATCTAAACAAAAATAAATAAATAAATAAATATTCAAACAATAGATTTTTATAATCTTTTCGGCCCCCTAGTGTAATGGTGTCCCATTTTGAAATTAGGCCGAGGATAGAACCAGACCTACCTTGATATCTCTCTATGAAGATGTACGAAGCTACAATAAGCCAAAGACAAGCTCAGACACGTATTACTTAATTAGAAAATATTTGACAATTTTTCGCTAAATTTTATTTTGACGCTGAAGACGCTAACAAGAAACGCATTCTCATGGGAGACATTAATTTTCAAAAACTTTAATCCGGTCTTTAATATGTAGTATATCAAATTGCCATTCTCTTTGAAGAAATAAAGTAAATATTTTTAAATTAATGTCTATAAAAATAAAAAAATAAAAAACAAATCATAAGAGAGCCTTGAGAAGTGTCCTTGCTCCCGGCTGTTTCATTCATCATTATGAGTAGAGACGGAACTAATTTGTTTATATTCGTTAAATTATTCATAACTTTACTTTAATTAAGAGATAAAAGAATTTTATTCGCCTTTTATAATAATAATTTAATGCAGGTATGTGTAATTAGGAAAATGATATTCTAGTATAAGCTAATAATGGTAAAAAAGTTATTTTATATAAAAAAAAATAACAATTATAATAATAACGATGAAATTATGTAAAATACAACATTTCAATTATTCATTTATTATTTTATGCCTGTTTTCATTGCTTAATGCATATATCAGGGACTTACATACCCAGGGGATAGGCCAATGGAACTCTCACTCAAAACTTGCTTTCACGATATAGGTATAAATGTAAATTTTATAGAATATATGTTCTGTAATTTTATTATCTATTAGTTATATTAAAATATTTTTGTAGTAAAATGTATCTAAAAAATTCAAATAAAAATGTTTGGACCAACTCAAGAAAAAAGAAAAATATTCATGGGCAAGTGTATATATATTTAAGGAATACCTATAATTTGGAAAATTTAAACTTAAAAAAAAAATTATTTTCTTACATTATTCAAATAATTTTCCAAAACTACAAATTTAGTACCAAGTATGGTAAATTTTTGACAGCCAACGATTTCGCTGGAAAGGGGAAATTTTATAGAGATGTAGCTTAGTAATATAATATATACTAACATGTCTGACAAATTTCAGTTAACTGGTTGAATTGTTCGATAGCTCCTCATTTGACAGTTCAATATTTTTCTAATTCTTTGCATTTCTGAACAGGAACTTTTCTAGAGCTAAAAAGTTCAAAATCTAAAGGAGTTTTCTTTTTGGAAAGACAAACATTTCAGCACCAAAAATATGTTCCTACAACATTCTTAAGTTATCGTGTAATCATATTAATTAAGACACATGTATGGATTCGGATAACCCCGACAACTCAAGAACATAAAGGCCGTAGTTATTTCTCGCTCCAAAATGTTTGTATTTGCAAACCAAAGAACTGATTAAATTTTAGTTTGATTTTCTAGCTTCAGAAATTCGATTGAAAAATAAAGAAAATCATAAAAGAAGAAGGATTATTTTTAGCTGAAATTAAAGCTTTTATATTAATAAACTGTAGTGCTAAGTTTCAACTATTTTTACTCAAACTATTTAAAATTTACAGAGAGCGTACCAAGTCATAAAAAAAATCTTTATTTTTCTTCTAATTCAATATATATATTATGAACCAATATTTATTAAATTGAAACAATGATGTTTTGCCGAAAGTAGCAGAGTTGTTGATTCATAAATAGAATTCAATGAGGTTGTCCTCTGTTTGACATATACATATTATATGTTTATTTATATCAAGCAGAGGACAACTTCATTCATTTCTTTTTATGTATTTATTTATTCTTTTAAACCAATATGGATTAAGTCTATCTATTTCCCAATTTTTTATGTTGCTTTATGGCTCAAATTACAGTAGTTAAGTACGAAATTAGACGTTTTGATGTAAAATACTTCTATAATTGACTTTTGTATTTTTTTATTCAATGACCGCCCTTGGCAACTCTATAAATCGGCACATTACGTAGAGACGCGATTACTGTCTCGAGCTCACGAACAATAGTATTACAAAACAAGATGTTGGCTGGCCACTTTGTCATCCGTGCAATGGTCAATGCTCAACCGATTATAGTGTCGTAAAATCCTAGCCGCTGTTGGAAATGTGTTATTTTTAATTGGATAATAATAAACAAATATACTTGTCCGGTAGCTGTGTAATAGAATTGAAATAAAACAGCGCCAGTTTGAATATTAAGTACGACCGTATTACGTGCCTCAATTATGCAGATGTTCCAACAGAGTGCCCAAAAGAAAGTGATTCTATCTTTCACACTTATGTCCTTGGCTGAAGGAATGTTAACGAAGAGATTTGTAATTTAACCATTTATTTGTTTACCTTGTTGAGGAAATACTATATGCGGATATGAAAATAAACAAAACGATGTTGAAAATGAAATCATAGAAAATACATTATTTATAAAAAAAATGTCATGTGGACTTTACTATACACGTACCCACCTTGTCTATGCAAAATTAGGTACAAATCGGACAAAGGGTTTATATTTTAAACACCCTCTGACTTTTGGTTTGATTTCTACGAAAATCTAATCTCAATATAAAATTTCATTTGATGCCATCATTGGTTTTTGAGCTAGGCCGTATTACACAACATTTTGTAACACACACTCACACACAAACACTAAGAAGCATTTTGACAAAATAACTAATATCTCTTAAAATATAATTTTTTCGATGTTCATAATACGGGGTTTTATTGTAGATCGAAACTCTGTAAATTTTTATCCAATAATTAAAAAAAAATTCTCCAAATACCAAAACCAAATTCCTTAAAAATTCTGTAAATTCGTTCATTTTTTTTATAATAATGGTTTTAGCTATTTTTGAGAAATTTTGAAAATGTTAAACAAAAAAAGAAAATCACTTTTCATGCACGATTTCAATACTACACCATACCTCTTTTAGTTGATTGAGAGATCTTTGGAAGTTTAAAAAATAAATTCATTTTACCGTTGTTGAAATGATTTTTTAGATTAGTAGGTACATAATTAGAATTTAGAAGTACATATATTAAAATAAAATAAATAAATAATAGTCTCATTAGAAAGATTTTCCATTTATCTTCTTGATTAATTCTGAGACCATCCGAAAGATAGAGAAATTTTGATAAAATATGAGGATTTAAAAAGCAATATAAATCATCATTATAGAGTACCCAAGATTGGTTTGAATAAACCACTCAGTGAAAATAATACTATTAGTAATTTAGAAAAAGGAAGATTGCTGAATCATATATAATAAAATCTAATATTAATTTTTTTTAATTTTATTTTTTGCAGCCATGACATCAACAAGTTTACTCTTGGTGCTTTCGGCCGTTTGCGCCGTCATGAGCTACCCGCAATTTTTGACAGCCCCCCTTCCAGCTGGAATTCAACATCAAGTCAAAGTGAGTAAAAACTAAGTAAGGAGACAGTATTAAATAAATTTATTCAGCCCTCCCCCTTCCCATCTCCAGTTTTATGGAAAGTCAACAGTTTCAAGAAAAGTAGCCCTTCATTTTATTCACTTCTAAGACTAAGAACTAGATACTCGTTTGTCTGACCGCCTATCACATCAGTATAGCTAAACTAAATAATAAAACAAAACAAACTTGAAATTTGTACGTTATATGCATTAGTTTTCTACCAAATTAAAAATCATTTATTCAAATGATTATTTTGGGAAAGGTTTAATTTTTTGTGGGACCGAAAGTCAAAAATATGTTTTTATCATGAGGTGTGATATAACCCTGAAAGATATCTTTAAGAAAAATTAAGTTTTTTTTTTTAATCTAATCCATTTTAATAAAGTTATTTTTTTAAATCTAATTCATTTTAAATTGACGATGTGGGATTCATCCCCACCCAAACTGACCATTTTTGGGTGATTTTTGTACCTGTCGGCGTTCAGAAGTGACTTAACATTATGAAAAAATTCCACAATTTCACTCATTTCCACCTTATCGACGAAAAATAAGAACTTAGTACCTGGAGCCACCGAGCGATGAACGGTAACCCCTGACCCCCCACCTCCCGAACCCCCACTCCGCCCCACCCCAACCCAACCATGCCTCCCACCCTCCGGATCCCCCACAACTGCACCCCACCTCCTCCCCCACCCCGCACACAGTTTTTGCATTTCTAGCTTTCTAAAGGCTCACATATATATTATGTGTATATTTGTTTACTCGTACACCAATTTTCATTCGTTCATATTGATAAACATTATATAAAAATAAATAGGAAAAAAAATAATAAAAAAATAATCGTTTAAAATCTGAAATAAAAACATAAAATTAAATAAAATTTGTTTCCAAGTTATATAAAAAAAAGCCACTTGAACCACTTTATTTGTAAACACACCTGTTTTGTTATTATTTAGACACCTGTTAATTAAATTTTAATATAATATATTAATATTTGCTATAACTTATTAGTGGGTTTTAAAGTTAAAAAACCAATTAAAAATAAATGATAATTGAAAAAAATGTAAACTAAGTTTTTTATTGAGATTTTCATCTATCAATAATTACTTTAATTAAGAAAAGATTAATGAAGATTAAATTTGTCGAGGTCCAGACCTATCCAGATCGCTTTCTCATCCTCAAAACTTGTTAATAGATTTTGTTTCATCAAAATAGGTAGAGCCGTTTTCAAAATAGAACTAAGATACAAATATATATACAAACAAACAAATAAATATATAAACAATTTTTGCTCGTTTAATAAGAGTAGATTTGATATTTTTAATAATTTGGATAATATAAGGTATCGTTATGCAGTCTGAATCGCACTTAGCCTGCTTATTAATTATCTGATATTTTTAAAATCTAATTCCATGGAATTGGTAATGCCGCCTAGGCGCTATGCAACTGTTTAACTCGTTAGGTAACGCTTTAAGTCTATCCTACAGGCTCTTGAAAATTATAAATGTAAATTTATTTTTCTATAATCAAAAATAAATTATATGCTAAAAACTACTTTACTGTTATTTTCTAAAAGTAAGTCTTAATCGTAAGTCTCTAGAGTCCTCGACTACCAAACGCCTCAGTTCGGGATCGTTTCCCCGAAATCTTAATTTCTGGCCAAAGTTATTACAACCTCTATAATATTATTGATAGTAATGTCAATGGCAGGACAAACCACCGAAGAAGATAAATAAACCAGTTAAAACATTTTTTTTGTGAAAATTATGCAAATATAAAATTTTAATCAAATTGGTAGATTATACACAAAATAATTATTTTTTTTCAAAATATTTTTATTAATTTTTTTGATGGTTTTTTATATTTAGCATGAACAAGCGTTACAAGCAAGAACAGGCGAGGCTCATGGAGCAGTTGTCGCCAATTCCATCCAAGAATCGCAGCTTCCGCCCAATCTCGTTAATCCATTCTATAGAAATCCACGAGTCGCTTCAGCCCTTGCCAAATCGAGTTGGTTTTCTGACGATGAAGAACAAGTAAGTGATCATTGATCAATTCTATTTTACAAATCATTAAATATTTTTTAAATTATTATGTGAAAAAACAATCAGATCAATTCAAATAGATATTGTTCCAAGTCTAAGAAACTAAGATGTGACAAGAAAAACTTTACTCTACTAAAAATTAATATACTTAAAATTTATTAATATTGTAAGAGTAACATGTAATTGCATATTACTAATTTGTATATCCCCCGGGAAAGTCAGTGTTTTAAGGCCTGAGTCGTAACCAAAAATTTCAGTACAAAAGTATCCTTGTATGTATTCAGAAGAAAAAATAAGGGCTGAGAAATCTCGACATCAATTTAATCCAGCGATCCAATTTTTCATCATAAACTAGTCCTTAAAAGATTCAAACTTTTGTCAATTATTTCACTTCTAAAAAAGTTTTATATTCCTTAATATCTCACAATAATATATATAGGTACATATGTTGCAGTAAAACCCCGTTCTTAGTAAGAACGGGTTCTTACTAGCTAAAACGCGTTTCACTGAATGCCTCTCTGGCAACTAGAATTTACTGATGTTGGTTGAGTTTGGTTCAAAGGTCTAGAATCTTTTTCGGTGTTTATTTTCAAAAATTTTTAAACGAAAATGTCAAAAATTACATCCTTTACAACTTTGCTTCTAATTTTGAAATTTTCGCTTAGGAAATTTTGAAAATAAACACCCAAAATGAGCAGAAGGTCAAAAATGAAGATTTTAGACCTTTGAACCAAACTCAACCAACATCAGTAAATTCTAGTTGCCACAAAGATATTCAGTGAAACGCGTTTTAACTAGTAAGAATCTGTTCTTACTAAAAACGGGTTTTTACTGCAACATATATATATAATTATTGTGAAATGCAATGATAACAATATATCAATATAAATTATATTAACAAATATAAGATTAGGCAGATCTATTGTATAGTCAGTCACACGCCATGCTAAAAGTCCCTATGTCATTTGTTCAATTAAAATTTATGAGTCGTGACTCACTATTAAAATTTACATAGTTCTTCAAAGGTCTCTTATTCGACTTAAAGAATAACTAATTGTCCAGTTAATGTTTCTAGCACTTGGGTTCGATTCTCGAGTGAGGCAATACCTATTTCTAATTGACAATTAAAATTATTAATTATTAAATCTTTGATAACTTTCTAATTTTGAATATACTATATTCTGAGTGAGTTTACTTAGCCACACTTTCATTTATTTTTTTCTAAAGATTTTTGGAGAAATTGATAGCAAAATGTACCACTAATTATATTTCTTTTCACTATCGAAATTTATAATTTATTAATAAATGCTAATGTTTGGCGTTTATTTGTAGGTCTTTCACCGGGAAGCTGATAATATCTCCCGACAAAAGATCTTCTCTATCTTACGAAACGCTGGCTTGGCACGACGACGATAAAACAATCGGCTGTACTCCGTTTAGATTGGTTTGCCTTGTTCATTCAAGATAATTTATTGTCTCCTCTGTTCTTAATTGTTGATTTTTATTTTTTTTTTTAAATATTATTCTTTATATTATTTTTAAGATCCAATTTTACTGCTTTTGTGTATATTTTGTAAAGTTAAATATAAATATGTGTATTATATTTTATTTGTTTTTTAGATTAAATTATTTATAACTATTTGTATGATATTGAAATGGTTTGTGAGAAGTTGTATTTTTTTTTTTTATTAAAAAAATAAAAAAAAAACAATCAAAAAACTAATCATATTTTGATTATAATTCAATGAAACAGCTTCTACTTGAATCATGTTGATTATTATATAGTGATATCTTGTATGTAAAATAAGTCATTTTAATTTATTCTTAATAAATTTTAATTAAAAATTAAAAACAATCTCTAGTATTTGACGTTTCCTTTTATCTTTCCTTTTGACACCAGATTTTACTAGTTAAAAATCTAGTAAATAAATAATATACATGAAATATTAAAATTAGACTGATCACCTACCTGTTCGACTTTGGGAAGTGATGAAACAATGTTGCCTCCACAATCGCTCTCGACCCAAACAATCAAAATAAATCGATCTCAAGATTTAATTAGCTTTAATACAAACAAGACTCAATGTTGTATAATTTCTAGGGGTGAAAACAAAAATTTCTCCGACATTCTCTTCGGTTCGAATATCGTGAAGACGTGTGATAGTCGGTTTATCATGTTGGGCATCTCACTCGCATCTGACCTGTCTTAGAATTAATTCATTTCCTCTGTGGCGAAATCTGCAGCAAGGAAGATTGGTTTCTTATTCAAGTCAAAGCGATTTTTCAAGCTCCTGCATCTTCTCACCCTCTACAAGGCCCAAATCCGCCCCTGTCTCGAATACTGCTCGCAACTATGAAGAGGGGTCTCCAAACATTCTCTTGCTACCCTGGATGGAATTTATTCAGAAACAAGCTGCTAGGCTAATTGACGAATCTACCCTCACCGACTCCCTCGACTCGCTTGCTCATCGAAGAAGTGTTTCCGCGCTTTCCGTATTTTATAGATACTATCACGGCAGGTGCTCTGATGAGTTAAAATCAGTAATTAGTGATTTGCGCGAAGCACTCGTTTTGCCGATTTCCAACACTATTTGGCTGTTAAAATGGAAAAGTGATGGCCATTACTTTTGTTCCCATGACCTCAAGGAGCTGGAACTCTCTCCCGGCCTCCATCTTTCCCAGCACTTATAATCATCTCCAAACCTTCAAAACCTGGGTCTATAAACACCTACGCCTCCACCCTCTTACTTGATCAACTTTCCCTTCTCTTCGGTAATGCAAAGGCCTTTCTAGATCCAGAGGGGCTGCATCTTACTGGTGCTCCCCTTCTCAAAAAAGATGTCAGTGAATTTTAAATTTTTGTCCTTGCCCCCCCCCCCCAAAAAAAAAAATATTCTACTTTAAATTGTTTCCAATAAAATTAAGATTGTAAATTCTTATTGCATTTAATAAAGATTTCAAGGCATGAATTCAAACTCGAATTAACTGAAGGGACAAGATCATTTACAATAGAAGAATCGTTAAGGAAAGTTAGTTTGATTCAGGTGAGTTAATGAATTTAGAAAAAAAACACTTTTTAAGTTTATAAAGGGTTTCAAACAAACATAAAATATCTCCCTAATTTTAAGTGAGATAAAATTTAAAAGACAATACTAGCAGATCAGAGAATTCAGAACAATAGGAATCAAAGCTCAAAATTCCACGAAGATGGAAGATTTAGTAGGATATTTTAATATAAGCTATAATTCTTAAATACAAAAAGGCATAATCAAATTTTAAATTCCTTTGCAGCGATTTTTTTTGTAAATATTTATTTCTAATACATTATTTTTAGATTTGATTATATTGGGGAAAATAGCGCTGGAGGTGACATCTATTCGAGATAAAAATATTTAATATGCTAGAGCAAATTCACCCATCTATTTCTCCTCAAAAGAATATGTTTGTTATTCAACCTATAATAGTGGCCGATTTTCGCCAAAAGTTTATTTTATTTATATTTTGGACTAGTTATTTGATGTACAGTAGTTTATATTATTGTTTTTGTTATTTTTAGTGTATTTTTGTGTTCTGATTTATATATAGTCAATATAAAATTTTGTGCCAAATGTTGATAAGCTGAGGTCATTAAAAAAAAAATTAAAATAAATAAATAAATAATTGAGCGCTGTCCTGTAGGAAATTGTTAACATGTAGTAACGTATCTAACAAAGAAGAGTAAAAATATTTCCATTTTATGATTTTTTTAATTTTTCATTATTATGTAACCAGATATTTACTAAATACATTTTTTTCTTTTTCTTTTTAAATAAATTATTCAAACATTTCAAAATTTAAGATTGAAAAGTGTCTTTTTTTGTAATCATTTAATGGAAAATTTTATAAAATCAAGAAAATGTATATTTTTTAAATAAATAAGATACTAAATTTTTTAGACCAGTAAAAGGTAAATGAAATTCACTTGTAACTTTTTAACACAGCCATAATTATTATTATATTTATTATTGACCAAAATTTATATTTTACCTTTTTATAATTTTTTTAAACAATGTGGGACATTTTTTTAAAAAAATTTTATAATTATTTTTAAGACACAAACAAAAGTTGCACAGATCAAAGCTCAAATGTTTTCATTACTAGATACTTCATTGTATTTTTAAAAATACATCACCAATACATTTAATAAATTAATCAGAAATATAATTTAAATATCGAAATAATATCTAAAACAATTATTGTTTAAAAGTCTGTTAACTTAGTTTTTATTATATTCTAGGTTATCTAATATTTTAAAATTCTATTGTTCTAGTTTTGTTTTCTTCTATTTTATTGTAGTGAAATGGAATTTGTATTGAGGATCTATTCCTTCTATAACTTTGTATATATATTTTTTGTACATGTAGATATAAAGGTTAGGTATACGGTATACGCCTCATTTCAAAATTAATTATTATCAAAAGCAAATGATTATAATTAAAATTAAAAGAGCAGTTTTGAATTATTGTCGTTGTTATTGGCATAACTATACTTAGCTCCTTTAAATTATTATGTTTATTAGCATGGGCGTAGTTAAGGAGGAAGGGAAATATCTTTACAAAAAACATTGACCCCCCTAGAAATTTCGAAACTCCATTATTATGAGGTATCACTTATGTATCTCTCATTAATTTATTTTGTTACTTCCAAAATTTGTCAATTTTACTAAAAATGCCCCCCCCCCCCTCCTAGGAAAACTCCCTGCCAATGATTATTAGTGCGTGATTTTCTGTCTTTGGTAGTTTAAATTGGTTTTTTTTTTTTTTTTTTTAGCTTTGAAAAACTTAGAAATTTGCTTTGAATGTTTGATTTGCGGATAATAGGACCTAAAGAAAAACAACTCATTAATGTTCCGTTCATGGGCGACATGAAGAAGTCTTCTATAATCTGTCCAATAGCACTGTTCAAACAAAATTGGTTCAAATCTTACTCTGTCACAATCATGAGATTTAAATAATGTATCTAAAAAATTACAAATTTAAATTTATTTAATTAAATTGAAACTCAAAAAAACAAAATTTATTTACTGAAGAAAGCCATTAGTAGATAGATATGGGGAAGTGAAGCTTTTTGGTCAACCCCTTTTAAATTATTTATTTTATCCTTGACTCACTATTGTCTTCAAAGATTGTTATTATTAAGCTTTAATCAACCACTTAAAAAACTTTACTCTTTTCCTTTAAAATCTTGATTTGGCAGAAATTTAAAAAAAAGAGAATACTAAAATAAAACACCAAAAAGCTTATGAATAGATAAAGTTGATCTGCAAAATATAAAAATTTGACTATTAAAAAAACATTTACATATAATAAATCATGATTGTATAAAACAAGTACTCTAAATCCAAAATAATAAACATATTCATTTATTTAATCATGTTATGTAGAATCTGTACCACAATAAACAATAAGTATTCAAACATACATGTTTTTTAAAAGTAAATTGGATAAAAAATAAATTAGAATAATATTAATTTTACCAATTGAAATAGGAATAATAAAGTCAGGGGTGTCCAACAGTGGGCTACAAACAGGACCGACAGTAGGGTATATAAAATATTTGTTTTATTGTATTGAAAACAGAGTTAGATTTCCAATATTAAAAAGTTTAATAAATACAATGTTGTTATAATATCTATTATCAGATAAACTCTTGAGACTCTCGCTAAGGAGAGGTCGCCATCCTTAACTTAGCCCCCCCCCCCCCCCCCTTATACAATTTCCCCGTCTACCCTTTTTTAAATTTTTTAGTACAGTAGCCATTCTAATTCTTATTTAAATTAAGTTCGGTTTTAACAGTTAGGTTGGGAGTTAGAATATTCAATACTATTCGCGAGGTTTCATGTTCTGTGGGCTGAGGGGCAATGCCCCTGGACCCAGTGGACGGAAACCGAGTTTTGTTTTAAGAAGCTTAGTACTTTTAGAAAAAAATATCAGTCAGAGTGTCGGGGACACATCCGATAAATAGAATACGTCAATGATTTTTCAAGTGTTGTTAGTACTCTTACTTAATATTACCCCTCGATATTTTTTTAATCCTAAAACACTTATACGAATTTAATGTAATAGCTACTTAATTTATCTTTTTCGAAATAGATAGAATTATATATTTTTTCTTTAGATTTATATTTGTGTACAAAACAATTTGTTCTTTAAAGGTATTTGATAATTATAATATAGTATTTTATATATAATTGTTTATAGATATAATAATGACCCGATATTTCCCAGAGAAACATCAAAAAATATTATACTAGCTTTTAGTATAACAATTATCGAATTTCTCTATTTTCACCCAATCTTACTCGTGGACAATGACGTATTCTAAGTATTTTTTTTTTTTTTCAAAAATCTCATATCCCAAACAATTTATATCTGTTAACTTGGATGTAATCAGTTAAAGTCAGTTCTTCCAGTTTGATTCAATTTCTGTTCAACGAGATTCGGAAGTAGAGAGGTAGTCTCACGAGACCCTATTGTCTTTATCTTGATTTTGTGCCCACAATGGGTTGAACATCCCTGAAATAATAGAATGATTAAGAATCTGTATTAAATCCCAAACCATATAGAAAACATTTGAGCTTTAAATCCTGAAATTTTATGGTGAAACAGTTTCAAGCGTTGGAAAGACACTGAGATTTTGGAAGGCCTTGTGCATGGAAGATGAATTTGAAAAGGGCTCTGATCTACGCTTTTTATTTTATTTTTTGTTTTTTGTTTTTTGTTTTTGGAGATTTTTCTCTGTTCGACATTTCAAGCTTGGCGAAATTGCATTTTTTTTTTTTTTTTGGAATATCAATATTTGTTAAAGATCAAAATTAGTAAAAGAAATGCTTTTAAAATATATAGATCCTTTTTTTAATACGTCTTCCATATTATATAAATTATGACCAATTTTTTATGAACACTTTTGGGTTTTTTATTTATGTATTTTTTATAATAGTACCTACACTTGAAATAGTAATTAAATTTTTTCTTATAGATACTAATTGAACCGGAATTTTTCGAAATTTTGTTTTTTATTAAATGAAATGTTTAGATGAAATATTGATATTCTATTTATAATATTTCGAGAGGCTCTCTAATCAATTCGTGTATTGTTTATTTTGTTCATTTTTGTTTATTAAATAACTATGAAATGAACGCGGGGTTGAAGAGAGCACAGTATCAAAATATTTACACTCTGTTGAAAACACTGATTTCTATTGCATTGGCGGCTCGTGTGGTGAATGAACTTAGGCTGTACAAACCAGGGATGTTGTGGATGCCGATTTTTTCACATCCGCGGATGTGAATGCGGATGCGGATGTTTAAGATCTTATATAAGTATAGTATATGAATGAAGAATTAAAACAATGATAAAGTAATTATTAATATTTTTATTAATGAAAATTATTATTAAGTATAATGTTCCTATTTTTTTTTTAACTTCACTTACTAATTTGAAAATTAGTAAGTGAAGTTAAAAATAGGAGCGTTATACTTAATAAAGAATAATATTGCCGCCTTTTCTGATTCAAGGCGGTTACGCAGAGGTTCGTAAATTAAACCCGCGCTACTAAATATTTGTTCGCTAGGAACACTGCCTGGTGGAGTGGATAAAAATCTTCGTGCTATCAGTGATAATATCTTAAATTCCTCTCGATGAACACTCCACCATTTAAGAGGATTTTCATTCACAGTGACACTTTTTTTAGTGCAGTAAGAAGGTAATTCCTTTTTGAGTACACCTTCAGTGCTACCATTTTCTGGCATTTATTGACTCTCATCTTCACTTGACGAATCTAACATCATGGCAATGTCCCTGGTCCTAGTTATTCCATATCCTTTTCCGTGGAATCAGTCATTCTCATTCTTTTAGCCCCTTCGGAATTGGCATTAAGAGAACCGAAAACCCGACCAATTTCTTTCTTGTCTCAACTTGTATTACATTCGCATCCGCATGAACATCCGCATTGATTATTGCGGATACAGATGTCCAAATCTATGCGGAAGCTCCGCATTTGCGGATGCGAATATTCGCAACATCCCTGGTACAAACTTAGGTTGTACATCTATTGCGCATGCGAATTATTTTCTACAAATGCGCAACACATGCACATACACCCACAACTTTAAGTCATTTAGCTCACGAGCCTCCATTAGTTATATGTTAAAATTTAACTCAAAATAAGCTATTTTTATGAATTAAATATATAACATAATAATATAAAAAAACACCCTTTCAAGAGAAATAAAAAAACAGAGAGGTCTCCAGGCTGTTCCGGCCCTTTAAAAACAGAAATTTCATTCATAGTACCAAGCAGACAACGAAATCATCAAAGAACAATTTTGATCACTTCCGATATTCAAATTGAGTTATAATAAAATATAAAAATAATTACTTATAATAATGTACATAATTAATTAAAGTTTAAATATGCCGTTTTGAGTTACGGAATTTAAATTTTATTACAACTTTAAATCTATATAAATAAATATTAAATGAACTGCTATATATATATATTTTTAATTTAATAAATTTAATATAAGTATGTATGCACATATATATTTTTGGTAAAATCCAATCATAGATGGATAGGATCAGTTGACTTTTTTTATCATATTGGTGAAAGAAGATGCTATACCAAAAAGTATAACTCCTTTGAATCAGGATTTACTCTCGTCTCATGAAAAAAGAGAGAGAAATTTTTCAGGGGTTGAGTTGAAGTTTTATTCAAAACTCATCCTAAATTATTAATCCTTCTGAAATCCCATACAACAAAGTGTAAAACGATATTATTATTAATTGTAAAATATATTTGACATAAATCATACTTATGAAAATTGATGATATGATTATAGTGAATTATTGTTAATATAAAAATAAGATTCATAGATTATAAAGTAAAGAATTTTTTTCTAAATAAATACGATTCTATAAAGTACAATTCAACAGAGTGTAAAAATTTACTCAAATCGTCAAATTGTAGTTGAATTTACAAGAAAATATGTTTAATACATTGGTAAAACTGAGGTTTATTGTTTTTTTTTTTTACTTTTTTCTTTTTACATATTATTTTTAAACATCAATTTGGAAGGAAGTCTCTCTGGTGAGACGTGGGGGGCCAGCGCGCCCCTTGGAACGCAAAACTTCGCCCTCTGGCTCGGAGAGATCGCGGGAATCGCTGAATCGCGACGGGGGGTGGATCCGATCACTGAAACTGGTATAAAACCGCTTAAAACATATTTATGATTTTTCAAATCAAAAATCAGAGTTGGGCAAGATACAAATATCCTTTGCAAGTTTCTGAATTACTTCAGTTAAAAATTATAGACTTAAGAGGTGCAGTAGTTGCAAGCCCCACCACAGAACATGATAAATTACTTGAATTTAAAATATACGTCTATATAAATTAATAAAATAAATATGATCATTTATTTGGAATCACTGATATATGTACCAGAGATTTTTTAGGATCACTGTGGAGAAATAATTTTGAAACAAAAAATGCGATGTTTGTATTTTAATCTCGATTCAACGTGCATTATAATATAATATATTGTATAGTTTTAAAATCCAAGCTATTTGCCCATCAATCGAATCCATTAAGGGCTGTCCATAAATTACGTCACACGAATTTTAAGATCCCACCCTCCCCCTGTGTCAAAATTCTGTCACATTTTCATTGAGCCCTCCTGTATTGTGATTTCACACTATCACTTTTAAATGATTTTGCTTACAATTTTTTTTCTAGATTTATTTTACCAACATTTTCAGGTTGGAATAATAATCTGAAATCTAAAAAATATATTTGAAAATTTTTTAATTTGACTTTTGGGACATCACAATTTTTAAGATCTTTGGACCCCACTTTCACATTTTGTCACAAATATAAGATGCCCCTCCCCCCTTACTGTATGACGTAATTTATGGACTCATTAATCAATAATCATTTTCATGACTATCAAAATTTTCATTTTTTTTTTTTTTTTTTTTTTTTTGAGAGAATAAAAATAAAAGCCTCATTCGAATTTCTAATTGCAGTTAAAAACTGAACAATATAACATGACTCAAAACACTTACAAAACTTTTCCTCGAATAAAATAAAGATTAATATAATAAAGTATTTGAAATATATTTATTATTGTGATTTTAAAGGTAGAAAACAGATGAATCACATGTTAAATGAAATGGTTTATTCTATTTTAGAGATGTTTAGACACTAGAGAGCGTCTCATATTTTTTGTCAATAGCCCAGATACACTGACGCATTAAGTGCAAAGTACAATAAATACCGCCAAGGGCTCGCGAAATAAAGAGGCCCAGTAAAAACTTCTCAATTATTTAAAAAAACGCGCATCCACACAGTGGACGCGAAATTATTACTTAAATTGGGAGTGAATGGCCTCTGTTAACCTGCTATTCAAAACCAATGAGAGTATCAAACCAAAAATATACATATATTTTTTTATTAATATTAAAAGCTTAGATTAGATTTTGGTTGATATCAGACCAACAATTAAATAAAGAGGAAGTATCAAGTTCTTAATACACCAAGGACTCCAAGATCCCTAGATGAAGGACTCAATAAATAATAATTTTTCTAATAATCTTACATATTTATTACCGCCACGTGTTAGTGTAACTATATTTAAATTAGTCACCCTATATACGATAGTTTCGAATTTAAAATCCAGGGAAAATTTTTCAAATAATATCCTTAAGTGATTACTGTGACAAATCTGATACGTCTGTGTCTATTCATCTAATTAATTAAAGCAAAATTAAAATACAAAACAGCGACTCATTAATAAATTTAAAATATTTGCTTTTTGGTAAGGTGTTTATAAAGTCTTTAAATTTGATTCTAATGCCGACAGTCTCCACAGGAACAAAATGGTTTCTCTGAGCTTTTAGGATATTTGTAGCTTTAGATTGCCCAACCCTGTGAAAAATGTATTAAAAATAGATATAAATAAAGCTAAGACTAATAAAATAATCAATAACCGAAATAAATTAATAAATGAAGACTGTAAAATTAAATAATTAATGACTCGTGAAAATTCACATGAAAAAACATCTAAAATTTTAAGGGAAGACTTTTCTTTAAAAATATAAATAGCTATCTAACTATTAATAAAAAATATTTCGTCGCCTTAGAGTGTAAACCTGCTAAATCCATTTTTTTATCATATATGACATATTAATACTGTTCGAAGGAAAAAGAGATGAAGCATCGTCCAGGTAAAACTGCTACTTAAAATTACGATCGTAAGTTGTAGAAAAAAAATATTAAAAATAGATTTTTTCCAAAACAACAATATTAAATTTGGTTTATTTTTTCTCTGCACTGTAAAATTTCCTTGTTATGAGTAAGCAGGTTTACAATCTAAAACGACGATTTATTTATTGAATTTATCGATTCTAAAATGCGATATATATATTTACAATAAAAATATTTCTGCCGCCTTAGAGTGCGTAAACCTGCTAAATCCATTTTTTTTATCATATATGACATATTAATACTGTTCGAAGGAAAAAGAGATGAAGCATCGTCCAGGTAAAACTGCTACTTAAAATTACGATCGTAAGTTGTAGAAAAAAAATATTAAAAATAGATTTTTTCCAAAACAACAATATTAAATTTGGTTTATTTTTTCTCTGCACTGTAAAATTTCCTTGTTATGAGTAAGCAGGTTTACAATCTAAAACGACGATTTATTTATTGAATTTATCGATTCTAAAATGCGATATATATATTTACCAGTGTAACTAGATGGAAATTTGTATAAATTCACCCATGAGCGTACCAAGCTTTTAACCTGGGGGGGGGGGGCACCCCCCCCCCCCCCCCCCCCCCCCCCCCCCCCCCCCCCCCCCGGTCCGGGGGTATAAGGCCGCCTGCGTGCAAGTGTGTATGGCCGCCTCCAAGATAACATCATATAACGGGTCACCCATATCTTTTTGACGATTTCAAATTTGAATAACTCGTTATGTAATTAGTTAAAAATAATGAAACAAATTTTAAAATGTAAAGAACGTCTAGACAATCAATTCTTGATTACATTTTTAAGAAGCTTCGGAGAAATCTTTGAAATTTCGCCAGTATCCATTGTTTTAATTGCTCACACCCGCTAGGCACGGCCCTGGGGGCGGGGGGGGGGGGCTAATCCGGAACAGGGTGGCAACTCAAACACAATATTTAAATTCTCGGTTATTTCCCGGTTTTCCTGGCCAAAAACTTCAATTTCTCCCAGTTGACAGTAGCCTATTAACAATTATTTGTAAAAGGAGAGCCCGTAATAGTACGAGCAAAAAAAAAGGTCAGTCCCTGGATCTAATATCAGGACTGTAGTGGAGGGTATACGGCAGTACACTGCTGATTTTACGACAGCACTGTTTGTCTACTCCTGATCAATTCTTGTTACTCGGTACGCACATAAGGCAGGCTTCTCTTCAATTTTTTTCTTGAATTGCAGCTGCCCCCCCCCCCCCCCCCATCGGTAAGCCCATGGCTTCATCAGTGAAGCGTTTACATTTCTGTTTCAGAATCAACCCATTAATTTTATTCGAAAAATGGATTAAAATAAATTGGTATGGACATCAAATTACTTTGATTCACCACACCGATTTTATAAGAAATCAACATTATAATATAATAAAATTTGATAATATAATTAAAAATATTAAATATATAATATATACTAATAATATATAATATATATATTTTAATGAGAATTGGGTAAATCACTTATTTTTAATTTTTTTAAGATGTATGTTTTAAAGAAAGAAGATTTCTAATTTTTAATAAAACAAAAAATTAATCACTAGATAATAATAATAATAAAATTAGTTATACATGTTTCGTACCTGAGAAGAAATTCAGATCTTCGGAAAAGTCTTGAGGCTAATCATTCATTCATTCATTCGAAAAGGATTAGGTATAGAAATATATATATTTTATAATCAAATATTATTGATTCATCACGACTTTTCTAGAACTACTTGGGCTAGGAACTTGAAATTTGATGTAAAGGGTACTACTATTAAGTCTTAGATGCTCGTTAAGAAAGTTTTTTTTTCTTTTTAATGCAAATTATGAAGGGGTAAAGCAAAGGAGAAAACTTAAAGACCATTTAATTTTAAGCTATCACGATTTCTCTGCATCTACTGAAACTAGATGATTGACATTTTGTATGAAGGCTATATTTAAGATTTAAATGCTTTCTAAGAAGGAGTTTTACAATGTTGAAATTTTTAAAGGAAGAAGAAAGAAAAAGAAATCATTTTTTAGGAACTACAAGAGATAATTATTTGAAATGTGATATAAAGAGATATAATAGATGTAATTGCTTGGTAAGATTGTTTAAAAAAAAAAATCAAATTAAGAAGGTGATCAGTAAGGAAAATTATTTAAAATCACATTTTTATACAGCTTCAGCACGATTTCTCCAGAAATATCGGAGCCAATAACTTGAAATTTGATGTGAATGTCACATATAAGATGTAAATGATTGCTATGAACAGTTTTGAGAGAGGGTTTAGGATGCAGTGGTCCATGGTTAGTACTAAGTGGTCTACTGAGGACGGGCTTCGAAGCTTATTTTATAAATAGATGTAATTTATTTTATTTTAAATAATTTATTTTTTTAAGCTTTCTTCATTGACCTTTTTGAACCCTGAAGAAGGAGGGAAGATCCTCCGAAACGTTGGTTTCAAAATAATATTATAAGGGGAAAGATTTCCAATAAATATTATTTTTTGGAAGTAGTCTCTTATTTATTTCTGGACTGTCTTTATCCAATCCTTAGATATTAATAATGTTAATATTTTAATGGGTGGTATGTTCAGCTCCGGTCAATTTTTTTCGCAGTTTATCCTTATAGTGGTTAACTGTTAAAGTCTTGAGGAAATTTAAGAGTAATTTTATTTTTATTTTCTTACAAAAATGAATAAGTAATTCTAATTGAATTATTAGCCACTGTAATTTTTTTTGTTTGTTTATTTTTATAACAAAAAAATAACAAAACTTTGCATATTCAGGAAAAGAAGACTTAATTTCATCAACGTTGGAGCAAAATAGTAGCCATCTTTCATCACCTCCGGTAAATTTAGCTGAAGAATCATTTTTACAACAAAGTCAAAATCTCTGCTAAATTGGAGTCATTTTTTGATCTAATTTTAGCTGAAAGAAGATATATCTCACGGTTAGTTGATTTAACTTTTAATATCAGTCAGTTTGAGCGGAGGTAAGCAAAATAAACCAGCCCTAAATGACCCAAGTGGAAAAATTATTTGTTTACTCGTAGGTAAAGAAAAAATATATTAGAAAATTAAAAAATACAATAAAACATTAGGATTTTGATATTAATAGAGTTAGGGGGAAAAGAATCGTACTTAGATCATATTTTCATCAATAACTCGTGCTCATAAATTATTTTAATGATAAATTTAAAATGCATAAGGTGCTTATTCTACAGATATTGAAAATGACGCCTACCTGAATGTAGTTTCCTCGGTATGACTTGAGTAGCCGCTGGAGCTTCTCACGTGTCTTTTCCCCATAAGTTGACCCTTGGAGCTCGATTGGCCCTTACTACTTTTCGAAGCCTTACTTCTTGAGGGCATTCGTTTCCTGCAGCCTATTCCGACGCCCGCGCCACCGCCTCCAACGCATCCAGGCCCTATAACTCCAATCCCGGGTGCTGAAGGTGAATTCTCCGACGAGGAACTCGATTCTTCGTGGCCAGATTTACTCACTGGAAATTAAACGAAAAAGAACATATACGTTTAATGAGTATATAAGTAAAGGGTTGAAAAATAAAATTGATACAACATGAAAAATAAACTCTGTACAGTCACAGTTACAGTTTTTTTACATGATTGTCTGCCACATAGATTATTTATGTGATTTGTAGTCTAGGTAGCCATTATTACAGATAGTGGTCTAACTACGATGTCGTGCGCCCCCTTCCAAAATCTTCGTTGTGATCCCTCTTCCAAAGAATATTTTGAAATGTTAAGCTAATATTTTATTAGATAATAAGTAAAAATATATTTTTCTAGGTGGGTTTCACAAATAAAACAAATATATGTTTTGAGTTTTTATCTCGATATATATTTCTGTTTTCTTTTGTAACTCCTGATGATGGGCTCATAACCCGAAATATATATCGAGATAAAAACTCAAAACATATATTTGTTTTATTTGTGAAACCCACCTAGAAAAATATATTTTTACTTATTATCTATTAAAATGTTTCACCTAAAACCGACACCAAATTCTTTAAAGATTATAATATTTTATTGAGAGTTCGATAGAGAGATGAACAAATTCGTTAAAATACCTCGAAATATTTTTTCACCCTTCGTCAAGTGATAACATTTCTACTATGGGTTTGACAAACACCTATTTAATATAAAATATATAATTATGTTGCTCCATGTAGTTCGAAACCAAACGGTGCCACAAAATAAACCCTAAGAATTTATTTAACATCACAAAGAGAAGAGTTTAAGAAGGCATCATATTATAAATCATTAAAACAATCAAATGGTTTAGATTATTAATAAAAACCTTGCTTCTAAATTTAAACTCATCATTTTCAACAGTCTAAAAATTAAGACGTGCTTTTTATTTGATATTATCCACCTTGTAAATGAATGTTTGAATCCCGAAATCTAATTAGATATTCGTTTTGAATAGAAAAATATTTTGGCACCAGAAAAACCTTCTAATGCTTTCCTTTCATGCGTTATCGTGAGTAAATGAATCCAGACAGACATACTGACAAAATGAAAGATATTAATTTGCCGATGGCAATAGATTCAAATTTACAAGAAATCATAAGTTGGTGTCATCTATTAAATTCGATTGAATGGAATATATTTAATTATATGTCAGAGGGGTTGTTTTTCACCCCCTCGGGAATCGAACCCGAGTGCCAGTAACAACAATCCGGGCCATCTGGCTCACCTGCAGGATACGAACCTCTCTGACATATGTACACGCGTAAAATATTTTACTCAAAGATTGTTATCTTAATTTGTAAAATTTCGCGATATAGTGATTCTAAATTTAAACATATAGCCATGCCATATAATTTAAATAAAGGTCGTTGAGTGTTTCGAATTTTGAATCACTTCAAAATTCGAAGGGCAATGAAATGACTTTTCCTAATTTAATATGAAAGATATTAATTTGCCGATGGTAATAGATTCAAATTTACAAGAAATCATAAGTTGGTGTCATCTATTAAATTCGATGGAATGGAATATTTTAATTATATGTCAGAGGGGTTGTTTTTCACCCCCTCGGGAATCGAACCCGAGTGCCAGTAACAGCAATCTGACATATAATTAAAAATATTCCATTCCATCGAATTTAATAGATGACACCAACTTATGATACTGACAAAAAATGATTCTTTCTCAAGTTCGCCGAGTGTTCCGAGTAAAATTAAATCTTACCTCGATTGATTCTCCTTCTAAATGCAACTAATTCCTGGCTGGCAGTAGATCCTGCTCCAGGCGCTTCAGGCTCTGAATCCGTACATAGCGAGTCGTATTCAGAAATAGGCAAATGAAGGGTAAGAATTTTTTTCACTTCGGAATCGGTGCTACCTAGATTGTCCGATTCTGAAATAACAAAATATTACTGGAATATTTTCTTATGGCTTAGGATAAAAATAAATAAATAAATAGAAATACCTTGACTTTCGGAATGTGGGTCTCGTAATTTACCGTTTTTCCGTCGTACTTTAGTATATTCGGGCTCTTTAGACTAGAAAAAGCAGAACATTAAATAAAAAACATTTTCAATAGAGTTTAAAATTTATAAACTAATTTTAACGATAATTTAATAATTATTTTTTGTACTCACTTCCGAAAATATATTTAATATGCTAAAAACATGAATTAATAAGGTTCCGTACATAAATCTTGTTTTAAATGTTGAATCCATATGTACCGGTTGTTCAGTCACCACCAGGTATACATGCATGGATAAAATTAGCATAGATGATGCTTAGTCTACACCAGAGCCTTAATACAATAAAAGGACCAAAACTTATTTGCTTTAATAGTCGAAAGAACTAATACACTTTTTAATATGTACATAGTTGCTTATTCGAAATAAATGCAAGCTAATTATTATTTATCTATCTATCTAATATTATTAAACAAGATTGTAGAATTTTGTTGGTGGCTGAATATGCGATTTAGTGCATGGCCATTTGAAAACAGAGGGCGTAAGCCCTTCAGACATGGAATTAAACATATCCAATAACAACCATGAAATACCTTGATATGATCCTTAAATTTTTTATTAACTAGTGAAGTTATTATTCTGATATTGAAATTTCAAAAAAATATCATATATTTCAAAAAATTAATTAAAATTTATCTAAAAGTTCAATAGGGAATTATATAAGAATCATTCGTATTTAAGCTTTCAAAATACGCTGTATGTAAACAACAGCCGGCTGTTGCATTAGATTTGGTGAGCACTAATTTATTATGGGAGCTCTCGGTGTAAACTAAGACATTAGGAAATTGAAATACGAGTAGGATAAAAGTCTTACAAAACGATAATTAATTAAAAAAAATCATTATATCGATATTTGATTTTATTGAAAAAATCTCAAAATTGTCCTGTTGTTAATTCAACTAGTTATGGATAAATTAATTTGTATTACATGTTAGAAGAAATGTATCCATCCACTCAATCGAGAATTGAATCCAATCGAACTCAATCTGATTGCACGTGGGTAAATTTCGGTCAAAGATAATAAAAGAGGGTGAACATAACCCTTCTGTTATGTAATACAAATTACCCATGACAGCAAATCGAGTCAAGTAGAGGAAACTATTTGATTTTCATCCTTTATAAAAGATTTTGATTAAATTACCTAAACCCGTGATGACGGGCTATGTTTATTTATTGCGCATGCGTAGTGTCTTCTGCGCGTGCAGCAGATAAACATAACTCTATATCCTCACTTAATTTACCTCAGAAGCCACTCTTAAATTTAATATCAATTATTAAAAAAAAAGAAGAAGAATTAGATTACGATTTTGGTTCACCACTCGAATATGGATGGCCAATGTAAGCGATGATGATTTGTTTGCTAAATTAGAATAGAAAAACCGGGAACCTTGGTGAGGAGAAATTGCGAATGCGTATGATTGTTTGTAAGTTTTTGGGTCGGCGCTCCCGGCGGCTGCAGCCCCCCGAAAAGAGCGTGGTGGGGGCTACTCACGTATCTGCACTTGTAGGCGTCTGCGGCTGCTGCGGCTGCGGCTGCTGCAACAGCGGACGAAGGAGGCGCTTTGGGTTCATGATAGACGAATGACCCCCGCACCGAATGATAAGGCCCACTGTATACATTGCCACTATAAGTGGACTCACTGTACGAGGTTTTCGACAACTGGAACGTCGCGTACGGACAGATGTCTTCGATATAATCTAACACAAAAAAACAAAATTGAATAATAACGGTTAAATAAAATTGGTTGAGAGACGCTCTCGTTGGACCGACCGAATCGTAACGGTGGATTAACAAAAATAAAAACAAAAGAGAAATTAAAAGAGAGGCAGAATATAAAATAATAAATAAATAATAAGAAACTTATTTCAGCAGATTTATTCGAATTGTTATAATATGAAAAAATTTGAAAGTTTATAATAGGAAAACAAGGACAAGTTTTTATGTGTGACTTTTCCATTTATCAGCCAACGTTTCGTCGACTTTTCCGACCTCCTCAGGGCCTCCACAAGTATAAGAACATTGTTGATAATATCAAGTTACAAGTACCTGCATTATAATTTCAAAACAAAATATAAACAAAATAGCCACCAAATAGTCATGCCACACATTCGTCTAAATTTTCTTTTTATCTTCGTTACCATTGAAGACCATCAGAAACACAAATTTCACAAAATATTTGGCACATTTCACATAAACAATTTTTCCTTCTATTCTTTATATTAATCATTACACTAGACAAAACTGAGATACATAGACACTGTTTTTTAAAAACAAATAGAATAGAATCCTTTTTTTATATTATTGATCTTTACATTTAGAAATTTCAAATTTAAATAAAACTAAAATTACATTATATTATCTTATATTTGTCTAATTTATTAAAAATCCATATCAATGACACTGGCCAAGTTATAATTAAAATGAAAAAATGCATAAGTTATCGCCAACTAAAAAAATTTTGATACATGTTTGTTCTGAGATTATAATGTAGTCTTGCAACTTGATATTATCAACAATGTTCTTATAATTGTAGAAGCTCTGAAGAAGTCGGCAAATTCGAAGAAACGTTGACTGATAAATAAAAAAGTCACACATAAAAACTTGTCCTTATTTCCCTATTATAAACTTTCAAATTAATACAAATTATGGACGGAAATAATAATAATAATTATCTTTTAAATTTAAATTATGTCATCATAATCAATGATATAAGCTGACCCGTGAAAAATTATAGTTTGATCATAACGCAACACTAGCCGTCTCGGATTGGTTAGAAGCCTGTTCGAGTTGTCTTTAAGCTAAGATATGGATGTCTTGTGGGCTAATCTCACCCAATTTAAATTACCCTTATGACTACCTCCAAATTCTGTATAGAAAGTTCTGCTCATAATAAATATTCTTTATTCAAAGCCTCATTAATCTTTTTACATCCTTATAATTATATAAAAATACAAGAGAATTTATTCGCTAAATAAAAATTTTATTAAGAAGTTTACAAGAAAAAATCTCGAGATTATCTTCAAACTGAACCCGAGCTGTTTGGGAAATGTTTTATTATTATATTACTTTTTTACTTAAGCTTCTCATTCATTATAAGAATATACTAACTTTAGCAAGTTTTAAAATACGATTGTTCCCTCTTATTATGCGAAATTATCAGTCTTGGAGCTGCCTCTTGACAATTTTGGATAACAATGTTTTGCCCATTATATAGAGTTATCAATACGAAATTATCTGCCGAATAAGTCTCATAATTAATGAATTAATGTGCTCAATAAAACGTGAATGGACTAAATTTTTACCCACCTTATTGACAATGTTTTTGATAGTGGGTCTTGTAATTCGAGACATTGAAAAAAAAATTAAAAAAAAATTCTTGCATGCGAGAAACAAACATTCCATGCATTATTTTTTTTTACGTGAAATATTTTTATACTACTTGATAAAATACAGACGAAATTTGATTTGAAAAAATATTTCAAAGCTGCCCTCTTGAATGAAAAGTGAATCAATATAATAGGTTTTACACAAATGATATTAGATATTTATATCCTCTAATCTTGTTCATTTCCAACTAAAGGGCGGACGGACTTACCTGCTGACTCTGTTTTATAACTGGCTGTGTCTAAACCGCCTGCAACTCGCACAGCCAAATATTGTTGGTCCCGATTTTGTTGATTTTGCATCTGAGCCACTGAAGGAGATTCGCCCATTTGAGATGCTCGATGATTTAATCCTGAAACAAAAAAATTAAAATCAGAAATTAAAAAAAAACAAAACAATGTTTTGTTAGAAGGGTAAATTAAATTTAACTACAAAAATATTTACATAATTTCGATTTCAAGTGATCAAAATAAAAATTCAATTTGATAGCAAACGAGAGAGTAACTAAGTTCAAAGAAGGAAACTATGGGCCCCGCAATAGTCCAAGAGCTGGTGACACATTTTTGAGTACGGATTCGACCCAACTAGATATAATTCGTAATAGTACCGTATATGATAGTTGTACAAGGAATGGCCAGTCTGGCTGGTCTAAGCAGGTGGACCAGGTACTGCGCATGGTGAGTGCGGTAAAATACATATGTGTTAAAAAATATTTTTGACCCACAATGAAATTATAAAAATTATAATTTATAGTCAATTATAAACATAATATATTCACTCCAGACCATTTGAGTGGTGGGACGTGGAACCAGACCACCCAAAGTGTATTTTTACAACAT
>JALMQS010000872.1:128083-164359 GCA_024734495.1 Forficula auricularia
CAGTTTTTGCATTTCTATCTTTCTAATGGTCCACATATTATGTGTATATTTGTTTACTCGTACACCAATTTGCCCACATTCGTTCATATTGATAAACATTATAAATAAATAAATAAGAAAATAATAATAAAAAAATAATCGTATAGGATCTGAAATAAAAAGATAAAATTAAAAAAAATGTGTGCGTCTCGGGACGCTCGACAGAAATGATAACTTTCACCAACCAAATATTTTTTTAGGAAGATAATTTCAAGGATAATTGCCCGGAGAAAAGAGAATTGAATATTTAATTTTAATTAGAAGAGTGGGGGGAAGCCAAGGAATAATTATTAATATATTTAATGTTTCTGGATTTAAAATTAATTGTTGTTTTTCTTCCAGCTTAATTCAATTATAGATATTTCAAATTTGCAATTTATTCAATATATTCTATTTATAAAATACATAGCTATATATAATATATTCAATTATTTCCAGACTTATAATAAAGTCTAAATCAAAAATATTCATTTTAGTAAAAGTAAAAAGCAAAGATTTTTAAAATACTTCTATAGTCTTCTGGTAAAGTCTCCGCCTATGATTCAAGAGGTCCCAGGTTCTAATCCGACATGGGGAAAATCATTTTTTTTTTATTGAGATTTTCATCTATCTATAATTACTTTAATTAAGAAAAAATCAATTAAGATTAATTTTGATGAGGTCCAGACATAGCCAGATCGTTTCCTCATCCTCAAAACTTGTTAATAGATTTTGTTTCATCAAAATCGGTAGGGCCGTTTTCAAAATCGAACCCGAGGGGATGAATCCCGTCTGATATCGCAATTTAATAATATTTTATTAAAATCTTAGAATCTGTCCTAAAAATTAAATTCTTTCACTATATACTAGATTATCGTTAAAATATCTAGTTGATTAATTATTATTCAGTTTCCATACCGGTTTTGTTTGTTTCATTAAGAATAATAACTCGTCACCCAGAACTATAAAATCTATTGATACTATTAATACCAATTGATGAAAATAAATTTTTGGATATCATAATCTTTGAGCTATTATATTATTTCTACACTTAATATCATATATAGTTGTTAATAGTTAAACATACGTTTTCGATGCCAATAGAGTCCGGCTAATACTAAGATTCCGAGGATTACGATACTCGCTCCAATAGGAGCAATTATTTTCATGGCGGAGATAAATGCGACATTTTTATTTGGAGAGACCGGTGGAGAGGCAGCCGCAGGATATATTGATCCTAAAACATAATATCATATTAATAACATTGATATACTATAGATGTAGCATCATTTTAATATAATTTATTGTTTTTTACTTAAATAGGATTTGCTTAGAATATATATTTATATTTTATTTATTAAGTAAGGGTAGGTATAATTAAAATATTGAGACTACACGCTCTGAAAAAAACTTATAATAATAGTTATTTTTAATTTATTGAAATTACAATTTGTATCTCTGAGATTCGATTATATAAATGAGAGTATTAGATTTTAAGATTTTTCAAAGAGAGTAAAATAGTTATTGAAATTAACAATAATAATAAAAATAAATAATTTTAAAAGAATATATTATAAACTAGGTGACGCCCGGGCCTTCGGGACGGCGTCACCTAGCCCCTGGCGGGTAGTGTCTCGTTTTATTGTTAAAATTTATATAGATAGCTGACCCGACCACGTGTTGGTGGGACTAACTCTTATGCTACAAATAATAATAGTTTTGAGAATAAATTGTAAATGCAAATAATTATAGAATAGGTATTAAAACAGTAAATTATATGGTAAAGTAATAATTATGTTTTTGAAAGTAATTTGAAAATGCGATTCTCATTTGTAAGTGGTCAAGTTTATGGTAAAGTAAAAACTTTGTACGATTGGTAAACGTCAGAAACATCAGACTTGGAATAAAATAATAATTTTTTGAATAAGTAATAAACACTTAATTTTCTATTATTAAATATTATATAATATTCTGAATTGATTTACCAATTAATTTACCTCCATCTAAGGTCATTGTAGTAAAATTATACTCAGCAACGGTAGAACCAGCGGAATTATAAGCGGTAATTCGAATGGAATATCGTGTAGCCGGTTGCAAATCCGGAACAACATGGGACCGCTCGATTGGCTGAATATGATTCGATACTACAATCCATTCTGAGGGTCGACGAAGTTCTCGATATTCAACCACAAAATATAAAATAGGACAGCCTCCATCCGACCAGGTGTCCGTCCAAATTGTTATCGCGGTAGCGTTTGCAGTAAGTAGTTGTGAAGGTTGAGGACGGATCGGGACTGAAATAAAATTAATAAGCTTTTTATCAAGTTTACTTTCAAAATAAATTTTAAAAGATTTAAAATGTATGTAAATAAAATGAAGTAAAGTGGAAAAATTACTTTCTAAAGAAATCCCGAGAGATTGTCATCTATTATTTCAAGCTGTCATGTCTAATTTTTATTACAAGTCAGAAGAGGGTAGATTTCATCCTCTCTCGAATCACCCATTCTGACATGTAATGAAAATCAGCCATGACAGCTTGGGATTAATAGATGATAATCTCTTAGGGCTCCTTAAAAAAGTCCGTATAATTTTATTTTGATTGATAAATTATAAATTTGTTAAAACAAGTCAAGTTGGTCCAGAGTGTAGTCTTTGAGCTTCCCAACCGGAGTACTAGTAATAATTTGTTACCTATCATGTTTTTTTTACATTAACCAGACCTACACATAAAAATTCATAGAACACAAAATCCCTCCTAATGTTAATGTTTTTCAAAAAAGATAAATAAATTTTTTTAAAGCTTTAGCCGTTGATTCTTTTATTAGAATTTTTGATAAAAGCCTATTGTGTATTTTTGGCTGTTAAATAAACTTATTTACAACAACATATACCTACAAATAAAAATTTACGGCGTTAAGTCAAAGATGGAGTGATCAAAACGTCGCGTATTTTATTATTTTATATTTTGCAATTTGTTAATAAATTTATTTAATAGTGCACAATGGGGCTTTATCCAAAATTAGAAGTATGATAATTAATAATGAAGAATAAATGTATGGAAGAGCCTGTAGGGTAGACAACCTGCTGGCCTATAATGTATAAACAGTAATCTATATTACAGGCTTTTTCTTTTTTTTTATTATTAGAAAAATAAAAAAGTCGCGACACCTAACAAGATTAATAGATTAATATAAGCCTTGCATAAAAAAAAAATTAGTGTGAGATAATACCCTTTTTTATTAATTAAAGAATAGGAGCTACCGCGAAGAATGATTAAAAGATTTAGAAAATATGAAAACATAATTTGTAATTTTTTTGTCAGGGAACGGTTTAAGCTAGGAGGAAACTGAAACTTGGCACATACAAAGACGCAGCTTATTACGAATATGTGTGAATCGAATTATAGCTCGTTAACCGTTCATGGCGCAGTTTTGATGATTTTTTTTGATCTGGAAGAGTTTTTGTTGAGTCTTTAATCAAAATAAACACTTAGACAGACAAAAGATATCATTCTCGGGAATTATTTTGTCTAACTTTCAGATATTTATATAACAAAAAAAAATGGAATGAATAAATAAATATATTTCTGCGACCGAAAATATCGTACTGAGCATTTAATTCTCCGATAGCTTTCAAATATTTTCAACTTAAATGAAAGTTGTTATAAAAGATACCCAATATTTTAAGGAATCGAAACATTTGTTATCAATATAGGCCTCAGATATAGTATGTAAAAACCAACAAGGCTAACAAAGACAGGCTCAGACAAGTTTTTCCTCTATTACTCTATAATATCCCGATTCCAATAAATAAAATAAAAAAAAAATACTCTATTATATATTTATCTTATTCTAGAACTATTCATTCAGGCATAAACCAAAAGCGGATTTAGAAGAAAAATTAAACTTTAACGGCTCGGTAATTTGGTAATATATATATATTGGTAAAGTTGAGGGGCTCAGAGCTAAAGTAGATCAAGTCCAAATTTTTAAAAAATTGTTTTTTGTTGATTAATACTTGAGTAAAACTTCAAAATAATCGAGTCTGATTCATCCTCAGACTCAGTGTCTTCCAAAAACGAATCAGATTCTGTAGCCTAGAAAGTCAAGATTAAGACACCTTTCGTGGATGTCAAAGTAACAACATCTGAAATTTTATCTACCAAAAAACTTGAAAACATGATAGTCAACAGGAAATAAACTGTCAATTGGTTGGAGATGAAGTGGATAAGATTTGACAGAGAGAATCCTTGGACACTGCAGTTTAAAAAACCTTAAATGAAATTTTGGCTTCTCGAAAGAAACTACCAACACAAAGTGCCTCTCGGTCACAAACATCCCCGATTGAGGAAATCGCAGAGTCAGATAATGACGAACCTCTCTTTGATGATATCATTTAAAGCTTAATTTCAAACTTTTTATAAATGAGGACTGGAAAAGCTAAATGATCTAAGTGCCAAAAGTAAAAATTTTCAGGAAGTGAAAAAATCTGTCCTGTCTGGACATGGGAGTAGCGCATTCTGTTAGACACTGTAGCTACTACTAGGAACAAGTTAGGAACATAGATCTCATAGCGGGGTATTGGTGCAAGGACTTGGAACGGTTAGAGGTGAAAAACCAAAAAAAGTAAAAATGGGACTTTGAACATTTAGATTTTCCAGTCCTCAAATATATTCTTATGTTACATGTGTTAAAAATAATAAAATGTTTCCATTTACATTGTCATGTATTCATATGATCAACCTTATGTAAAAAACATTTCAGGACCAAGGTTGATCAAGTCCATGAAATTATTATTTAAAATTAAATTGTCACTTTAATTATTGTTTTTGAGTTTTTAAATTATGGCTAATATTTAAGTTAGTCTTCATACTTCAACAATAAAAAAAATATCCTCCAAATCAGTTTAGGATTCATCTAGAGTTAATAAATTTTAACCTTGATTACTTCGAAACTGTCATTTATGAACTTGAACTACTTTGGGTATGAGCGCAACAAATAATAGAGATACCTCATAACTTATCAAAGTGAACATGTGTGCCATATTTCTGAAATAATCTTTCAATAGTTATTTTTGTTGATGTCATTTTACACACGAATGTTCTGAAGCTCTTAGTAAGAAACCCCAATATAACTTTCATCTTATTAGAAGTAAAAAACAAATCTTTATTGCCTTTCGTTCTTATGGTATTTTGAGTATTCAAATACCGTTGTATAGACAAGAATATCATGCTAGAAATAATTTTCTCGTTGTTTCAAATATTTCTAAACAATCTAAACCTAATAAATGTGTAGCTAGAGTAATGCATGCTAAATAATTTATATTTTTTAAATATTTTTTTTTTTTTTTTTGTTTATTATTTAATACTTCTAATTTTTTTAAAGCGTTCGATTTTGAATCGAGTTTATTCGAGATCGAATATCGCTTTAGTTAGCTCAACTATCATCTTTGTCAAAAATGCTTCATCAAACCTAGGGAAAGGCAATGGTAAACAGCCCCTGGGAAAATTTTCCTCAGGAGAATCACTATGGAGATTATCTCTGTCCCTCAAAGAAGAAGAAGAAAATAAAACTAAACATAATAATTTAATTTTATTGAAAAATTTATTTTTGTACTTACCACCACCCTTAGTAAAAGTGTTGACGATGTCGCAAGGAAGGCCTGAATCAATTCGGTTATATGCAGTGATATATAGTTGGTAGCGAGTTCCACAGGTGAGGCCAGCCAAAGAATGGCTTCGGATCCTGGCCGAGAGAGCTAGCTCTTGCCAATCGCCTTGCTCACGTTTATAGTTAATCACATAACCTGGAAAAGAGTAAATCACTTTATACCTGAGTTGATTTTTTCAAAAAACTTATGGTGTGTGAACCACACAACTTTCAATTGTGACATTTCCTTCTTTCTCCCAATTTTTCTCTTTCATATTTTATAGGTCCACCAGAATCCAAAAAACGCCAGAAGTAATTTGAGAGAAATTTTGCTGTGATTTTCCTATGTGATACCCAATTTAAATTTAAAATATCATTGCTCTAAGATTCACTAATGCTGAGATATATGGATTTCAAATATTTTTGCAACACGTTAAATCAGTTAATTTCAAAGTCTGTCAAAGAAGACAATTTTTATAAGTTCTCTAATTTTGTAAAAAATGTATTCGAATCTTTTTTGTGACACTCTTAATCAACTTCTCTATCTTAATTTCGATTGGAATGAATTTGTTTCCATTAAAGAATAACATAAATATGATATTTGATAAAAACATCCAAAAATCAAAAGGTAAATTTAATATAATTTTATTTGTATAGGATTAAATATAAATAATCTTGTTTCTTCATCAATCTAAGGTTTAAGGCGCATGATACGAAAAAAAGCTTACTTTTGACAGTTTCAAACTGTTTTACAACACAGCAGTAAGAGTCATGATAAAATAACATTCTAAATTAAAATTTAAAAAAAAAAATAGGGATTATCAAATACTTACCTAAAATTGGACTTCCTCCGTCATAATGATCTGTCCACTGTAGATGAATGCTGTCTATATAGGTGGACACGACTTCAAGACTTGGGGGGTCAGGAGGTACTGAAAAGATTTTAAGATTAATAATACATTAGTTGATACTTTGGAGATTGAATGCTTATCAAAAGAAAAGTTTAAGCAGAAACAACCTATTTAAAACATTTTTGATAATAGAATCTTATCAGAATGAACAATGCTTCGACACCTAATTCTGATCTTTTTGTGAGATTTCAAGAGTGCGGAGAATCTTAATAAATAATATATAGATACTATGTTTCTATTATTGGATTTTCGAAACGAATATGTAGTAATTGCAATGGTTTCAAGTTTGTATGTCTGTAATTCTTCTAAATGGGCCCATGAACGCTCGCGGGAAATCAATTCTCTCACTGTCTTCACTAGCAATTTGAAAAGGACTCCAGAATTAAGTGTCGAAACTTTGTGAATTTTGATAAGAATATCTCAGCGAAAATGTCTAATTTAGGTGGAAACTTCTCTTTTTTAAATATTACAATAATCATTTAAAAAAATTTAATTTATTTTTAGAACATAATATGTTAGGAGTATACCTTGCACAATAAGCATATAAACAATTTCGTCGTGGCCATCGATATTTTCAACCGAACATGTATAATTTCCTTCATCGCTTCTTTGGACATCCTTCAAAATTAGTGATCCATCTTTTGTTATCTGAAATTATTCAAAAAATAGAATTAAAATGGATGAAATGCCTGGGTGAATCAAAGGAATATCAAGATTATAATATTTTTCCAGTTAATAGAAGATATGCGATTGTTTAATTGAATTTTTCAACATGAAAAATGGATCATTTTACAATTTATAAAATTAAAAATATAATGATAATCTCAGTACCTGTTTCTTGCCCATAGATTCTATAGGACGATCTTCGAGTTTCCAGGCCGGCCTGGGAAATGGAAGTCCTACTCTTCGGCAAGGCAAGTTGACATCTCTTTTCCATGAAGTTACCAAACGTCGACTAAACGATATAATTCTGGCTGGCACTAAATCATAGTAAGAGAGAAAAAATTTGAGGTAAAATAAAAAAAGCAAACTTCTAACTATTCAAAAAATTAATCCTTTTGATTATTATAAAAGTTTTCATTTTAGTGAAAGTCTTAATTAATTACACAGATTTGAGAAATTTAACTTTTGAAAGCTGTTCGTATTATTGAGTACTATTCTGATCCTACACTATAATACAGTTTAGAATATAAAAAAAATTCTATCACATCACAATTTGTTGGTTCTGGTTGAAATTTTTTTCTCAGTTTTTTATTCATTTCAAACAATCATAATTTATTAAAAATTAAAATGTTGGTATTTTTTTATATATATTATCCAGTAAAAACCCGTTTTTTAGTAAGAACGTGTTCTTGCTAGTTAAAATACGTTTAATTGAATACCTTTGTGGCAACTAGGTTTACTAGTGTTGGTTGAGTTTGGTTCAAACGTCTAGAAACTTCATTTTTGATCTTCCGCTTCATTTTGGGTGTTTATTTTCAAAAATTTTCAAACGTAAATGTTAAAAATTAGAAGTAAAGTTGTAGAGGATGTATTTTTTGATATTTTCGTTTAAAATTTTTTGAAAATAAACACCCAAAATGAGTCGGAATGTCAAAAATGAAGATTCTAGTCCTTTGAACCAAACTCAACCAAAATCAGTAAACTCATGTTGCCATAAAGGGATTCAGTGAAACGAGTTTTAACTAGTAAGAACGCGTTCTTACTAAAACGGGTTTTTACTGCAACATATATATATATATATATTCTTCAATGGCCTAATAAATAAATGTGAATAAAAAAAATATGAAAGTCACATAAAATTATTTTTCAAGGGCAAAATAGAGAGATCTCTATTTCTACTCGTCTTCCCTCTTCAAACCCCCATAACTTACTAAAAATTATGATTTTAATTTCTTTTTTTTTTTTGAATACGCCGATAAGTAAGTTTAAAATCTAAAAAAAAAAAAAAATCTGAAGTTTTTTTACTAACAAAAATAGACTTTTTTCTTAATTAATAAATGTGCCAGGGGCGATTCTTTCATTAGAATACGATCAAAGAACATTACTAGAAAGGGTGTGGATAGAAATATCTAACTTCTTCCTTTATAGCGAAGGAAATGTCAAACACAAGTCAAGACCTGTTCAGACCTTAGACCATGAAATATATAGATACGCCCTCTGCTACTCTCCACACAGAGTGAAGTGAGGCCAACATCGCCTACAGATGACGTCACGTTCTCGCATAAATATTTTAGTTATGTTAATTTAATATTAATTTGCGATTATTGGAATCCAAAATAGATAATCTAAACTACGATAAATTTATCTCAATGTATAATAATTCCTATAGTGGCTATGCTATTTCTGGGTGTTCCTATCTACAGATGACGTTCTATAGGAGATATTGGCCTCACCAAATCCACACCAGGGCGTGTCTATATATTTCATTGTCTAAGGTTCAGACTATTAAAGATTCAATTTCTATTATTCTAGAAATGGCCTTTTGCTCTTGGATCAAATTTATACTCGTTATAGAGTGTGCAAATATTTAATTGAACTTCAATAAAATTCAGACAATAATGTGAAAAAAAATACATGAAAGAAAACATCTGATCCAATTTAAAAATTAAAGTTTTAATCAAAAACTCAAAAAAAATTATGATTATTTTTATTGTAATTTTATTTATATGCACGAGTAATATCTATACTGGATAAAGCAAATTTTAATACTCAAAGAGAAACAAAGAAGTTGCATCAAGCAGAGGACAACCTATTTGTTTCTCTTTATGAATCAACAACTCTGCTACTCTCGGCAAAACAAAAACTTTTCAATCAAATTTGAATAAACTGTAATAATTTTTAAAAAGCCGAAATTGTTCATTTTTTCAGTTAGCTTTTTTACTAGAGAAAATTTTTTGTTTATGGGGTTTTAAACTTGGAATTTTATTTATTGAGTTGTTTTATTTATAACATGTCGTAATTTCTTACCTTTGGTTGATGGGCTGAGTGTGACGACACGAGTACTTGTCCCTTCGCCTATTCGAGTACTTGCCGTAACCCAGAATTGATATGTGGCCGATTCCCGTAGTCGAGTCGCTTCATGAGATTCTGCACCCGCTGCTAAAATCCTTTTATGAGTTCCTTCCTATATAAAATAATAGAACATTTGAATATTTTGAAAAAATATAAACTTCGAAAACAGTTTTTCTTAACTTAGGCTAAACTAGATACTAATCGAACAAACGCATTCGCCAATTCATTTATCCCTATGACATCTAGAGACTGGAACTCTCTTTCCCCGACCGTCTTTCCAGCAACTTATAACCTTCAATCTTTCAAGACCAGCATCCACAGATACCTTCGACTGCTACCCAATCCCTAAATCTCCCCTTATCTTCACGTTACAAGGGTCCACCACGGACTACAGAGGTTGTACCTTCTTGGTGCAACTTCTTCTTGTATCAATATCATTATATTTGAATCAAGAATTCCATATGAAAATGATTTCTATTGAAATGATTATTAAAAACTAGTATATTAATATCTGAATTATGACATTTACTCAGCACAAGTGCTGGTAAGCTTTCACCTACCACTGTTGTTGTTATGGGGTTAGGTTAATATTAATATTATATTTATGTTATTATTACGGAAGTATTTTATGATTTAAATATGGAATTAAAAATGAAAACTTGAAAACAATTGTCGGTAAGCTTTCCACAAATTTTAGTGATTTGGTAATTTTCATCAGAGAACGGTTTGAGCTTGAAATTTGGCAGAGAGAAGCAGTTTATTAATATAAACTTGCTATAAAATTATAAGATGGTGTCATCTATTAAATCCAATGGAATGGAATATTTTTAATTATATGTCAGAGGGGTTGTTTTTCACCCCCTTAGGAATCGAACCCGAGCGCCAGTAACAGCAATCCGGGCCATCTGGCTCACCTGCGGGATGCGAACCTCTCTGACATCCCTCAGGTTAGCCAGATGGCCCGGATTGCTGTTACTGGCACTCGGATTCAATTCCTAAGGGGGTGAAAAACAATCTTATAATTTTCTAGTAAATTTGAATCTATTACCATCGGCAAATTAATATCTTTCACAATTAAAACTTGTGTGGAAAAATTCAGCTCATAAAGGCATAACTTTTGGACAACGAAAGTTTTTAAATTTAGAAGTCCCAAAATTAAATTAGTTCTTAGTTTTTGAAACCAGAATATATTTTCTTCAGCTTTTTGTTTTTGTCATATAAAGGTATCTGAATCCAGACAGACCCATCATCATCATCATCATCATCATTGAGTATACAGTCCTAAGATTGGTTTGATGCAACAATCCGTCTCCACTCGACTCTGTCCCCCGCCAGCTGTTTAACCTCTCTAAATGTCTGGCATCCCATATCCCCAATTATTTGGTTGAAATATTCTAATCTGGGTCTTCCCCTTCCCCTTTTCTTTCCCACCTCCCCCTCCAAGATATCCCTAAGCAGTCCCCCATGTCTCAGTGTGTGCCCCATCATCTGACCTCTTCTCTTCTTCAGACTCTTCCACAAGGTTCTTCTTTCTCCGATTCTTCCAAGAACTTCTTCATTTGTAATTTTATCCATCCATTTGATATTCATCATTCTTCTGTAGCACCACATTTCGAAAGCCTCCAATCTCTTTCTCTCCGCTTTTCCAATTGTCCAGGTTTCACACCCGTACATGGCTAGACCCACAGGCAAAGAAAAAAAAACATGTTTAAAAATGATTTTTTTCCACGTTTTAGACATTTCTAAATACGGTGAGGAAAAACAATAAAAGTTTTAGGGTGGATTCAATACTTTGATAAGCCTGGCAATAATATTAGTGGTTTGTCTGTATTACCTCTTTACCATCTTCAATCTGCCCCATGTAAATGGTATAACCTGTGATGCGACCGTTTCTATGCGTAGGAGGAAGCCACGATACCAATATCTTGTTAGGTCCACTGACAGACGCCTTAATATCAGCAGGAGGTGAAGGAACTGTAACACCAGCAAAAGTGATAATCTCAATCTATTAAAAATTTTAAGGAATTAGAAGAGAAGATAATTTCTAAGGAAATCACAAGATGAAATTGTCATCAATTAGATTCTATTATCTTTAATTATATGTCCAAAGGGTTATTTTCACCTTCTCAGAAATCGAACCTGAATGCCATAATTAGTAATCCGGGCCAATCTGTAAGGTATGACATAGGTATTGCGTTAAATATTCCACTCAAAAATTTAAAACTTCATTTGTAAAATTTGGCGGACTAGTGATTCTAAATTTAATACATAGCTATGAAATACTCTATATATTTAAAAAATTATATTTTATTTTATTTTTTTGAAACCATACGATGTATCTATCCTTCATAATAAATTATCATATACATTTTTGATCATGAATTATCTTCAAATTTTGCTAATTATCAAATATTATAACTTTTAATTAATATTTTTTCACGAAAATGTATTTCGAAATTTTTTAGTTTTCCTGATTTTTTCTAAACAGTTACTTTTTCTTCTTAGAGTGTTATACTCAATTCCGAGCGTTGCTGACTAATATGTGGGAGAACATCATACACTTGTAAATTTATCACAAGATTGACTTCTGGTTGCTTTTCTTGAATATAGTGAAGACAGAAATGCAAACTGCTCTAACTGAAGCGAGATTTGATCACAAGCGAGGGCTGAACCGCGACCTAAAATCGTGTACACCTACTTCCACTTCCATTTTCATTTCCAAGTAGAAGACAATGGATGACAATAGATTATCTAATGAATTCCAAAGTAATTCTAAATAATTCCAACGACGGTGTACACCTAATTCCAATCGAGGTTCACCCCTCGATCCCAAGTAAACTCTTGCCGAAATCAGATGATTATTTTAGAGAGAGACGATTTTTTGTCTTGTCGGATTTAAAAAAAATGCTTTTATCATACAGTGTGAGATATTTCTGAAAATATCTTGTTTAGAAGAATTAGGGTAAATTCTTTTAAATTTGATTCACTTTGAAAAGACGGTGTTAGAAATTACTAAAAATGTCATTTATAAGTGATTTTTGTACCTGTAGGAGTTAAAAAGTGAATTGATTTTAAATTATGAAAAAATTCCACGAATTCACCTATTCTCTCTTTATCAATGACAAATAAGAACGAATTTGATATTTTGGGAGATATAAGGTACGGAAACCTTTGTATGTAGTCCGAATCGCATTTCGGCGGCTTTTTATTTATTGTTTGGTGATAATAATCTATAAATACATTAAGATAAACATGTCTTAAAGAGAAACAAGGAGGTTGTCCTCACATATAAATCAATTATATATATATCGTCGCCTTAGAGTGTAAACCTGCCAACTCACAACAAGGAAATTTTACAGTATATCGTCGCCTTAGAGTGTAAACCTGCTAAATCCATTTTTTATCATATATGACAAATTAATACTGTTCCAAAGAAAAAGATATGCAGCATCGTCCAAGTAAAACTGCTATTTGAAATTATGATCGTAAGTTGTAGAAAAAAAATGTGAAAAATAGTTTTTTTCCAAAACAACCATATGAAATTTTGTTTGTTTTTTCTCAGCCCTGTAAAATTTCCTTGTTGTGAGTTAGCAGGTTTACACTCCAAGGCGACGATATTTAATTGATTTATATGTGTGTATGTTTATTTGCAACATGCAAAAGACAACCTCTTTGTTTCTCTTTATGAATAAACAAATCTGGTACTCTCGGCAAAATAAAATCTTTTAAAATAAATATGTCTTTTTGTAACCATGCGTAGCTTACATAAAAGCATCTGAGGGACAAAAAGAGCTCATCGTATGATAGGGCACACTTTGAAAGATTGAGGATTGGTATATGAAAGAACAGAGGAAGAGGAAGAACTTGATTAGAAAAGTTTTCACAGATAATGGAGATTATGGGATGAGAGATGAGGCGGTTGGGTGCGACAAACCATTCTTAGAAATGTATTTCTACTCTATGATGATGGTGATTTAAGCGTGAATATTCTGTTAATACTAACCGTCTTCATCAGTGCGGCAGTAGATGGGCTCGCTGGAAACTCCATCGCCGGCATTGGTGTAGGCGAGTACCATCAACGAGTAGTTTGTGAACCGGTGAAGAGACGACAGGGTGGTCCTCAACGACTCCGTTACCTTGGTCTGTTCATGCGGTGTCTCACTCGACCGATCTGTACACGAAACGCATTGGGGCCTAAAATGAGATAAATATCCCAGTCACCGTGTAGTGTCAAAACAAATACGGGGAGGCTTAAATGTCCGATCACATAGAAAACGATAGCGCGATAAAATTTCAGAAATACCTTGAAAATAATTAGATAATAAGTAGTTATTATAAGTTTCAAACCGCAATGAAAAAAAATGAGCACGACGTTTCAATATATGCAAAGAAGTATTAATACTTGTTAAGAAAAGGATCTTATAGCATATTCGACTTAATAGGTTCTCACCACACTTGGGAGTACTGAGTACTTGACTTTTCCGTTGATAAATTTCAAAGTACGCATGCTCAGAAGGTACGCACCAGTGCGACGTGAGTAATACCACCAGTAATACCAAGTCGAATACGCTATAAAAAAATTAAATATCTTAAAACTTTTTTTTATATTAAAAATGAATAATTTTCTGTATTTATTTATTGTTTATGTTTATTTATATTATTTTACTGTAGACCCGTACTGTTTTGATTGTAATTTGGATTAAATAGTGTTTGTTGTATAAGTTGTATTCTCTGGTATTGTAATGGTGAAAATCACTATGAGATGACATTTATTCAAGATATAAAGAATTAATAAAGTACCGTGAATTAATTCCCTTGAAATCTCTATTGGCAGCAGCTTTGGGCGCTCACCATCGGGGAATAACAAACATATTGTTTTGGGGGTGAAATGTTGTTGTTCACAGAGAGCGAGCGCCCCAAACAATTGCTGATTTTCGCCAATATGCTCAAAGAAAGCACAACTTAATAAATTAGTTATGTTTTTAAAGAATCCAGGAATAATATTTACAGGTACCGATCCTAAGAACCATTAGCTGAATACAAGACCAAACGGTATTTTAATAGCTGAAATAAAATTAAAAGGAGCCTCACCGGATTTATGTTGGACAGCTGCTACATCAATGACATTTAAATTGTCGTGTAGAAGAGATTGATTTATCACTACACTCTTAATAACTATTTAATGATCAGATTGTTTTTAAAATTCTCAATTTAAAGCTTTTCAATACTTATATAAAGATACTTTCGGGTAAAATAATTATTTTTTTAAATATCATTGAAATACTTTTATCTCGTTTATTTTTGGAAAAAGTATGTTAGTATTTATATAATAGTTATTTTCAACTGATCTAATTTTTCTATGTGAACATGATAAAATAAAGATATAATCGGGACTGAGATAACTACATTACAATATTTCTAAGGATTTACACATTTTTTATAATTTAGTTTAAAAAAAAATAATAAGGTAATTAAAAGATACCTCTACCGAACATAGAGCTGGATACTTGTGATGCAGGAGACTCACCCGCAACCCAGTCCTGGTCAAGAAGTTCATCAGCTCCGATGACAGGCCGCACCGAAACTTTATAGCCGCGGATTTCTCCATTACGTCCTTCCACCGGAGGAGGCAACCATGATATCTGGATCGATTGTGAAGTAGCTGGTTGACACTCGACGGTCAATGGAGGAAGGGAAGGTGCTAAAGTCATTTCAAACAATGCAGGTTAATAATTAAAAAAAAATTAAATAATAAAAAATAGTTTAGAAGTATTTGCACGAAATTTTCTCTTTGGAGAAAGACGAACTGGTAGAATTTTCAACTGAAAGTAATGGAAGGCACCCCAGGGGTGGTAGTGAAGAAAAAAAAATTCTGAGTGTGTAGAGCTTACGCACGACGGAAGTGAAACTTGTAGTATTCCTCTTCTCTCTTTTCATTTCATTCTCTCTTTTTTTCTCTCTTAGGTTAGTTTGAAGATTATAGGTTAAATAATTCAACGACGAAGCATAGATTTACTCTTTCTAAGATTTTCTTATATATGAATGAATTTCGATTTATGTACAGTTCCAAAAATTTTCAATTTATTTACAACTATCCAATACTATTTACAATTATTACAATTCAATTATGACCTATTGCTTTGTTCCCAATTGTTTTTATTCAATTTATATTACTTTTCTAAAATATCATGTATTTTTTGTATTATTTTTTTAAATAGTTTAGAAATTAAGAATTTATGGAAAATATTTAATCCAAACAATATATATATTGTAATTCTATTATAATTTATGTCTTATTTATTTAATTATTTTCCAGATTTGATTAACTATCTAAGCGAAATAGAAGTTTGGGCTGAAGCCATCTAAAGTGAGATTTTTTAATAAGAATATCTTATCGAAAAATGTCAATTTAGATGGTTTCAGCACTAATTTCTATTTTGCTATTTAATTATTTGTAATTATAAGATATATTTTAAATTTCCCACTTCTATGTACGTGTGCATTTGGTGAGCGGTGGTGGGGGTCCCCGGGGGCGTGGTTACAGCCACCTAGCTATGGCGGTTTTTCGTGACGGCCATGAGCCGTTTTACTCCCTTCGTCGAGAATCCATGACGCGCGTAAAGAAGTTTCACTTCAAAAAAATATCACATATCCAAATAAGGTGTAGTTTATGAGATTTTCATTCCCTTCTATCTTTTCAGATAATTAAGGAAAAAAAAAGAAAAATTGTTTTCTATTTTAAGCATTATCTTCTGCTAAGGAAGAAAAAAATTTAAACACTGCTGAGGAGAGAGGAAGGAAGCATCTTGTTTGTTTCCTTCATTGAACCTTTGAAACCTTGAAGAAGGAAGGAAGAATCCTCCGAAACGTCGGTTTGAAAGGAAAGGAGGAAAGAAAGAAGGGAATGAAAATCCAATAAACTACACCTTATTTGGATAATATGTGATAATTGTTTCTTTCTTCACTACTCCTGGGCTGTCTTCCATTACTTTCAGTTGATAATTTAGAAGTCTGGTAGATTTTACAAGAAATTTACTATTGAGGCAAAGGATAATTAAAAAAATCCCAATAAAATGGTTTACGAATGAATATGAATGAAAGAAGCTTGTAACCAGCTCCGGTTTTATTTTTTATGAAAATGATGAGCGAAGGAGTTACACTAAAAAGGTGCATCCCCTAAAGGCCTGGGTTGGCCCCTCCATCGTGAAAAGAGAAAGAAGGGTTTTTATGGGGTGGGTCGACGATATCTGTGGATACGGGACTTAAACAGCTGAAGGTTATAAGTCGCGGGGAAGACGGTGGGTGGGAGTGAGTTCCAGTCTCTGGAGGTCATAGGAATAAAAGAGTTAGCGAAAGCGCTTGTTCGATTTTTATCCAACTTGACAGCAAAGGGGTGCTATATATAATGTGTTTATATAAGTTTCCTTCATTAACTCTTTTAAATCATGAAGAAGGAGACAGAATATTCCAAATAGTCGTTTTTTTTTTAAATTGAAAATGTTTTATTCTCAATTTGTATTTTCAATATCTTTGGGCTGCCTCTCCATCAAATCTCCGTTAACAAAAAATAATACAAAAAAATAAAAAGAGGGTATTAGGAAAATAGAGTTAGCCTCCAGAGTGTACAAACTAGCTTTGGTAAGCTACGTACGAAATTATGTTGGGTGTATGGACTCTATGTGATGATTCACCCAGTCAGTCGTCAGCAGCGATATTTAGAATTTTATTGGCTTGACGTCACATTAATTAAATATATTCAGAGAATGAAGGAGTAAATATGGTGGAGATATGAACTCTATGTAATCATATTCATGCCAGTCTGAAGCAACAAACACCCGATGTTCTGGATATTCATTGATTTGCCTCAGGAGGGAAAAGACCAAACAAAAGCGTGAGCCAGAAAATGTACTAATCTCAATTAATTCGATTTTTGAAATTGATTAATCCCTATTTGAAGTTGAAGGGATGATCAAAAATTGAAAATTAAACATCAAAAAGCAATAAATAAATAAATAAATCAAAGCCAATCATTTAATTAAAAATAAATAAATAAATAATAAAATATATCTATAATATAGGAAAGCTTTACTATTATTAAGTAATTTCCACAGTTATTTAGAATTTTGTTTAAGCTTACTTACCGTCTTCTAATGTTCTAAGAATAAGAGGTTGGCTTGCTGGACCCGCTCCACGTGCATTGTATGCTTGAACGATAATAGAATATTGTGCGTATTTATTGAGCCCGATGAGCGTTACTTCACCACCATATTGTGCACCAACTTCTACAGTTTTATACGAATAACTAGAAAGTAAAACGAAAAAGAAAAATATAAAAATTTAACTAAACTGGATTTAAAATATAAAATAGATATTTGAAAAATCAATGGCCTCTTATTTTTTTGTGTAGGTAGGTACTATATTTTGGTGTAAGGTAACGTTTTTCTTATTAATTTCTTTCTAGTTGTAAGTACATTGAAATAATAATGTTAGGAAGTTTATTTATGTGACATAAGGGCTGTGCTCTCTAAAGAATCAGAGATCAAGGGCTAAAAATGTCATTCAGGGCATTAGTAATCTAAATATATATTATAAGTTTTTGACTGAAATTAAGATGGTACACTGGCCGTGAAAAAAACGCAACATTAAAATTTTTATGTTATTCGCACCAAGTTCTGTATTTTTGATAAGTCCGTTTTACACCGGAAAATTTTTTTTTAAATATTTATATTAAAGGACGTCAAAAACTTCAAAATTTTATAAAAATTGTATTGACGACAAACTAAACAATGTACTTTGAAATAAATAAATAAAAAAATGTTGAGAAAATTCATATAATTTGTAATTGCAAATTTTAAAGCAAAACAGGTAATAAATTAAAAATAATTAAGATAATGTGTCTATAGAATGATCATTAAAATGATAATAATGCCTTGCAGGAGACAATAAAAGAGTGTGTCTTCTGCTGGAATTATAAATTTTATTTATTTATAACGAGACTATAGTTTCGAGGGCTTTGCCTCCAGCAGAAGACACACTCTTTTATTGTCTCCTTCAATATATAAAAATTCTGATACTCTCGGCAAAAACTTTCAATTTGATAATAATGCCATTATTTATGCTCAAAAATCTAGATATTAAAATTTTAAAGTTTTTTTTTTAACGGGCAGTAATATTTTTGGCACTTTGGTACAACCACCCGGGGGGATTGCCCTTCTGACATAGAAACAAATTCAACTTCCATAATCTTAGATAACCTTCTTCAGCAGAGGACACTATATTTGATTTGGTTTTATAAAGTTGGTCTCAACAAGATAAACTTTTTAATTATAAAGAAAATTATTTCGTTTTCTTACCTAAGTGATGATGGAAGAGGTGAGGTAATATCTGCTCCGTTTGGTGCTGGGGATGCGGATGAGACTGTTTGAGAAGACAAAGTGGAATCGAGTAGTCGAAAACCGACATGATAACCAAGAAGGTGTCCATTCCAATCCGAACGAGACGGCGCATCCCAAGAAATATGGAGTTCTTGTGAGCTAAGAGACGTTCCGTGAATATCTTGGGGTGCCGTGCCAGGAACTAAAAAAAAAATCATTTATTTTATAATTTAAAATCACTAAGATATTTTTTCTTTATTTGCTTAACTTTCACTGATGTTGGTGACCATCCACAATACATACTATATTATTATACTCGTATATAACTGTTCTATAGACTTTTTCTAAGTCACAATTTTCGCTATTTGAATGCGAAATGAAAAAATGGGGAAAATCACGAGAGGTTGTCAACTACCAAAACCAAAGCATTATGGAATATTTTAAGCTATTTCATAGCTTTTATCGCGGGCTTTGAGCGCGGCGTCCGAATCAAGAAATTCCGTAAAGAAAATAAACCTAACACCCCCCACTCCGACCGGCTCTAGGGCTCCTTTTATAGAGTGCTCATGCGTGATATTAACTTTCTATTTGGCCACAGATGTCGTTCCTGATTTTGCGCACTTTTTAACAGATATTTGAAAATAAAATATACATTCTAAATTCCAATTACATTCTTTATATTTATTATTTATTTAATTGATAAAATAAAATAAACTGCAACGGATCGTTGCTAAACTTTATCCAAATTCATTTGAAATATTAATATGTTTATTCCTTTATTATTAATCAGATATCACTTGCAATTTGCAGTTCATGTTGACTTTAATTCAAAAATAATCATCGATTCTCATTTAACAGTCGAGGAATAACCATTCTAAATTGGATTTTTGACATTTCGGTTATTATTGGTAACCGTAGGTAAAGTGGGTAGAAAAAAAAGGCAACTTGGTACTTGCTACAAATGGTAATAAATTTCCACTTATCTTGGCTGGCGATTTCAACATCAACTTCACTGATAAAAATTCAGAGCGGTTGACAACTTTTCTTTCGGAAAAATTTAATTTGAAAATGAATAATGATCTCCAAGAATCCACAACAAAATATGGGACCACCATTGACGCGGTATTTTCCAGATATTTAGAGGATATCAAGTCTCAAAATTATGTTTCTTATTTCAGTTACCATAAACCTATAGTTACAATGATAAACATTTCTGAATAACCTACATGTATTGTAAGATAATAAAAATATTTTAAACAATATTAACTTCTCATTTATTCAATAAAAGAAAAAGAAAAAACATTTTTTTCTTATCGGTCACCACGCTCAAAAAGTGTAACTTGAATTAATATAAAAAAAAAAACTTGAATTAATATCAAAGAAAAAAAAATATTGCATAAATATTATAACTGCATAAGTTGATAAAAAATGCTATGCAATAGCTTTACCGCGGCAGTCCCCGAGTGCCACACATCTATTTTTTATTATATTTCAGAGAACACGTCGAGAAGAACAAAAGTTAGTCCGTAAAATTGCACTTTCAATAGACTTAAAATTACACCTTCCTTGCCTTCTACGACGCAAATAGATTTATAGCATTTTCGAAATCTGTTTTTACTTCCAAAGCGAAGCAAAAATCATGTACCTACTTTTGTGCAAAATTTTAGCATATTACCTATAGATATTTAAAAATTTTGCTTCTATATAAAAAATATAGGTAGAGACCAATGGCGGTTGGGGACTTTTCAACCAGAGGATGCTGACCAAAAAAATACCCAACCACATCTAATATATATATGTATAGCCCACCTCTAGCAATTTTCTTTAGAAATATGAACTCAATTATTATCGGCAATTTGCATTTTTATATTGAAACTAGAGAGCTTTACTTCTAAAGAAATTGTTTAATTTCAAGAAAATGTCAAATGGAAATGTGAGCATGATACCTAAATATTTATTTTAAAAAAAAAGTATTATACTATTAATAATAAAAGCTAATTTATTCGACTGATAAAATAGAGTAACTTCAGATAGAAGAAAAAACCATTACTACTGTATTATACTATCTTAAAATAAAGAGAGGAACAATACCTTCTTCTTGGGTAGTGACTTGGATAAGTTCGCTGGGTTCACTTTGCCCGAGACGATTTTCAGCTAAAATTCGAAGGTGATAGGAGCTAGCGGGCATCAGTCCTTGAACCACGGCTGTAGTTTGAGATCCCGGAACTGAAACCTTGGACGGCTGAGGAGGCCACAAATCTAAAAAAAAAAAAAATGGCTAAAAGTAAAAACTTTACTATAAATAAAATGTTAAGATGTCAGATTAAATATATACCTGAGACCAATTTGTATTGTATAATATAACTTGTAATTGGAGAATTGCCGGCATACGGTTGAGTCCAAGAAAGTTGCAGAGAACGACTTTGTTGATCGTTGACGCGAATATTTTTAGGCATTTCAGGTGATTCTAGATTTAAACATTAATGATACAAGTCATTTACAAGTCAATGTATGTATGTACATGTACATGTATGCACATGTACATATATGTACATGTGCAAGTCATGTATTAAAATAAATAATATATTTTAAAATAAATTTATGAATATTATTTTTAAAACACAAGATTAAAAAAAAAATTATATTTTGATTTAAATAACGTTTATTCTGATTTAAAAATGATCTTATACGAGTAAGTTATTAAAATAAATAAAGAAGTAAAGTTTGTTCATTGAAAAAGTTTAGCAAATAGCGAAAATAAAAAAGATTAGTATAAACGGATAAAATCTTAATAATAGTCTAGTTATGGTTTCCCTCTTAATAATGAATTTGAATTTATTAAATAATTTCATTCACAAATTGCAATTCAATAAAATCTAAGTTGATGATGAAATCCAACAAATAGACGAAATTTTCAAGTTTTTTTTTTAATGTTATTTTGTTCACATCCCCAAGAATAATTAATTAAATTTAAAAATAATAGTCTAGTAATGAAAGGAGTAAATGAAATTGAAAGAAAAATTATTTAATATTTTAGATAGTTATATACTAATGAAAAAAAATTTTGAAAGCATTAAATTCTATAAATCTGTGTACAAACCTGATTGATCCCCTTGCTTTTGATTTTTACGATAATTTTGGAATTTGTGATTTAAATAATTAAATATCAAATTATTTTATTTATTTACTATTAGAAAACTGAAATAAAAATATAATTTCTTATTCTTGATTAAGTTAGAAAAAAAACTCAATTAATAAATTTTCAAATAGCATTTTTCTAAAAAAAATTTAAATAGAATTTTGTGTTTTGAATGATATTTTCTGTTTGAAAACTAAAAATATAATTTTGAATTAAATAGACCCACTTCTTTTGGTGAAAACATAATATACAACGGAAAGCAATGAAGATAGCAAGGTGACCAAAACAAACTTTCTTAAAATTTCAGGTCGTTTAATTACATTGAAGAAGTAAAGTCACTAATATCCGTTAAACTTTATTTGCGCAAAACATTTTAAAACATCGAACACCCTTTCCTAGTCAAATCGATAAAACGGATTTGTCAAGTTGTTTAACCCTATGACTTTTAGAGGAACTCTCTTCCCGCCTGTATTTCCCGAGACATACAATCTTAAGATATTCAAAATCTGTATCCAGCCACTTTCGACTCAAATTCAGCCCCTTCTTTTCTCGATGGAGGAGTCAAACCTGACCTATAGACGTTGCATCTATTATGATAAAAAAATTACGTCTATATATATGCAAGAAAAACAGATTAAGACTATCAGATAAGTTTTAAATTAAGCATAACAACAAGAGTAAAGAATAAGGAATCATTAATAAAACAAACCTTGTACAATAAGTTGTATATTCATCTCATCATGACCAAACATATTGCTGGCCTGGCAAGTAAGTACTCCCGTATCATGGCGATAGGTAGGATTTATACTCAGTTCAGAGACCATTCCATCGTCCAGCGATTGTTCTCTTACAGAGTATCTGTATAAAAATTTAATAAATATAAAAACATCTATCTATATAATGTATTAATATAACATGTTTTATAAGTTCTACCTGGGATCCAAATCTTCGGAAAATCGTTTTCCCCTAACACGCCACATAATCTCAATAGGAGAGTCGCCTAATGCAGCACATTGAACATGAGCAGGTTCTCCTTTAGATACTTGAAGTTGTTTGCTCTTTTGGGGAAAATGTGCGGGAGCTAAAATAAACCAAATTTTAATCATTGTAATAAATAATTTGTAAGAAAAAAATAAAGACTTTTTCAAGACTAGATACGGAGTCGGCGCAAATTTTAGTGATTTGTCAATTTTTTGTAACCAAACAGTTTTATCTTAAAAGTTCGATAGCTCCTCTCTCCATATCCCAGGTAACACACAATATCCTCAGAATATTCTAAGAAGATTTAAATGTCCTTAGAATATCCTTAGAATATTCTTAGGATATTGTGGTTACCTGGGATAGTAACTCGATTTTTTTTCGCATTTTCTAACCGGAAAATCTGAAACTAGAAAGTTCAAAATCTATTCAGCTCTTTATCGAGATTGATACAGCCATAAGAAGGAAAAGAATAGAATATTATATTTTAAAAACAAAGAACTACGTAGATTTTAAGTTTTTCTGCTTCAAAAAATTTGATTCTAAACTACAGGAAATGAGATCAAGATCGAACTCACATATAGGAAGGTACCAATCGGCTTTAACTAATGATATTGACTCCATAAAAAACATTTATAATTGAAGAAAGACTGATGATGAAGACCAAGTCTTCGAAACTATAGTCACAAACAAATAAATAATATATATACAGATATATCATCTCGATATATATATGTGTGTATGTTTATTTGCATCAAGCAGAGGACAACCTCTTTGTTTCTCTTTGTGATTTAACTAATGAAGTTGAAATTTGGAAGTCATGTTTGTATTAATAAACCACACGTATGTGGCAAGTTTCAACTTTCTAGCTCAAAACGGTCACTTTTTAAAAATTGTCAAATAGCAAAAATTTGCAGAAAGTGTGTATCAGAGGCTTCAAAATGTTTCCACTTTCTCTTAAATCCTTAAAAACTAAGTAATTAAAATTAATATAATGATAAAACGGCGCCGCAAATCAAAATAAAATCTTTTGATTCATTTTATGAGAGAAGCTATAAAACTCCAGATTAAAAGTACCGATTCCGGCAAGTTGAATTAAATAAAAATCTACACAATATATTTATATCAGCGAATCTAAGATATAGCATGTTTACAGAAAGTAAACACAGTTCTATAGATTATAAAAGAATATTTATTATTATTATGGGCATTGAAGAATTATTAGGAATGCCACTAATTACATCAAACTTTACAGATCTATCCATATTAAAAGAATAAATTTACCATTAACTTTCAGGAAGACTACTTTGCTAAGAGGAGAGCCTACATCATTTTTAGCCTCACAAAGATAATATCCTTCATTTTCTTTCGAAATATGGAGGAATTCTAATGAACCATTTCGATAAATATTCACATTGGGTTCATAAAGGAACTCTTTGTAGTCATTCGGATTGGAGGAATCTGTAAAAAAATAAAAATAAATAATAATTAATGAAAACAAATTCAAACAAAAATGGATATATGAAGAAACTATATACCTATTGCTTTTTTCCAAGATACTGAAGGTTGAGGAAATCCCTCTGCTTGGCAGTGTAAAGTTAAATCTTGGCCAGCTGCAGCGTTATCATCATTTGGCTCCGATGTCCATTTCGGAGGTACTGCAAAAAAAAAGAACATTGGCAGAAATCAGAATTTCTAATATTTCTACCATTTCTAAAAATATTCACAATGTGGCACCAATAGATAATCTAATGTACTCGATTACCAATTTCGGGATCAAATTAGGTGAATATATAGTAGAAAGGTCTGGAAAACATCCAAATGACCATTTTAATGAAGCTTTCAAAAGTGTGATCTTCTGAATTAAAAGGATACCATTTCTTGTTTAAAATAACAGAATATTAGTCTACCTCGAGTCTAATAAAATAATAAACCCTGGGGTGGCATTGCTAAAATTTTATTCTAACTTTTCATCTTATTCTATGAGAATCCGTCTTCAGATCGCGGTGACCGTAGAATTGCCTATTTATTACAAGAATGAAGGGTTGTATTCCTCTCATGGAATCTGAGAGCCAAAATTGCCATCTGGGCCTACGGCTTGTCGACTGAGGCAACCAGTCTGACATATATCACGCTAAATATTTCGAGTAGTCATTAAAATATCTCGTGATTTCTTAAGCAGTTTCGAGACCGAACTGATAATAATACCAAAAATTTGAAATTTTGTGTATCAATTGTCATTAATACCTACCCAATACGTCTATTATGAAAATTTCAAGTCGATTCTCTGTTCGGTTGGTGAGAAATGAATGATCAAAATCAGCCTTTTTTACATGATACTAAATAAGAGAGTGGTAAAAAATGTTGGTTTTGAGTCAAAAACGCTTATAAAAACGTTACCACTATTATAAAAAACATTCATTGGTTTTCTTAAGGTCTTTAGCTTCATGATGATCCTAAAATTAATAATTTCCTCTGTATCATGGCAACGTCGCCCTTATATTGAATTTGTTTTCCTATATTATGTGTTGACACTTTCCTATACCCAATACTAGTAAATTTCAATGGTAACCAATAACAAAAAAAAAGTTTTATCTCAAAATAATGCACAATTGCCATATTTCACTGGGTATTTTTCGTTATAAATATTCGTAGAAATTATAATTAAAACATTTTGTAAAAATTTAATTATATTTTGAAATTTCTAATTATTATCTCATTTCGATATACCTATATTGTTGCTAAATACTTATATAATTTTTTCTTTCACATTTTAAGGTTTAGAAGTTAAAAGCCTGCAGAAATACAATAGAAATTTCAACTTATCTCCTAGATCAGTGTTACTCAACCTTTTTTGGTTGACGGTACACTAAAAACATTTGGAATTATTTGCGGCACACCTAAAAGTAAAAGTTGTATGAATAAAAAAAAATGAAGTAATTACAAATACTATTTCAAAGTTACAAAACCCATGAAATTTTAATTTTTTGTCAAAAACGCTCGCGGCACATTTGACAATCTCTCGCGGGACACAGGTTATAAACACTGGCTTAGAGAGCCCAGTTCTCCGCATTGAAAATATAAAAATTTTGCTACAGAACAAACTTTCTAAAACGATTTCATTTTATGAATTTAATTTTTCTATTGAATGATAAAAATGAAGAAAAAAGTAAAACTTTTTCACGATCCAGTACGTTCGCGAGTTAGACCAAGTATTTTTTTCAATTTTTTGTCGGAATTTTATTGAAGTTCAATTAAACATTTGCTCTCTCTATAACGAATATAATTTTGATCGAAGAGCAAAAGGCCACTCCTAGAATAATAGAAATTAAAAATTGAATCTTTAATAGTCTGAATAGGTCTTGACTTGTATTTGGAATTTCCTTCGCTATAAAGGAAGAAGATAGATAATTCTATCCATGCCCTTTTTAGTTATTTTCCTTGATCGGATTCTAATCAAACAATTGCCCCCCCCCCCCCCCCACTTATTAATTAAGAAAAAAGTGAAAAAATTTCCAAGACTCGGGTCGCTAGATATGCCGTAGTAATTAATAATAAACTTAAATATAAATTGTTTATTTATGCCTATATTATGACTTCGCATTAAAATCTCAAAAAACATTTTCTTTTTGCATTTTTGAACCGTAAGTTTTAAAGCTAGACTAGATAGATAAATGGTTTCGAAATTCTTTAAGAAATTTTAAGTCTGGTATCATGAGTAGGTAATTTGAACTTTTATATTAATTTATTAATCACTATTGATGTCATTGTAGTCCAACAACAAGAGAAGCTTTTAGTTTGATTTCAGGATTAAAATTAATATTTTTTAATGAGAAAAATTTGAACTAATACAATTTAATTATATGAGAATTTTCCAAAAATATAAGACACTCAGATTTTCATGTTAAATAATAAAATTTATTATTTATTACTTTTTCAAAATTCCGTGAAAAGATGGAGGGTCAAACTAGTTCTTTCCCAACTAGAAACTTTCGTGTTTAAAAGAATTTCAAATAGAGCTTTTATAAGGGGTAGAGCAAAAGGGGTTATCGAATTTCTGAAGTTAAAAATACTAAAAAATGAGCTAAATAATTAAGAAAGACTCTTAAGGGTAAAAAAAGAGAATACTTTAAAATACAATACCATTAACTGTAAGTGGAACAGTAAATCTTTCCGACCCTGCTATATTGCTAGCAATACAGGTGTAATTTCCTGCATGTTGTGATGACACCCTGTCGATAACTAAAGTAGCAGAGTATTCATCATTGCGTCTAGTGACGGTGCTTCCTTCTCCTCCGGGCGGAAGTTGACGGCCATTAAATTCCCACTGAATTAAAATAAAAAAATGTTAATTTCATATAAACAATTTATATTAGGGAGATTTGATGGAAGCAGGCAGTCCAAGGATAATGAAAAAATACAATTTCAAATAAAACAAATTTATTGTAAAATAATTTTCATCCTCTTAAAAACCGAAGTTTTGGAGGATCTTTCATTTCCTCCATTTTCAGGTTTTAATAGAATCAATGGAGGAAACATACATACTTACAGTACTTCTTCTCTCCTCAAGCATTGCTCGGAATTAGCCGTTTCTTAACAGAAGCATCAATATAATTTTATCTCCCTAATTCCTTAATAAAATAAACTGCAACGGATCGTTGCTAAACTTTATCCAAAGTTATTTGAAATATCAATATTTTTATTCCTTTATTATTAATCATATATCATAGCCTATTTGCGGTCCATGTTTAAAATAAAATAATAAAGAATTTAAAAAATGTACTTACTTACTCTAGAGTAAAGTACTTTAAAATATAATTTTACTAAAAACTTTATTTAACCTTTTTTGTGATCCCTAAGGTCCTTAATTAGCATATTAAATTTCATCAAAATTGGTGAAGTCATTTTCAAGATATTTAGAAAAGACTAAAAAAGTCCTGAAATAAAGTACTAATGTTTGCGGGCCGATTTGTACCAAATACTAATCAGCGCTTCATTTTGTTAAAATAATGGTAGGTTTTCAATTTCATTTTAATCGGTTCAACGATGTGGAAAAAATCGTGGACGAAACAAACGATAACATCCATCCATCCATCCATCCGCACGCACTTCCTGAAAAAATGGCACTTTTTGGCCTCTCGACGAGACCCCATGTAATTTTTAAAATTCAACCTAATTGAATACTACAATTTGTGACTTTAATTGAGACATGGGTTTCGTAGTCTTTACCTGAGGAGCCTTTGAAGCGCTTGCCTCGAGACCGATTACAATACTTTACCCATGCTTCGAAATTGGATAAAGTAAAAATTCTATTGATGAATCTGTTAAGAAAAGGCAAATTGCGAGGATAGAAGAAGGAAGTGTCATGTAGGTTTCCTTCATTGATCCTTTTAAAACCTGCAGATGGAGCGAAGATCCTCTGAAACCTCGGTTTTTAAGAGGATGAAAATTACTTTCCAATAAATTTGTTTTATTCGGAATTGTATTTTTTCATTATTCTTGGTCCGCCTTCCTTCAATTCTCTATTAAAGTTATACCAGTCCTTCTAACCAAAGAGAAAATATTTCTAATTTATATTATTTTTGAAAATATATATTTATATACACGTATATATTTATTTTTTTACGAAAAATGAACGATATGTGACTAATAGTGTTTACGATGTAACTATGATAAACGAGAAGAGCGACGACACTAGCCACGCGGAGAAAATAAAACCATACTTTTTAATGGAAGTGTTTAAATTGAAGCAACGACAGGAGTGACTCTGGGTGCCTTTGGGGAGATCAAAGTTAAGAGCCACGTTGATAGAAATATTAGGTAATTTTTATAGAACTTATCTAATATGCAAGTTGACATTTCTATTAAGGAAATTTAAATCCATCTTCTTCTTAGAGTGCCATGCCCAAAACGGGCGTCGGCGCCTCTCCACATATACCTGTGCTGAGTGTGTTTAGTTGTTTTACACAGATATACGGGACCTACTTTTTAATGCCGGTTCTAAACGGCTAGTTTAGAGAGGTTGATATGGCAATTATACTCTTGGTAGGTTGCCATTGCTTTCCAAAAGGAAGCGACTGCAAATATCTGCCGAGACTCAGTCTCGAATCAGCATACTTCAGGTCCGTCACTCTAACCACTGACCCACAGTCACCTTTAAATCTATACCCTTTTTGAGAAAAAAAAAAAAAAAATAAAAAATAAATAAAAAAATTAGAATGATTATTTGATCGAATGTTTTTACTTTCTTTGGGAAGACTTTCATAAAAAATTGTGAAAAATTTTTACAAAGTTGTTCATTTTCTTTTTATCAACAAAACATATGAACAAATTTGTTATTTTAAATATATTGAGAAATATTTAAGGTATGGAACCCTCAGTATGCGAGCCTGACCTCACTTGGAAGGCTTATTTTAATTTTCTTTTAATTTAATATAAACAAGTCTCTCAGAACCAATGTAAACAAGACCTAAAGGAGTAAACGTTGATACTGCTAAATCGGTATTTTTATTGTAGTTATCGTTTTTTATCGCTACTAAAACGTAAACGAACCCTTGGAAAATTGAAAGAATTCGAAGCACTTGAGCAAAATGAGGCTAATATTTTCATCAAACCAATATTTATATCTATATTAAGATGATGTTATCAAGTGGTAAAAGAATTTCAAGATAGATAAAAAAGAATTGTGTATATATTTATTTTTAAATTTCAATAAATAAAAAATAATATTAATTTTAAAATACAAAATTAATTTATTAAGTGCAAATTACTATTGATTAGTAGGAATTTCACTGTTCATTGAACAAACCTGGAACGAAACTGGTAAATCGCCTTCAAGGATTTGGCAAGAAATAGGAGCTCTCATTCCTTCGCGCAACAGGTTGGTCATCGCCTGGATTGGTTGAATTTTCGGCGGAACTGAAACAAAATATATAATTTAGTTATGGAAATAGCAATCAAAAAGAATATCTGTCTACTTGTCTATTAAAATGAAATTTAATACAATTTACTAAAAATTCATACTCATTAGCATAATTAAAATTGATACTCCTATAATATACAAAAAAGTAATGTAATTTAATACACGCAATTTACCGAATCTTTTAACATGTTTCTAGAAAGACGGTTGAAGAAAATAAAGTACCTACAGTGTTTCAGCGATTATAAAACGCACCCTTGTTTGTAAATCACAATAATAATAAAAATTAAATTAGTAAAAAGATTTATTATAATAAGCTGTGTAATTAATCTAAAAAATGTATTAAAAAACAACAACTTTTTAAAATATCGTACAGGATTTTATTTCAATATCTAGCAAAAAACAGAAATTAAATTTTTCGTTAATAGTCTGAAAATTTGCTTGCATGACTAAAAATAAAAATAATTAAACATATTATTTGAAGTTAAAAGTGCCCACACTTTTATTTTTAGTGTGAGTAAGCAAATTTTGAGAGAATTATAGAAAAAATTTATTTTCTCCTTTTTAGTGCATTTCGGAAAAAGGCTTGTTAAAAAAAAAACTTCTTTTACTTGACAATACACAGTATGGTCAAGTATTGTAATCATGCATGAAAAAAGTGTTTTTTTTCGAAATATCTCAAAAATTGAAACAATTTGGATTAAATAAATTGAGCAAAGCTATGGTGTTTTGGTCTACAAAAAAGCCCTAATAAGTGAAAGTCGAAAAATTATATTTTTCGGGATATTAATTGATTTGTCAAATTTGTCAGTACGTACTTAACATAATGTTGTGTACGCTCTAGTTCAAAAACTAGTGTGAATATCAAAACGAAATTTCACATGTATTTTGGTGTATTGGGATTAAGTCATATGGATGGCCACTTGAGCTTATTTTATATTAATTTTAGTAAAAAAAATCTTCTTTCACTTTCTAATTAGGAATAGATACATATAATCTCTCAAAAGCTCTCAGGAAATATGAACAAAATTTTTTCGAAAATTTTTAAAATATAAAGAGAGAAGTAGTTTAAAAGCCACTTTATCTGGGTAGAAAAAAATGTAGCGCCGCCTGGTAGACTAGAGGTTATGCATTCGAATGGCACATCCTGATTAGCGGGTTGCGTCCTCAGGCGCTGAATATTAAAACTTTACCTTTTGACAATTTTTTTTTCTTCAAAGTTAAACAATTTTAATATTAACCTTCCAAGATAAATTTATTATTATTCATTTAATAATTTTAAATTATAGAAAAAAATATTTAATTGAAATATATTATATTAGGAAGCATATTTTAGTGTTGTTAACTTTTAACTTTTAAGGAGTAAGGTGTTGGTTCTAGATGAAACATTTTAATATAATAATAAAACTTGAGCAAGATGCGAGGTAGGTTTCACAAAAAATAGAAATAAAACAAAATTGAGTTTTGAATTCGATATAAATATTTCGGGGGTGAGCCCATCATCAGGAGTCAAAGTAAACTGATTATACAATGGAAAAATAATTTTACAAATAACAATTTTTTTATTATTTTTTGAAATGTATGTGGTGAGGGGAAAGTAGGGGGAAGAGGAGAAGTTGTTCTAAGAATTAATATTTTTGACAAATGGAAAAATTGAGTTTTGAACCAGCTGAAGGGAAGCTATACCTACTATTATAATAAAGAATGGGAAAGTACATCAAAGAGTACAACTGAAGATGGACTCACCCCCGAAACATATCGAATTCAAAACTCAATTTTGTTTTATTTCTATTTTTTGTGAAACCCACCTCGCATCCTGCTCAAGTTTTATTATTATTTTAGTGTTGTGTCCATTGCCATCTCTGGTGTAGTGGTAACAATTCACAGTATGGGTTACAATAAATTCAAATTATTGCTCTCATGTTCTATCCAGGTTTCACTTTATCACTAATAAAATGAATGTAACTGAGGTATTGTCTTCAGTCCTAGTGAGGAAACTAACAAGAATCTATATCAGAGCTCATCTTCTCAAGTAAGCTTCTCCAGTTCTGCTAATAGTGGAACTAAAGAGAATAAAACCAGCTTTCGGGTAGACTACTATTCTTACATACATTTAAGTCTTAATGGGACCCAATCCTAGACCAAACTCAAACAAATTTTGGAAAATGGGGGAGTGCCAAAAAATTAAAATCTATGCCCTTGGACCAAACTCAACCAAAATTTTGTATCCATAATCTGTGGGCCTTTAGAAGACTAAAAATGCAAAAACTAACCACCCAAAATGTACGGAAGTAAAATTGTCAACTGGTACTAAAAGAGTCAGCTAGTAATAAATATAAGAGAGGATCCAAGTGTATGTTAAAGTCATTGTGAATGGCCACATCAGCTTATTTTAATATATTTTTATTTTGTACATTTTAGCCTTGAGAATTTACAAGACTTATGTATATGTGTATTTCGAGTAGATGATTTTTGCGTCAATAGTTTTGCAAGGTGCTAAAAAGTAACTGTAAAATTCGGTCCAGAAATCGGACAAATATCCTAGAATTTGAGCTTTTCCACTCCCCCTCACAAAAAATGCTTAATTTATTTTTTCTTTATATTCTCATCGCAAATAACTATTCTGGCAAAATTTCAAGAAAATCGGATCAATAGAAGTCTAACTTTGATACTACCAAAATGGACAAATGGAGAGGTAAACAGAGGAAACACGTTAAATAAAAATCATGTAAAAAGCATAGTAGATTATTTATGAAATTTCTTGTGAAGTAACTCGACAGAGTTTAAATCTTCTTTAGATTCAGTGTCCAATTTTTGAAGATCGTTGATGTTTTTTATATACCTAGACACAGTTTGATCTCTGAAGACTACATAAATTTAAAAAAAATGGCAAAAATATTTTATTTTATTTATTTATTATTTTTATTCAATTTGTTAAAAAAAAAATGAAAATATTCTAAAATTAGTCTTTCTTCGTTTCGATCGAAAAATTGTATTTATTTATTTATTTATTTATTTTAATTTGATAGAAAAATGGAAATTTATAAATTTTTTTTAGTGTGAGAGATCGATATAAAATGTATTTTCATTTTTTCATCAACATTTCAAAAAAAAATCTTGACCTTCGTTATTAATTCATTTTTTCTCATCATTATAATATTATGAAAACTCAACTTAAAATACATATATGTAGTAAAAATAAAGAAAAAAAATATCCAAAACAGATCGAAATCTAAAAAAGTCTAGTCTTAGCATATTTTCATTTTTTCAATAAATTAAAAATAAATAAATAAATAAAATATTTTTCTTAGTTTTTCAATAAAAATATATGTAAACAGTTCAAAGACCAAAGTGCTATCAACTATAGACAGAATCAATAGTAAATTTTAAGGTTTATTTATTTGTTTCAACAGAATAAGTATACATTAACCACAAACCAGAACAAAACAAAGTTCTAATAGAAAAAGATAAAGTCATTAATTCAAATTAAAAAAAAAATAAATAAAAAAACTATAAAACATATTTGGGGCAGTATCTGCCCCGTTTTCTCTGACAAGAAGAAGATCACCAGGCTACATATCTCTGTACAAAATTGGAAGTTGTTGAATAGACTAACATCCCCGCAATCGCATAACTCGAAGGAATATTGCAGAATGCCTCATCTAGTGAGATTTTCCATCGTTCTGCAGACTTTAGGGAAGTTAATAATTATGAAAGTTAGTGGTAATTCAGACAACTTTCATTTCACTCTTGCTAAGAATAGAATAAATCATGTGTAAACGATTCCTTTAAAACCAAGTTCAAGTCTGCGTGAATCGGGTTACTTGCCGGTATATACAAAGCCCATATTTTGCATTTAAGAAATTTAATTAATTTTCTTGTAAACAGTGTCTGTCCTCATCCAACAAAACTATATTTCTGAATATTTATAAAAAAAAAAAACAACAACAATATGAAAATGAAAGATGTCATCTTTAGCTGAATAGGTTTACCAGGTCAATACGATTATGTTATCGATTCAATAAATTTTTATTAAATTATAAAAATAAAATAATTAGCAAACGAGCGAGATATCGTAAATTCAAGTTGAATGAACTGTGAAATCTAATATCCAGTTATACAGAGAATTTTACTAAATAGATTGCTCGAAAAGAGACAAATAATTCACGATCACTTTCTACTATACGAGGTCGAGTTATATTTAATTAGGCAATATAATTAATTAATTAATTTCAATTTCATCCAGATCAAATAAATTGATGTTATATAATTTATTTATATTTTGTCTATTATTTTATTAAAATATGAGTAAGTTCAAATTTAATATCATAAATTACCTCGATATTAAACAAGATATAATTACTTATCGAAAGTTACGATTCTTTTCAACTTTGAACACCTATAATTTCTTAAAAGTTTGTCTTCATTTTTATTATATAAAAATTTTAATACTTAATATATACCTACTTGAAAAAGAAACTCATAAATTATATTCATTGGAAGTAACAGGACCAGCAACTGAATTAATAATTTTATTAACAAAATTAATTATTATATGAAATGATAGACGTCCAGATTTCCTCTAAAGCCCTCGTAATGGAGAAAAAATTACATTTTGAGCATAAAAAATCCTACGTTCGTGGTAAACAAATATTTGGATCAGGATATGTTCCGAACGTGTTCGAAGAACTTTAGAGAGAATAAAAAATCTGAACATGAATACATATATTCCCATTCGTGCATGATTCAAAACACATTCTAAATAAATCCCGACCATGTTATACAAAGAACGAAGCTATTGTGGAATTATAAAATATTGAGATTCAGAGTTGTAATCAAAATATGAGATTTTTCTATAGAATTTAGCGAAAATATTAGTATATCTTCTACGAAGCATTCATTACTTGCCCCTATGGAATCAGTTTTTAGAAACGAGCAATGCAACTAATAGATCTATCCATATTTCCTGGCTCATTGTAGATCCGTCCCCGTCATTTCCCTTTATTACAATCATATTAGATATAATTCAAATAACATCATACACTGATTCGTTTATCCCTATGATTTCTAGAGACTTGAACTCGACCCTCACCTCATTCTTTCTCGAGACATATTCAACTCCGACCCAACCTCTGAAATGTTTTCATCTTCTCTTTCTTTTTTACACGATGCGGCATCTAAAGGCAAGTTTACATGATCCCGTCAACCGATGCGATGATAGGACATTCAATTCGGATGAGTTTTTACTCAAAGTATACAAATGTGTAAGATGAGATTTTATTTTATCCAACAAAATTCTATTATTTTTTTTTTAATTAAATAGTAAGCAGTGATTAGGAGTCAAGATCTGTCATATTAGATTTTTTAATAACTTATATTATTATTATTATGGGTTTAGTCCCCCGCAGCCTCTCCCTGGCCCGCTAGGTAGCGCGGGATCATCAAAGGGGCAAAGGGGATCTATTCCCGGGGTATCAGGCTACCAAAAAGACAGAAGGGCATGGCGTAAAAATTGGGACCTGCATGCACCAAATAGACGCAATGAGGACCGGGTTGTCTAAGTAACTAAGTAAGTAATTATTATTACTAGTCATGATTGAAATTCAAAATTAATAATACCGATCAGAAAATGAAAAAAAGCAAGTTCAAAAAAGCACAAGACTTAGGAAAGCTGAGAATAATTTTCCGCTATAATATTGGGTGCGTGCGAAAGTTCGCGCGGAGTTTGTGAGTAAAAGTCACACAGCGATTAAGCAAAAAAAAATCTATATTCTCCATCGTTTTCTATAATCTTTTTCCAACATTCTGGCAGCAGACGGATGCCTCGATCATAAAAACTGCGCGGTTTAGATTCGAAGAACGAAGACACTCCGTTTTTTAAGGCCTCCAAAGAGTCAAAGTTTTTTCCGTTTAAATAATTTTGCAATGACCGGAACAAGTGATAGTCAGATGGTGCGATATCAGGAGAATGCGTTAGGACATCCCATTTCAGGCTCTTCAGCTTGCACAGCGTCTTTTTCGAAACGTGTGGTCTGGTGTTGTCCTGATGAAAGATTACTCCCTTGCAATTTTACAAAAAACGTTTCTCTTTGATTTCTCGATTCAAATTGGTTAATTGGCGACAGTACTTGTCCGAATCAATCGTTTCGCCAGCAGGAAGAAGCTCAAAATAGATTATGCCCTTGCAATCCCACTAAACTAAGAGCATCACCTTCATCGTCTTCAAGGTTAAATTCTCCGCGCCGAAATTTAGCAAACCATTTTTCCATAGTTC
>JALMQS010000872.1:166585-291857 GCA_024734495.1 Forficula auricularia
CAGCGTCTTTTTCGAAACGTGTGGTCTGGCGTTGTCCTGATGAAAGATTACTCCTTTGCAATTTTACAAAAAACGTTTCTCTTTGATTTCTCGATTCAAATTGGTTAATTGGCGACAGTACTTGTCCGAATCAATCGTTTCGCCAGCAGGAAGAAGCTCAAAATAGATTATGCCCTTGCAATCCCACTAAACTGAGAGCATCACCTTCATCGTCTTCAAGGTTAAATTCTCCGCGCCGAAATTTAGCAAACCATTTTTCCATAGTTCATTTAGCTGGTGCTTGATCTTGATAAACATCTTGAATGTTTTTCACGGCTGCGGAAACGTTTATTCCCTTCCGAAACTCGTAAAGCATAACATGCCGTAAATGCACTTTATCGATATTCATTTTTAAAGTGATATTAATCGAAGCAGTTTGTATAAAAACAAATGATTTTTTTTTAATGAAATCTGAAGACGTCACCTTTCCAAGAATATATAATATGTAGGAGTAGGCATTAATGACAACACGCTACGACGCTCATAACTGGATGAAGTATCTATTGAAACTCCGCACGAACTTTTGCACGCACCTATTAGATCCGATCGTTAAATACTTGAGAATTTCCGTGCAACAGATTCTCTCCAAAAAATACGCTATAAAAGTGATTACAAGAAAAATAAAAAGTCTAATTCAAATTATACATCAGATTAGCATTATGAATGGAAGTGAGTACTCACCAAGAACTTGCACTTCAACGTCTCTCCTGGCCGTATGCTTTTGTCTATTTTGAGCCTGGCAGGTGTAAGTACCAGCATCCCGCGTTTGTTGGGCATTCGAAACTACTAAAGTACCATTGGAAAAAACTCGCTGGCGTCGATTTGCAGGTAGAATAGCACCATCTGGGAATTCAATCATTTGACAATTAGAGAAAAAAATTTAAATAAAAACAGCTCGAAAAAATTATCGATTAAAAGATTAGCTGATATGTCAATTCAATATTGTTTTAAAATGTCGAAAAAAAAGAATACATCTCAATTAGGAATTGTCAAAGCCCTAAATACAGCTCTATTTTTTTTAATCTGTCATGATATTGTTATTAATGAAAGGACCATATTGTTACTTACCACGCTCCCAGATGATTGATTCAATAGGATATCCGGCCACTGGACATTTTATTACCAAATCCGTTCCAGCCACAGCCATCACTTTAGGCATCTCGCGAATGAATGGAAGGCCTGGGAAAATACAAAAATAAAATTATTTATAATCTCTAGTTTTTATTGTTTAAGAGCAAATAAATTTTTTTTATTTATATTTCAATCAATACAAGAGATATTTATAGCTTTTTTAGAGGTTTCAGAGTCGCGTTTCACGCAACGATTATTAAAAGTGTGATTTGAAAGATTTTCTTTTTTCTATCAAAGTAGGTACATAAGTCAAATGTTTTGTATTTGTTTTCCAGTAAAAATACAGATAAGGTTTAAACAACTCAATATATTTCAGGCTGTTAGCCAATCTACAGGAGTTTACATTATAGATCTGTTCAAATTTCGGGCTTTCTAACTTCAAAACGGTCAGTTGAAAACTCTAAAAATCCTAACAAATCGAATTGTTAAATAAAAACCCGAAGGGTTTTAACAAAATCTGAAACTTGGCATCCAGGTTTATTTTAATAAAGTGCATTTACATACAGAGTTTCAACTTTATAGGCCAAACCGTTAGCTGTCAACAAATTGTCAAATCAGAAAAATTTGCAGAAAAGTAGTTAATTTAAAAAAAATGTTTAACATTATTATGTAAATTTATAGATATAAGCAGGGCTGAAGTGGATACGGCGTATACCCTCTGATTTGATCTGAGCAAATAGCTTATATCCTGTGCTAGTTGAAAATTTTAAAAAAATATGAGAAATGTGAATATTCACATAAATATTTTAAATCAGGGCTGTCCAAACCGTGACCCGAAGGCAGCATGCTGCTCAACATAAAATCATAAACTTCCTTAAAACATTGAGATTTATATGAATAGAGATATATTTATTCCCTTTTTTTGAAATATGAATGTACATTTGTATATTACGTGAAGTTTTTTTCAAGAATAATATTCACTAAAAGCTAATTATAAGAAAAAAGTAAAAAAAATAATGAAGTTTCTAATATTTAAAAATTCTTATTCTTCTCATATTTTCATTTTCTAAAATATTTATTATTTCAGTAATTTATATCTTAAGACACTAAGCAAGTCTATAGTTATCACTCTAGTACAAGAGAAGACAAGAAATTGGGGTTTTCTAGAACAATCACAATTAATTGATCATTTCTCTCCTGAACTAAAACTTGCCAGGACTTGTCTTTTAGATCTTTGCACGTTCTTACATGTGAATAGATAATGAATAGTCAGGGATTTTTATATCCGTGACCCTTTTAAAAAATAAATTTTCTTTCCTCATATCCTTCATTAATCCCATTCGATTTAAACCAGGGCTGTCCAACCTGTGGCCCAATATAAAGTTCTTAAAATTCCTTAAAACATAGAGATTTACGAGTTATATGTAGATATTGAAAAACACAACAATTTGGCCTGATAATTTTTCTTCTCTAAAATAAGAAATCTGAAAATCTTCTGTGAAGTTTTTGAAAAATAAAAGTGCTAATTTTAAATTTTGAATCTGGAACTAGGTTTCAATATTACCGAAAAAATAGTCATCACTTTGGTCTATTTTCGTCTCGATTTTCATTAAAAATAAAGTAAACTTTCCGATTGAATATTCTAGAACAAAAATAGATACCGATCTGAAAGAAAAATTGAATATTGTCTCTTTATTAGAAATTTATATTAATTATCTATCCAGGAAAAAATATAAACAAATATTACTACATTATAACACTTTTTGTAAATATGTAGGTTAGTAGCTATGTATTAAAATATACGAAAAGCTATTTTCAAGTATAAAATTTACTAAAAGTAAAATTAGAAGCTCACTATGAGCTAAAAAAATAATAAAGTTCTTATTTCTACATTATTAACTATTTTTTTTGAATAACAAATATCAATAGAATTATAATCTTTTGTCCGCGGTCCGAGACAATTTTTTCTCATCAAATGTGGCCCGTGTAAGTCAAAAGGTTGGACACCCCTATTTTAAATTGTTCCTATTTGTTTTTAAAATTATAATTTTTTTTAAAATATCACAACTAAAACATTTTTTTTTATTATTATTTTATTATATATAGCGTATAGATACCCTCTGATTTTTACGATCCATATATATATCGTATATCTTCTACTGATTTCACGATTACAGCACTGGATATAAGTATATAGGGTTCTAAAAAAATAACAATCTAATTTCCCTTTTCAATTGCATTCACATTATTTTGATTAATTCGAAATGTAAAAATTTCAAATTCAATAGGTACCAAGTTGATTTTTAAAGAAGTTCATTTACTCTTATTTCGCTTTGGCTTTAAAGAAAATGGTTTCTTTTTTTTTATTGGATCTGAATAATTCCATCAAGTAGGGTGAAGATTTTTTCCAAGATTTGAGAAAATAAATAGAAGTTTTTCCGTTCAGAAAGATCACGAGTTTCTTTTGATAAGAGCTCGCGCCAATAAACATGCATGGATTTATCTAATCCATTCATCTTGGACTTGTAAATTTCTATATATTATTCAAGAGTTCAATCTCATCTGTTTTCTTTGGCATTAGCATATTTTAGACATACACCTTAAAAAAAAGAACCAATGCACAGCCAAGATTTACTTTTCAAATTATCTATAAAAATGTATTAACAATAGTACGTTTTAGTATCCTTTATAAGACAGCAAACAAAATGTGAGTCATATATTTTATATATTACATTATTTTTATATTTATTATTATGATTTCCGTCCATAGTGTGTATTAATTTGTAAGTTTATAATGGGAAATAAGGACAAGTTTTTGTGTGAATATTTTATTTCTCAACAAACGTTTTGTCGACTTTGCCGACTTCTTCAGGGCTTTAAATATCTAACTAAGCCCTGAAGAAGTCGTCATAGTCGACGAAACGTTGGTTGAAAAATAAAAAAAAATCACACAAAAAACTTGTCCTTATTTCCGATTATAAACTTTTTCTTCTAAAGGTCTAATAAAAATAAAAATTCAATTCGATTTCCCACAATTAGAATTTAGACATTTCCACTTTTAACAGATCACATAGTTTCCAAAAGGTCAGGCCATATTAATATGCTTTAATTAAATAACCAGAGGTGGAGTGTAAAGACAATGCGTTGTTTCACCAGAAAAATAAAAAAAAACTCAATTTTTCTAAATAATTTTTTTCAGCTTGGGGGTGCTTTTCTGGGCTATATCCACTCGTTTATTTATTCAAAATTACAACTCTACATACATGAAAAAGCAATTACAGCACTGGTATGATGTGCACTCGTAGCTTGGCGGATTACGATTTATTAACTGGCACGAAGTTGTGTTTTTAAGGATACATTCATGCGGTAGAAAGCTTTTAGGACTTTATTAATATTTATATAATTTAAAATATTAAACATTTTTTTTTTTTTTAAATATTGAAAAATAGTAATAAAGTATTAGGCGAAACTAGAATGAATGGCGTGACGTCAGAGGTTGGTTTAAATTTTTTTCTCTCAGTAACAAACAAGCGAGTTTTTTGAATAAATTTTTCCAAAACTCTAAACCAGAAACTAAATTTAAAATTCAAAATCTGAATTTGACATATATATATAAACCGATCTATACATGACCTCACGACATAATTATGGTTTAATATAAAGGAATTTTATAATTTTTGAATATTTCTTAAAAAAAATATTTTTTGGTTATTTTAATTATTATTATTATTATTTGTTGATTCCATTTATGCAAAGGTACATACCCATCGATATTTTAATTAATCTGTCGATTAATATTAAAACATACCTTAATTTCAAAGTATAATAAAAAGATTTTTGGTAATTTCTTGTCTAACAAATAAACAAAAAAACTTCAAAGAATTTATCTAATAACTTAAAAAGTATATAATGTATAATATAGTATTTATTATTTGTAATTTACAATAGCTCTACCATTCAATTAAAGGTAAACTTAATTAAATTTAAATGAAACTTCAGTAGTCAGTATAATCACAAAACATCAAACGTATTTCTCTAAAAATAAAACATTTTAAATAAGTAATCTAGAAGCCTTTAAGGCCCAAGGGATTACATCAAAAGCTTTTGAAATCTAGAATAGGAACATTTCACTAATTCAAAGCAAGAGATAGAATTGAAATACTATAGAGAACAACTTATTGGCGAAAATCACGATATGGATGACATCTATTCAAGATATATATAAATAGCTAATTAATAATTCAATGCAAATTCAACCGTTAACATCATTGGGCTGTTGACTACGGTGAATAGCGGGAAATGATGTGCAAGCACCCAGAGCATTGCTGATTTCGCCAATAAGACTGAAAACAAAGATAGTAGTAACGAAACGGTTGAAAATAAATTTGGTTGAATTCTAGGTATTTGGTCATAGAATCGCAGGTTATAAATAAGCTGATTATAAGAATCCACCAAGTTTGTTTTGGGCGCCTTGTTCACTGTTTTGCTTTCTGTTTCACTTTGGTTTAGCCTTAGTAATTAAGATATATAATTTATATAAAAAAAACATCTAAATGATTCTCTGAAATACAACAGCGAAAATATTACTAATGACTAATTTTAATTCTTAGATATATTTTTGTTTGAACTGTATCACGTAAATTTCCTATTATATAAAATAAATATATTAGCATTTTAGATTAGGATTCATTATATCTCTTAACAAGAAAATTATGATTTTAATAAAAAGAAATAAGTAGGAGATATTAGCAAAAAAAAAAAGTGAAAGCTTTACCAAGATTCGCCAGACTTTTCGCAAATTTTAGTGATTTGATCATTTTCAGTTGCAAATTGACATTGAGTTTATCAATATTTGGCCCGAAAATCTAAACAATTCTTCCCTCTAGAAATATAAATTTTTTAGGCATCATAACAAACTTTTCACCATTTTATTTATATTATTATTTTTTTTTATTATTTTTTCTCCTTTTGAAGTAGGTTTATATTATACTATACATCGGCTATAAATAGCAAAGATGATAGCTTCTATATATTTGATGAAGGAAGTTTCAGGAACCTCCGGACTGTCGCACATGTACCCAGCAGTACAGCCTTCTGCACCGTCGTGATAACACCCCCTTCAAAAATGCCAAGCACCTTTAAGTTCTTAAAGAGCGTCTTCGGAACGACACCAGTCGCAGACATGACAAGGGGCACCATTAACACTCTATCTTGTCTCCACATTTTCTTAATTTCTTATGAAAGTTGGAGATTATGCGTATTTGAAATGGTGATGTCAATAAGCTATGTCATTTTGCTATTCTTTATGGTGAGTACAATATCAGGTCTATTCGCAAGTATAGTCCTGTCTGTCAACACGGATCGGTCCCAATATAGTCTACAGCCATTATTTTCAAGTACACTTTCCGGAGTATACTCATAGTACGGAACTCTGGTGTTTATTAGTTCATAGTGAATAGCAAGTTCTTGATGGATAACTTTTGCCATCTGATTGTGCATATGAGTATAATCAGTACTGGCGAGGACTCGGCAGGCCGAAGTGACATAGTTGAATGTTGAATAGTTCCGGACATACCACCACACATTCTGCATCTGACATCGGTCACATTCGGATCCTCAATGATGTATTTAAAGTAATTTTTGTGGCTATGACCTGGTCTTGGATTGCAATCACGAAGCCCTCAGTCTCTAGGAACAGAGTCAGCCAATAGTTTGACGCTTTTCTGTCAACATGGTCTTGGCCCAAGTCATGTGGTGCCTCTCATGCAACACCTTCCGTCTCCAGTTGTTCTCGAGATCCTCCTCGGTGCCGAGCTGCTGAACCCCACTAATATCCCCCCGAGATTCACTGGAGTAAGATTAACATCAGCCCGGACTATTGCTGCGGTATTGGGTGATGTTGTTTGTTTGTGCAAAAGTATATATTATATTTAAAAATTTATATTATTATTATTATTGTGGTTATCGGAATCAAGTCAGATATTAAATGAGACACACAAAGGGGAAGAAAAAAAAAATTATTTTCTCCATGTTTCAAACATTTCTAACCATTAATATGTGTATAATGAATAGTACCTGCTATCTAATGGATTGTATAAATTATACTAGTGAATAGTAAGTAATTGAGCATGTGAATTAATTAAATAATTAATAAATATTTTAAGAAAGTCAGATACAGAAATAGTTTCTACATATCTTGATAGTTTTTGATTATTTAAAAGAAAAAAATGATCATTGAGCATCTTTTCGGAAGTGAACCGAAAACCTTTTTGTTAACTAAGAAAAAGAATAGGTTTTAACGTATTGTTTTTGGTCTTTTATTGTTACTTCTATGAATAAGTGCCATTCAATCCTTCATCTCTCCTGAATTTTCCCTAAAGGAGTATATTTACCCGTCCTGGTAATTTTAAAACTTGTATTAGATTTGCATAAGATAGTTTGTATATTTAAGTGTATTTATACATATCTAGATAGTTTTTGATTAAACTGCAAGAAAAACATGATCATTGAGCATCTCTTCGGAATTGAACCGAAAAACTTTTTGTTAACTAAGATAAAGAATAGGTTCTAACGTATTGTTTTTGGTCTTTTATTGTTACTTCTCTGAATAAGTGCCATTCAATCCTTCATCTCTCCTGAATTTTCCCTAAAGGGAGTATATTTACCCGTCTGGTAATTTTAAAACTTGCAGTAAGATTTGCATAAGATAGTTTGTGTATTTAAGTGTATTTATACATATCTAGATAGTTTTTGATTATTTAAAAGAAAAACATGATCATTGAGCATCTCTTCGGAATTGAACCGAAAAACTTTTTGTTAACTAAGATAAAGAATAGGTTTTAACGTATTGTTTTTGGTCTTTTATCGTTACTTCTATGAATAAGTGCCATTCAATCCTTCATCTCTCCTGAATTTTCCCTAAAGGGAGTATATTTACCCGTCTGGTAATTTTAAAACTTGCAGCAAGATTTGCATAAGATAGTTTGTGTATGTGTAAGTACAAGTCAACTTGAATGAAAACTTCCATCTAACTTCTGTAATATAGTATAGGTTTAAGAAATGATGATATATTAAAGTCACTTAATCAGAAACAGAGGAAGACAACTTAAAACCACCCCGAGGAACGCTTACTTTGGAGAAAATACCCTTTATAGATGGTAACCACCAAAGAAGCGAGTGCGGTATAAGAAAAAGAATAGAGAAAGGAAAGTCCTGCATGTCCTTTAAACAACTTCTCTTCTTGGTTAAAATATCTAATGCCTCCTGAAGCCCTTAGTCAGCTTAGCACCCCCATGGGACAAACTAATGTTTCCCTAAAGGCGCATCTCCCCGTTGACAATCACAGAATTCGGTTGAGAATAAAAAACTCTAAATCAATAAAAAGTATTTAGAAATTCATAGATATCTGGTTAGTTTTACACTGGACTTATAAAAATAAAGTTCAAGTGTATTAAATGTCCCTACTTAATTAATTACAATTAAATTGTAAAATAATTTTCTAAAAAAACATTTAGAATCTTAAAACAAAATATTCCACTCAAATTTTAATTGTTTATTTATTAGTACCATCATTATTATTTTATTTAGAAAACTCTGAAATTCGAGAAAAAATATTTTTATACAGGGTGGTTTTGATGCCAAAATGTATACTAGTATATTTCGAGAATGTAAACTTATTGTCTTTAAGCTTTCTAATTTCTGGTTGGAAATGCTAAAAATCAGAAAAATAGAGTTTTTATATGAAGAAGCTATCGATCAGTTAGATGATTAGCTGAAATTTAGCAGATAAGTTTATATTATTAGGGAGTTTCATTATTCTAGCTCAAAAATAAGTTTTTAAATAATGATGTGATATTATCCCTATGTAAATGGTAGTTTAATTTAAAAATTTTAAAAAATACTATGTGAGGAAGCCAATACTTTGATTTCTTAATTATCCCTAAACTCAGCCTTTGTAACTTAGGTTATTCCTAAAATCAGTGATTTAGGTTTAGGCTATCTCGCCATGCAAAACTTAACATAGGGGGGAGCACCCAAAACTGATACTTAGCGTTTTATTTGTCAATTAGCTGACAGTTTTATGCCTCATTTGTACAGTGTTTTTAATTCTTAACTCAAGAATCTTACAATAGAACTGAAAAATTGAATTGAGTTTTGTTTTTTAGATTACAAAAAGGCTAGAGAACTCCACTTTGAATCGAGTTTACTCGAGATCGAACCTCGCTTTTGTCAGAACAATTTTCATTTTTCTCAAAAATGCAATAAATAAATCCAAAGGTAGGTACCGGGAAACCATCCCTAAGAACAATTTCTCCATTAAAATTACGATAGAGATAAAACCCTCTATAATAGTGATAGGCAACATTCTAAATCAAGAATCTCCCTGGAAGATGAAGAAGTTTAAAAAGTTAGAAAAATTCTAACCATTCTATACACAATATACCGGTAATTATAAAAAAAAAATTCCTATCTTATTATGTGTTGTTTCCATTTAAAGTACAATAATGTTAAGTTACTTTTGATAAATCGTAGAAAATTAGCTGGAGTTAGATATTGTTGTAGTTAAACTGCATTCAGTTCTTGGTTGTTTGTAAAACTGTAAATTTATTTATTCGAAATACTAGATGTACCGGAAAGTCATTACCGGTGGATACTGCTTGACTTTTTTTATAAATAATATATAGTCAAACTGTTAAAAATTTCTTATATAAAATTTTACTATAAAAAATGGGAAGTCCGACCTCAATTTTTTTTACTAATGTTACATGCTAGTATAGTAATCTTACAACATATTTTTTACTAATATGTATCTAATTAATTCAAGATAAAAGTAAAATTACAATTTATTTTTGTATTTTTGCAATAAGTTGATGTGATTTTATAGTTTTTTTTACTATACTCAATCTTGTAAATTTCCTATCTATTTGTATTATAAACATATAGGTAGTAAATTTACAATTTTTTTTAACAATGCAGGTCTGTTTAATATATTCAACAGAATCCTGATATATTGTTAAAAAGGTTTATTTACGAGTAATATCGATTAAAACAATTTCAAATACTGGGTGTTTGTTTGTCAAAAATATAAATATTTACCATCCATTTTCTATAGAAAGCACATATTAAAAAAAAAAAAAAAAAAAAAAGAATAAATATTTGCCCTCCTTATACCGTAAAATATACATATGGGATTTTTTATTTGAAATACCTATTGCATTGTTTTTTTATCACGAATTATTTAAATGAAACAAAGAAGAGAATAGAAAATAAAGTAGAGTACAACTCACCATAGATGTTAATTCTGGCACTATGACTGACAGCTGCGACGGAATTCTTCGCTATACATGTATATTCACCCCCGTCTTCCTCTTTAAGTTGTGTCACGTTTACGTGACTGATGACATCATCGTGCACGGTGACGTATTGGCCCACGAGAAACCTGACGGGGAAAACGCACCAGCTAATCAATTGTTCCAGACAATATAATGAATTTAGAGATCTCTCAGTGCACACATGACTAGAATAGAAATGGCAGAGCAATTGAGTTTAATGCTAGCTAAATATGTGACATCCAATGTCTTTTGTAAAAAAAAAAGATTCTATTGTATGTCAAAATTTGTCAAAAAATAACTGAAATGTCAAAGTTTTATATCAAATTCTCCTACGTATATGAAAAAAATAAATTTTGTAAAGTAAATCTAAAAAAAATATAAACAGTTTGTAATCCACACTATAAATAAAGCGATTATACTCGTTAAGAGAAATCAATGAGGCTGTCCAAATAAACATAGATATATTTAAATATAAATATGTATATATCTACTATATATATATAATTTATTTGTTTGAGAATATAGTTTCAAAGTGTTGACCTTAATTATCAGTCTTTTTAATTATAAATATTTCTCGTGGGGTCAATTGCCCCAAAGAATATAGAAAAATGTGTTTTGATGTTAGCTAGCCAGACAAATGATTGCTATAATAACAAAACGAATTTTTTCTATAATTATTATCTAATAGAGTAATTGACGTCATGAGTAATAATAGATAAAATATTTATAGTTACAAATACTAATTGAAGAATGTGTCTTTTGCTGGAATTATAAATTTTTAATTTATTTATAACGAGACTATAGTTTCGAGAGTAATAGACTGATGAAGAGGGCAAAGCTCTCAAAACTATAGTCTCGTTATAAATAAATTAAAAATTTATAATTCCAGCAAAAAACACACTCTTTTATTCTCTCCTTCAAATTATAAAAATTCAGCTACTCTCAGCAAAAAGAAACTTTCAATTTAAAAATACTAATGATGATGGTCAAAAATTCGAAGTTATAGTCTAAAAAAAATTATCATATTTATAATTTGTATATATTATGTACCTATATGTTTATTTGCACCACAACCTCATTGATTTCTCTTTATGAATCATTAGCTCTGCTACTCTCGGCAAAATAAAATCTTTCCAATTAAAACTTATGATGGTGTCAATGGACCGCCGAGAGTGCCCAGACATTTTGAAAATATTCCCACAGAGGCAAGGCTCTGTAGTCCGTAGGATGTATGTAAAATAAGGTGTATAAAGTTATGTATCATCCAAGCAATGGAGTAGCAAAAAGGGGAAGAGGTTTAAAAGGGGGACATAATAAATGAATTTTCACTTTAAAAATTCTAGAATAATTTTGCCTTAAATACATATACTAGTATATCTATATTATAGTATAACGTTAGAGAGTTGATAGAAGGCAGCTCAAGAATAATGGAAAAATAAAATTCCGAATAAACTAAATTTATTATAAAGTCATTTTTGAAGAAGGAGAGAAGATCTTCCGAAACGCCGGTTTTTAAAGAGGATAAAAATGACTTTTCAATAAATTTTTTTTTTTTTTTTTTTATTTTTTTTTTTTTTATTTTTTTTTTTTTGGGGCTTTTCGGCCTTTTTAGCCATAAGCCACTTTACGATACTATATATTTGTTTTCCAAATTTGTCTCTACTCCCGGGGTCAGATTTTAGCTGAATGCCTCGAGCCGGATTCGAACCCGGGTCCTCTGGTTAGCTCGCTGTCATGCTACCGACTAGCCTATCTGACCCCCCCATAAATTTATTTTAATAGGAATTTTATTTTTTCATTATTCTTGGCCCTCCATCCATCAGTCCATATTTATATTTGGTATATATCTGTATATGTATATGTTAATTTGCATCAAACAGAGAACAACCTCATTTATTTCTCTTATGAATCAACAACGCTGCTACTCTCGGCAAAATAAAATCTTTTCAAAGAGAACTATTTAATTTTTTATTGATTTAATTTCCTTAGAATACTGAAAATTTTAAAAAACATTTTATGTATTTATTAAAATAGAAAATTAATTTTATTTTGATTATTGGATATCATAGGCTTGAAGAAATAAATAAATAATTGTAAATAATAAAAACACGAAAGGGCGCTTTTATAAGCATAGATAACGCCTGACCAGGACAACCTGTGCCAACTTGCAGCGAAACATGTCAGTACTTGTAGACTAAGGCGAACGCGAGCTGAAGATTTATTGAAAAGAAATATTTATAATTATAAAAGGGCCCTTTTATCATCATCGAATGCGGATTATTGAAGAAAAATAATTAAAATTATTCATTTAGCAGGGGCATTATTACCCTCAATAAATATTACATACATATTCAGTTTATTCAAAATATTTTATTTAAGGAGGTTCTTTCGCGACAATCCATGCCAAAAGTTTTAGCCTCTTAACCACTCTATAAATATGAAAGGAACTAAAATTTTAGGTTATTTTTTCTTTACCTGACTGTCCACACAAACTACGAAATCTCTAGATAGATACACACATACTTGCCGGTCGATTCCAAACCATTGTGCTTATATCCTCTCCACTAAATATAGTCGCCCAAATATGTTTTTTTTTGTTTTTTATCAAAACTACGTGGTAAGTAATTTCGATTTTTTTTTAAGTTACTCCGAATATATTATTCTAACAAATATTAGTTTTTCATCAAGATGGTGATAGTCCTTCAATGAAAAAAAAATTAAATAATTATCATATCCCCACCCTTTTCCTATCTACTCTATGTTAAAAATGTCATTTTTAATTGAAATTATTTCATGTTTGGCGTGGTAAATCGTCTTCAAATTTTAACAGTATGTATATTATGCTTTTAATGACTTATATTCCAAGTTTCAAAGACTTCTTGAATTTTTGCATTTGTGAAAGAACTACCTTAAGGGTAGTTGTTTCGCGACAATACTAGAAAAAAGTTAATGCTAGAGTATATAGAACAGACAATAAGTATTCATAATTCATAAGCCCAAAACCTTTTGCTGTTTGTATACGACTACTAGCCAATCCCGTGCTCCTTTGACAAATCTGGCAACACTGTCCGAGCTTGAATATATATTATCATAGAAATTTCAGATAAAGTACATTATAAAGGAAGATTTATAAAACAAGTTCTTAATAAGCGATTGAAAGGTGTTGCGACAATGGCTGAAGCGAAAAAACGTCAAAAAAAAGTACTAAAGTTAACCCACTTTTTAGGTTAAATAAATGCGTTGTTGCCAGCTTATTTTTAGTGTAAATTTTTCATCATACATTTTTCATTATTTATTCATTATTATCTCAGAAACTGTGTTGTAACTATGAATTAAAATTTTCTTCAAAAATGTATTAGTTATTGTTTAATGTTGGTTTAGTTTTTTATAACAATGGTAAGAAGGGTTTCTTAATTATAATTAAATATGTATGTAAACTTTCCGATATTCCGTATAGTGCAATGTATAAGAGTATGAAAAACTCTATCTTTGGAATTTAATATCTCAAGAACTATATTATTCATAAATTTCGTTTTGCCACCAATCGATGCAGAAGTATTTAAATAATAATTTGTCTAAATTTTAAAAAAATACTAAAAAAACACATATTGTGAAACAACTACCTTAATAAATTATCTATCACACGGTAATGTTTTTCCAAACTTCTGATCTACATATTGTAAATTCCTAAATTATATATTCCTTAACATAGTAGTAAAATCATTTTTTGTTAGCAAAAATATGTTTAAATATAATTAATATTTAGAAGCCCTGAGTTGATTTTACTTTCATGGTTCAGTTGATCCCGAATTTCTGGCTAATCCATGCTACTTTTGGCTAAAATGTTACATATCTATTAAATATTGCACGTTTATGTTCATATTTCTACAATGACTACCTCTCTGATTACTCTTTGAGAGCTGGGTGAGAACTGATTAGAGTTCATCTATTTTTACTTAAATCGGCTTAAAGGATTTATAGAAATAATCCTTCTATTTTGAATTTCAAATTATTATTTATATATTTCACAGTGAATTAATATTGACTTAAAAAACATTGTAAACATTGTTAAGTTAAATTTTCTATTAAATACAACATGATGACCTTTATTTATACCCACACCCCTTACTAGCTGTTGATTAGTTTAGTGAGCTGGCTGACAACTGATTAGAGTTTTAGCTTGTTTCGTTTACTAGGCAAATTATTCATTCATTTTTCTACTGGTTAAATACAGATATATACGGCGCGTTTATCTTTTCGCTGGACGTTTGGATAATAAACATAAAAATAAATATTTTATTGATTTTGTTAGTTGTTTGTTGAAAAATATGGAAAAAAAGTGTTTTGCAATTGAGAACACCAGTTCAAATCCTCTTTTGTTTCAAAATTTTGAGTGATAAATTTCTCGATTATTTAATTGAAAATTTTTTCTTTTCATTTACAAATGAGAGATAATTTTTTAAGCTGATTGGATCAGTGGCGTAGCCAGAAAATTGTCATGTGGGGGGGGGGGGGGGGGGGGGGGGGCAACTTTTCAAAGCAAAATATTTAGTGGGAATTTTTTTTATTAAAACAAATAGGTACTTAAAGAAATTAAATAAGAACATCATTTTTGTTTAAAATATTACCCCAGTATATAAAAGGGGGTTTCAGCTACATCGGAAAAATATTGTATGGTGTTTTTATGCCAAATCTAAGTTTGCGACCTCAAAAGTGAGGGACAACTTTGGTGGCCAAAATCTTCAAAATTTTCGAACTTTTTCCAGTTTTTCGCTTATAACTCGAAAACGTTCAATATTTTGTAAATAACCGTCATATAGTGAATCTACTCTTTTTTTTTTTTTTTTTAGCTTTTCGGCCTTACTAGCCATAAGCCTAATTACGATACTAGTTATATTTTTTTTTTTTTAAATTTGTCTCTACCACCGAAATATTTTAGCTGGATGACTCGAGTCGGATTCGAACCCGGGTCCCCTGAGCAGCTCAAGCGTCATGCTACCGCCTAGCCTATCTGACCCCCCCCCCCCGAATCTACTCTTATTAAAAGAGCAAAAATTGTTTATATATTTGTATCTTAGTTCTATTTTGAAAACGGCCTCTACCGATTTTGATGAAACAAATTCTATTAACAAGTTTTGAGGATGAGAAAGCGATCTGGCTAGGTCTGGACCTCGACAAATTTAATCTTAAAATGATCTTTTCTAATTAAAGTAATTATTGATAAATGAAAATCTCAAATAAAAAGTTTTTTTACATTTTTTTTCAATTAACTTTTATTTTTAATTGGTTTTTTAATTTTAAAACCCACTAATAGGTTATAGCAAATATTAATATATATACATATTAAAATTAGGAATTTTTTGTTTGTTTTTAATTAACAGGTGTCTAAATCATAAAAAACAGGTGTGTTTACAAATAAAATGGGTCAAGTGGCTTTTTTTTATAACTTGGAAACAAATCTTATTTAATTTTATGTTTTTATTTCAGATCCTATACGATTATTTTTTTTATTATTATTTTCCTATTTATTTTTTTATAATGTTTATCAATATGAACGAATGTGGCCAAATTGGTGTACGAGTAAACAAATATACACATAATATGTAGATCATTAGAAAGATAGAAATGCAAAAACTGGGTGCGGGGTTCGGATGTGTGAGATTCAGGAGGTTGGGTGCAGTTGTAGGGGATCCGGGGGTGGGAGGCAGGGTTGGGTTGGGGTGGGGCGGCGCGGCAGGGCACCGTGAATCGCTCGGTGGCTCCAGGTACTTATCAATAAAGTAGTCCAAGTAAACGTTCAAGTCAACAAAATCTCCTAGAGAATGAGATAGAAAACAAGTTTCTAGGATTAGTGGTTTTCATTTTTTGAAGGAAAAACTTCGATTTTTTGCAAAAAATTGCTGTTTTTCAAAACTTCAACCTCATTGCGGAACAAGTTAACATTATCCAATTATGATGAAACTTTATATGAATTGTAGCAAATTTAATCTAGTTTAAAAATGTATAGAGTGATCTTTGATAAAAACGTGCTCCTTCATGGTCGAAATGGGAAAAAATCGAAAAAAGTGCGAGTTTTGGGGATATTCAAAAGTGATCCGAAAGGCTGTTTTTTGGATCCCCTTAAATAATCGAACTACTTTTTTTTTAATTAACGCTAAATTTTGTCAATTCTAAATTATTATAGGGGGTTATTTAGTAAATATTAACTATTTTCGAGTTATAAGCGAAAAACTGGGAAAAGTCCGATAATTTCGAGGTTTTTCGTCCACCAAAAGTTGTCCCTCACACTTGTGAATTCACAAACTTAGATTTGGCATACAAAAACCATACCAAACGATCCTAGAAAAAAAACATATTTTTTCTCAATTAATGTAAGCTGAACCACTTTTTGGATCCTCTATATACTGGGCTATATGAAATATATTTAATTACGGTCCGTTTGGCATAAGAAACGGTTTGTCCTTGCCGTTACTCATCCCATGTGCACTTCCCTTGGGGGTTCTGACCCCCTAAACACACCCCCCCGTGGCTACGCCTCTGCTTCTGACATTATTTCTTTGATTCTAATCACTACTATATTTTTTTTATTTTTCAGTTTATAAAAATATAAACTGCAACGTATCGTTGCTAGACTTTATCCATAGAGTCATCTGAAATATTAATATGTTTATTTTTTTATTAATAATCAGATAAACCAACCAAATAAATAAAAAATGTATTATATCACCACAGAGTTAAGTATTTTAAAATGTAATTTTCCTAAAAAATGTACGTAACCTTTTTTGGGATTCTCAGGGTACTTAATAAATAGAATATTAAATATGATCAAAATTGGTTAAGGCTTTTTCAAAATATTTAGAAAAAAACAAAAAAGTACTAGATCAAACTACTAATGTTTGTCGGCCGATATGTACCAAAAGATAATCATCTCATTTTGTTAAACTAATGGTTTGTTTTCAATTTCATTTCAATCGGTTGAACTTTGTCGACGAAAAAAAGGGTAACATACAAAATCCCACTTTCTGGGTTCTGAAGGAGACCCCATGTAACCAGCAGGTCCTAAAATTCAAGTTAATTGATTACTTTGGTTGAGACAATGGGCTCCGTAGTCTTTACCTGAGGGCCATTTGAAGTCGCGATTAGCGCTTGTCATTTGATAAAGCTCTGGAGTATTCGATCAACGACTGGACTCGCCTAGCTCATACGCAGCTTTCATACTTCTGTTCACAAATAGTTGCCTAAATACAGGCGCTCCAACGTCGCTCGGGGCGAGACCGATTACATTTACAATTTTACCCATCTTCTTTGCATTTATATTAAAAATACATAATGATCAGTTGCTTGTGGTGACTTTTTAACCACGGGATACTGTCCAAAAAAGTACTCTTCATTTTTTCAAATTTTATTTTATCATTTGCTTTTATTTCAAATTTTATCGAATAGAGAATTATAGAACTTTTAAAATTTAACATTTAGTTTTTTATGACACCGTAAGACAAAATATCTTGAAATTTCAGGGATGCATCGCATCCATGGGCCGCACGCCACTGATGATGATTTTCTCCGCATTTATGGATATGATAAATTACGAGAAAAAAAAAGAAAAAAGTAACAAAAAATAAAATAACCTCTCATATAGATTACTAGTTAACATTCTAGCTACCCTACAGGAACTTTCATAAATTTATCATTCAATATTTATTAATAGTAGTAGATAAATAAACTTATTAACAAATTACAAAATATACAATTAAAAATACATTATGTTGAACCTGATTGAATTCTACGATTTCTGAATTTGGTTGAGACCATAGATTCCGTAGTCTTTGCCTGAGGACCCTTTGAAGTCGAAACCAATTACGATACTTTATCTACTTCGCATGGATAAAGTTTAAATATAAATTCCTATTCAATATTTTAAATTAAAATATAAATTAACTACATTATTATGAATGAACAAAAAAATAAACTTTTTGTATCATCAAAGAACATAATATTTTAGTATTTTAATGATGAAATTTTTATGAAAGGTGAAAGTTTTTATATTTTAAGCTTATCATCAAATTAGTAATAAAATGTGTTAACAAATTTATTATTTGAAATAATATTCAACATATGAAAATAAACTTTTTATATTTAATTTAATATAAATTAATTTATGAACTATAAATCAATGATGATGATATATTAATCGAATAAATGCTTATTGAATTAATAATTAAATTGAAAAAAAATATGAAAGATTATCGTTAAAATAGAACTAATTTGAATTCAGTACCACTCCCTGTTTCAATAAAAACCATTTAAATCGTTATACCAATATTGTGAATATTTATTCGTTGGTGTGGCGTTATCACACAGAAAGTTTCACTTGATTAAAAGTCGCCAAAAGCTGATTTCGAAAAAAAAATATAATCTCTTGATATTTTGTGTAAATAGAGGAATAAAGAAAAGTTGGCTAAGCAGATAGGCAGGTCAGAGATGTTTGGATTGGATTTAATTTTTTTTTCCATTTATAGAAGATTAGAGTAGAGGGCGAGATTTTGAATTGAGATTAAAGACCTGTCGGAATTGCATTCGTTTGATTTATAGAAATGGACTACAGATGAAAGAGTGGGGTATTTATAATTTATTTATTTTTAAATTTGAAATGAAAGAGAGAAACAAATTCAGAATTAAATGAATATCTTAAAATCTTAAACTATTAAATAATCATGATTATTTTTTTTTATAATTTTATTTAAATATATTTACTTATTTACTATTATTTATCTTAGAATAAATTAAAATCTTTCTATTTACTTTCTTTTCATTTCAACTAAGTGGGTTAAATAAAACATATTTTAGTAATATATTTTAATAATTGAAAAGTGACGATATTTTAAATTTAATTTTAGCTGAAAATTCTACATACTCTAGCTCTTTCTTTTTATTATAGATATTTCTTCAGACGAATTAAATTCAATGACCCTTCCCCATCCCGAAAGCATCATCTGTAAGAAATATACAATATTCAAACATTAAATACCCCTATGCTGTCAAATTGGGTACAAATCGAACAAACGCATACTTTTAACTCGTTTATCTCTATGACTTCTAAAGACTGTAATTCGCTTCCAGTTTCGTCTTTTCGACGATTTGCTACATCCTCTCTTTCAATTGAAATTTTTTTATTTTGCCGAGAGTAGCGGAGTTGTTAATCCATAAAGAGAAACAAATAGGTTGTCCTCTGCTTGATGCAAATAAACATACACACATATATATATCCATGCGATACTGACCCCATGAAAAATAATATTTATAATTAAAAAAGACTGATTGACTGATATGATTCTCTCTTTCGGCAGAGACCTTCGACTCCAAACCAACTTCTGAAGTTGCTTAATTTTCTTTTTATGAAGATGGGGCTAATAATAGGGGTTGATTTTTCTTGCACCAGAATCATTTCATTATTAAAAACAAAAACCCAAGTAGACATACTTAAAGAGTTTGCCGAAGTTGAAAAAAAGTATTAGTAGTTACTTCAAAAAACAAGCTTTTACGATTTCATTGGAAGATTCTGCCAAATTTGAAATTCAAAAATAGAATATATTATTGTATTCACATATATCAAATAAAACTTTTAGATTCGAGATTTCATAATTTACAAATGATTGCTCCATTATTGAGTTAGAAAATTGGTAACAAGCACACACTGTTTATTCTGCGAACTTCTAATAATACTGTTTTCTAATTTAATTTACTTTAAAGTGCTATATAAATTTAATATATAAAGAAAGAAATAGTCTGAAATGCATCACGTAACGAGAATTATTCTCTTGGGACAGTGAAAATTCTAATTTCTTTAAAAAGGCTGTTTTTGTGCCATATTTCAAAGGAGCTAAACGTAAAAGCATTATATAAAACGCACTCTGGCTAAACGTTAGCTATATTTTTTAAAACAAGTTAATTTTGGGGAAAAGTTGAACCATTTGGAATCGGCTAGAACGTCAATTGGGCTGAAAAATAAATCTTTTTGGCTATATCGAAATGAAATTCAATAGCAGCAGATCAATATCCTTTGGTTTTCCAATTACTTATTGAGAAATCTGACAAAACTGGGTTCAGGAAGTTTTTAACGGTTTTTATGAGAAAAATGTTAAAAATTTTGAGATTGATAAAATAAACTTATAGCCCAAGAGCCCAGTCCGGCTATTGAGGTAACATTTTCTTATAGGTTCCCGCAACATATAAAATTTAGCTTTTGATATTGTAACGAAAGTATAATTATAATTTATTAAAGTTTAGGTGCCTTGGCAGGTAGCAACTGTCATAAGTGTCCGGCAATGTGATGACGAGATTTCTAAAGTTATCCTGAAGAAAATATAAAAAAATTGAGCTTTATACTTTAACGAATTTAAAGTACTATTTTATACAATTTTATTACCTGTTACTCGCCAAAGTAACCACAACCCAAACTCTATATTTCGCTTGTTGCTCTACCTGTTAGGGACATGCACAGAAAACTTTCAGCTTTTATAAAATAACGAAGGTCTGGCCGTCGTGGGCTCTTGATCTATTACTATCATTATTTACACGTACTCGCTGTAATAATGTTTTATTTATTTATGAAAACAATAATTAATTTTAAAACGATAGGTTTCGATTTACATTGTTTTTCTAATCACAAAATGAATAATTATATATTTAATATTTGTTATAATAACAAATCTTTTTAAATGAAAATGTTTGTCCAATCTGTTTTTATTAATAATTAGAAGTGGGTATAGAGTTACTAACATATTTACGTAATATATACGAAAATAAATAAATAAAGCAGAGGCAAATATATTCATATAATTAACTCGTATACAATTTAAATGATGTTTTGGTGTGGTAACAGAGCTTTAAAGACTAGTTTTTAAGCTTTTATCTTAAATTTCAATTTAAAATAGGTACATATTTTAAATGAATGTTTAAAAAAAATTTACTCATAATTTAATGTATTTTAATGGGAAGATTTTTTTTTATTTAGTTATTTATTTAATGTCACCGAGAACAAAGCCCATTTAGACAGCACATAAGTAGAGTGTTAGTAGGGTTAGTGAGGGAGCCGAGTTTTCAGCCGGCAGAAATTTTTATTTGCCATCTAGGATCGAACCACGGACCCCCACTTCAACATCGTCATAGTCGATCGATGCCGAAGCGAGGCCAGTGCGTTAGCTGACTGAGCTACCCGACTCCCCAATGGGAAGAATGAAAGATAGAAAATTATTTCTAAATTCACATAGTTCTTAAATGATTTAGATGAGGCAGAAGATGAAGTCAGTCTGCAGAAGTGTAGTTTCAATCAAAATGATTAGAAATCGTTATGTAAAAATATATGATCATGATAAAAATTGTTAGTTATAGCTTAAAAATCCATAGATTAGCCAAGTAAATTTCAAAAAAAATTGATCTTACTATTTTTGAGACATACAATTTTGATTTTAATAAATTAACATAGGGTCTTTTGAAGGTCTGCTAAAATTCTTCAACATATATAGTAGTATAATAAATAAAGGTATATTACAAGTTTCTTTGAATAGTAAAAAGCTACCTCTCACTTAATTAAATTAAAACTTTCCAAGTAATTAAATTCCTTAAAAAATGTCTTTAAAGTTATGTCTTTTAAATGAATGGTTTCTAAAATATAGAGGCTTAAAGTTTTTCCAATATAAAAATTCACAGCAACTGCTTGTCTGCTGGAATTTTCATATTAAATAAAAAAAGTTTAAGCCAAGGGCTCTATCGAGTTTGTGGCAAACGTGACAGTTGCCTCAGGTTAAAAGATTAGAAAGAGCCGAATGAGTACTAGTTTAAAAAAATATGTTTATTAATCCTTCCATAATTTTTAAATTTATAAAATTGGAAAATGTACCATTTTTGTAGTTAAATTGATTTTATTTTTAAGATTGAGCTTCCCATTTGAAATTAAAAAAGTTCTTTTATTTTAATTTCATCTCATTTTTTACGACGTTTCGGATTATAATTCTGAAGTCGATTTGGGATATTATAAAATAGATATAGAATGAGTCAGTTTATAATTGATGATATTAAAACAAAAATTTGTTAATTGAAAAGTTTTTCTTTTGGCGAGAGTAGCAGAGATCCCAATCGATATATATGTGTGTATGTTTATTTGCATCAAGCAGAGGACAACCTCTTTGTTTCTATTTGTGAAAAATTGTTAAATTTAGTGTCATTTCAGTAAAAGTACACCGTACAGTACCATAGTAAATTCATTAATCTTAGCGGAGTTTAGTAGATCAATATCTTTGATCACTTGAAGAGAACTTCAAAATTAAATGTCAAAATGCCGTGAATAAAACTTAAAAAAATAAAAAAAAAATTTGATTTCATTAACAGGTCATTCAACCTGAAAATATTCTTCAGGTCAACAGATACTCTAAGGTTCTTTGAGACACAGCTGGAAACTGACGTGGTCGAATCTATTATCTCGAATTGGAGTGGGTGCTCACTAGGGTTGTCCTTATTTTGGATATTTTTACGCTGACAGAGGCTCATATGGTTCAAAATAAATAAAAAAAATATCCCCCAAGTTTCAAGTCTCTATCTCAATTTTAATCTGTGACGCACAGCGATCCATGTTTCCCATCTAAATAACATGGGGTTTTTGGCATTGAACGATCAATTTTGTATTCCGGCCAAAGCAATGGTCCAAAAAATTTGAAACTCTGTATTCTTTATCCTTATAATAATAGCTATCCCTCAGAATTTTTACTGATTTTTAGTTATTATAATTTTGGAGTTACAGCTAGATAAAATGCTGCTATATCTTAGTATTAGTAAGATATAGACTCCAAAATTATAATAACTAAAAATCAGTAAAAATTCCGAGGGATAGCTATTATTATAAGGATAATGAATACACAGTTTCAAATTTTGTGGACCATTACTTTGGCTGGAATAAAAAAATTGATCGTTCAATGCCAAAAACCCCATGTTATTAGATGGGAAACTTGCATCGCTGTGCATCACAGGTTAAAATTGAGATAGAGTCTTGTAACTTGGGGGATATTTTTTTTATTTATTTCGAGCCTTGTGAGCCTCTATCAGCGTAAAAATTCGAAAATACCAAAAATAAGGAACACCCTAGTCCTCACATTTTGAAAACAATCTAAACGTCGTGTTATATTGGGTTATTTTTTGTTGTGATCAATAAATAGTTATATTTAATCATGAATGATTTATATAAACAAAACCTTATTATATTCGAATGATGATGTGTTCCATGCAACAACTAATAATGTGTGATGAATTTTAAAACCAGATGTAGGTATGTATAAATAGTTCAGTTATTCCATATAGTGATTTTTGATTTCTTGGTAGTTTTTAAAATATTTTAATTTATGAATTGAAAATGAAAATATATTACAAAAGAAATTATTAACTAAGTTTGTTTTTATAATAGCAGAAATGAACACCCTCTGGGGAATCGACCTCAGAGCCAAAAACGCTATCTAGACATTTGAATATTTTAGTGACGAGGCTAATTTGGCATAGAAAATCAGTTATTAAATAACAGATATACTCATTTTCAATGGAAAATTTAATTGTTGAATTCGTATCTCCGAGTAGGTTCGTGTCAAGGAATAACGAATTTTTTTTCGCGTTTTGGGCACATGGGTTAGATTCCTGAAGGGGTAGAAGTCTTTGACATACAATATATCTTATCTAATGAGAATAAATAAACAAAATCCTCATTTGATTAATTTTTTTAAATTCGCCATATTCAATTGTATCAATTTAAATAATGATTGATTGTGAAAATTCAAATGAATGGATTTTTTATAAGATGGTAAAAAAAAACATGAAAGCAAGTCTTAAGTGGATATTTGAATAAAAATCGTTTTTCTCAAGTGAATGTGAGATAATCCATCATACACGATGAAAGGTATTAAATGACCCGGATTGGAATTCACGCCTTGTTCATTTATCTAAGGAATGTTAGGGTTAAATTTGGGTGTCAGGCAACGAACATGGTTGTTTGCTTACCTTGGGTTATCGGGAATCGGGAATCCGTCAAGTGTCCAAGAGAATTGCGGTGGCGGGTTTCCAGAAGCGACACATTTCAAGGAAATGGGAGGACCCGGCTGAAGAGTCTGCTCCGTGAACCAGGACATGAGCTCCGGACTGGCATCTGAACATATCAACGTCAATGTCAAAATACTGGGGAGGCTGCTTGCTTACTTGCTACGTGGTCAGGAAAGGAACAAGGGCTAGAGAGAGAAAGTATCAAAATACCTACACTCATAAAACAGTTTTCTCTTCTAAATATATATAAAATAGTAAAACGGAAAAACAAGTAGCCATTAGCTTCAAAATTAGCAAAAGCGCCATTTTTTAAAATAATTTAAAGATGTTTTTATTGAACTATATTAATATAAAATCTTCTCTTTTAACGAACAATATATTAAATAAAATAAAATTAATTTTAAGGTCATTTTTTAAATTTTGCTTATACAGTGTTAAATTATTTATATTCACAAGGAGAAATCAATGAGGTTGTCCCCTGTTTGATTCAAATAAATATATACCTACATATCAGTGGTGTGCGGTGGATGCGGCTGTGGATGCGGCTTATCCCTAAAATTTCAAACATTTAGAGTATTTTCATAAATACATAAAATATATAAGTGTTAAATGAAAGGCTTATTTTTCACCAAATATTTCGGGAATTTCGTACAATATTCCTTCTTCAGTGGACCTCAGCCAAAAATCACCGTATTTTCTCAGTCTTCAAAAATTCGAACACAGAGATATTTTATTTTGTCATTTTTAATTCTGCCCTCAAAAAACTCCACCAATAACAATTTTTTTATCATTTTTTTTTTGGTGCTTTAACAGACAAGTCAATTAGCATAATGTATGTAGTATGGATATAGGTGATTTTTGGGTCCACTGAAGAAGGAATATTGTACAAAATTTCTGAAATATTTGGATAAATTAAAAAACCCACCATTTAAAATTAAAAAAACTGTTGAAAAATAAGCCTTTCATTTAACACCTAAAAGCATCTTCAGCACTACCGTGAATTAAAATATATATAGTCAATTTCAAAATTTCAGGAGGATCTTTAAATTTTCAAAATATTATCCGTTATTTCAATTATTTCAATAAAAAACATTTTTTTTGTTTTAAAAAGTATATATGACTGGTTGAGAGCATGGGCTTGGTCTTGACCTGAGGACCATTTGAAGTCTCGCTTGGCGTGAGACCGATTACAATTATACTTAGCCATCTTCTTCGTATTTATGTATAAAGTAAAATAAAAAATTAAAAGCAACAAAATCAAATAGCTTGTCATATAGATGACTAATTAGACATTTTAGGCCATCAGATTGCCTACTTTATAGCCTCTTTCATAAATTTATCATTCATTATTTATAAATACACTTGGATAAATAAACTTATTAACAAATCACAAAATATTCACTTAAAAATACATGCTGATTTAACATAATTTAACCTGATTTAATTCTACAATTTGTGAGTTTTGTTGAGACCATGGGTTCCGTAGTCTTTACCTGAGGGCCCTTTTAAGTCGCGCTTGGCGCAAAACCGATTACAATACTTTATCTGCTTCGCATGGTTAAAGTAAAAATATAAATACCTATAAAAATATCAAAGAAGATTTTTCCCTAGTGAACACGATTCATGAAATTTTAGTATACAACGAACAATCGATCTATTTTTTTCCAACTAATCGGCTTAAAAGATTTTAATAAACAATGGTTTTATTTTGAATTTAGACTGATTGTAGGTATATTTGATTTGATTTATATTCTACACAAAAAGGAATAATGGAATTACGATTAGAGAGCCCAATCTAATAGCCAAACATTCTTGCCTTAAGCTACTCTACCACCAGAGGAACAGAAAATAAAACTCTCAGTCCTTCTACACAGTACAAGCTAAAATTCAATTAAAATTATTTGATTATTAAACAAGATAGCTTAAATTGAAATCATGAACACTTTTTTCGATTACCCTTTATTTACTTACGAGTAAAATGACCTTAAACCCATATGGAATTTAAAATTAACTCCATTTACATTTTTGTTTCATTTGATTGATTATTAAAGGAATAAAAAAAACGTATGTAAATTTCAATATTATGATCAAAATGATAATGATCTATTGAGGATTTATATTTAATTAAATCTAATAAATAATTATTATATTTTAGAAAAAGCCATTAAATGAAAAAATTAAAGTAAACAAAAAACTGATTTAAATATCAATTATAAAAAATGATTCAATATAACATTTATAGTAAGTATATAATCATATTTTTATAGTAAACTAGATATGAAGCCAGTCTTCGAGCAACGGCCAGCTTCTTGCTAGCCTACTATAATCGCCTTTCTTCCTATCGGCCCCAGTGAAATTGTCACAAAATATGCTAGATATAATCCACTTGAGTGGAAAGTTAAATTAGGGGTAATCACCCCTTTAGGGGGTGAAGGAATATTCAGAAAAATAAATTCAATCCATACCTGTGCTTAGCGCATTGAAATTGTCATAGAATCTGCTAGATATCATCCACTTAAGCGGAAAGATAAATTAGGGCTAGTCACCCCTTTAGGGGGTGAAGGAATATTAAGAAAAATAAATTCAATCCATACTTGTGCTTAGAGGATTGAAATTGTCCCAAGAATCTACTAGATATCATCCCTTAAGCGGAAAGTTAAATTAGGGCTAGTCACCCCTTTAGGGGTGAAGGAATATTAGAAAAAATAAATTCAATCCATACCTGTGCTTAGCGTATTGAAATTGTTCCCGAATCTGCTAGATATCATCCATAAGCGGAAAGTTAAATTAGGGATGTTCACCCCATTATGGAGTGAAGGGATGTTTAGAAAAATAAATTCAATCATACTTGTCTTAGAGGATTGAAATTGTCCCAGAATCTACTAGATATCATCCACTTAAGCGGAAAGTTAATTAAGACCCAGTCACCACTTTAGGGGGTGGAGGAATATTAAGAAAAATAAATTTAATCCCTACCTGTGCTTAGTGCATTGAAATTGTTCCAAAATCTACTAGATATCATCCATTTAAGCGGAAACTTAAATTAGGGGTAGTCACCCCTTTATGAGGTGAAATAATGTTCAGAAAAATAAATTCAATTCATACTTGTGCTAAAGCGCATTGAAATTGTCCCAGAATCTGCTAGAAATGATCCACTTAAGCGGAACGTTAAATTAGGGGTAGTCACTCCTTTAGGGCGTGAAGGGATGTCCAGAAAATAGATAAGATTACAATAGAAAGTATATTTTAGTAAACTAGAAAGTACCCATTTGATGTTTGTCTTACCTTTGGATGACTGGTTGGCAAGAAGGCCTTCTCTCTCTGCCAGCCTGGGCTCAACTGAGAGCTTTCATTCAAAGGAACGGAATGGAAAATATTTATTTCATATCAATTTCCTTGAATTTCGATAAATAATTTTTCAAAAGAATTCTATTCATTTTTTTTTTTTTTACTTTATTTTTTATTAAATAAATGAAATATTCATATGTGCGCACGGGAGATGGACCAAAACATTAGGGATGAAATCAATTTTTTTTTGGGGGGGGGGGGGGAGGGAGGGGTGTCCGTTTTTTTATTATTATTTTGAAATTTAAACTAATTACAATAACTTTGATAACTCATAAAAGAAAAATCGTAGAAGTTCATTTTGGTGCCAAAATGTTTGTAATTCTAAAATCAATATCTGTTAAGATTTTGGGTTTTCTAGCTTAAGAACTTTTTTTCTGAAGTGCAAAAAAAGATTATTTCCCTTCCCCGTGGAAAAGACATTAGAAAGCATACAAGTGTTTCAAAAAATAAATTTTATTAATAATTTTTATTAGGAAATACTATATTTGTAAATTTTCGAACTAATAGATAACTTTTTTCAAAGACTTAAGAATTTGATGAAAATTAAAAAAAAATAATAATAATAACAAATGGATAGGTTTAAGTTTACCAGCATTCGCAAGTGACGCGATTCCGATAATAATAATAAAATAAATAAAATCATAAAAACTTTTTCACTACTTAGTTATAAGGTTTCGACCTTTTAATAATTTGACTATGTTTTTGTCAGCGAACGGTCTGAGCTCGAAGTAATATTTTAGCTTTAGCAAAAAGTGACAACCCATAGAATTTATTCATAATTAATTGTATTTCATAAAAAAAAAAAAAAAAATAGAATTATTCAATTATTTATTATATCTCCCTAAGCCATATTAGAATGACACATTTTGACGGTTTATCATATTTTTAACCGACTTCAAAAAAGGAGGAGGTTCTCTATTCGAATGATTTTTTTTTACTTTATCCAATGCGAAGCATGGGTAAAGTATTGTAATCGGTCTGGCGGCAAGCGCGACTTCAAAGGGTCCTCAGGTAAAGACTACGGAACCCATGGACTCAATTAAAGTCACAAATTGTAGTATTCAATTAGGTTGAATTTTAGCACGTGACGGTTTTGCCAAAAATTACATGGGATCTCGTCGAGAGGCCAAAAAGTGCCATTTTTTCATTTAGTGCGTGCGGATGGATGGATGTATGGATGTATGTTATCGTTTTTTTGGCCCACGATTTTTTTCCACACCGTTACACCGATTGAAATGAAATTGAAAACCTACCATTAGTTTAACAAAATGAAGCGCTGATTAGTTTTTGGTACATATCGGCCCACAAACATTAGTATTTTATTTCAGTACTTTTTTAGTTTTTTCTAAATATCTTGAAAATGACTTAACCAATTTTGATGTTATTTAATATCCTAATTAGGTACCTTGGGGACCACAAAAAAGGTTAAATAAAGTTTTTAGTAAAATTATATTTTAAAGTACTTTACTCTAGAGTAAGATAGTACTTTTTTAAATTCTTTATTATTTTATTTTAAACATGGACCGCAAATAGCCATTGATATCTGATTAATAATAAAGGAATAAAAATATTGATATTTCAAATGACTTTGGATAAAGTTTAGCAACGATCCGTTGCAGTTTATTTGTGTCTATGTTACCTCATATCTCCGCCAATTGTGAACAGATTTTGAATTTTTTTTGCATTGGGTTCATTCTAGCTTCCGATGGGTCCCGTTTTTTTTCATTGGTATTAGACCTTTTTTGTTAGGTTTGTTCAGGCCTAACTTCTTTGTTTATGAACCGATTTTGATGATTCTTTTTTTATTGGAAAGGGGGTATTTTAGGGATGGTGCCATATTAATTTGGTCAAGTTCTGATGATATGATCACTATTAATAACATCACTAAAAAGAGAAAAATAAAAATAATTTTTAAGAAAAAAATAAAACAGACTTCAAAAAAATTAAATGCAACAAATAAAATACGCTAAAACGTATAAAATAATTATTACCTTATTTAGTTACAACTAAACGACGAAATATTAACATGAAATTATTTTTTAAAGTCGGTGCCAAACAAACTATACCTATAATCGAGTGTACCCGCAAACGTACTAAGTAAGATCCGTAGAGTGCGATTCATAAAAGGTATATGTTTGGCACCGACTTCAAAAAGTAATTTCATGTTAATATTTCGTCGTTTAGTTGTAACTAAATAAGGTAATAATTATTTTATACCTTTTACTATATTTTATTTGTTGCATTTAATTTTTTTGAAGTCGGTTTTATTTTTTTTCTATTTTGTGTCCGCGTGGAAATTTGTTAGTATTTCATGTTTTAAGATGCCTCATCAAATTTAGCTCGATAAAATTTTTTTAGAGATCGCTCAAGAATGTTAAAAATCTCAAAAATGTAAAAAAAATCAATTATTTGTTTTTTGAAAATTTTTATTTTCTCTTTCTATATGTAATAAAAATACCGGCTGAAAATTTCAGCTCAAAATATAAATTTTTAAAGATCATTAAGATCGTTCCAGAATTAATCTTAGTGATTCTTGTTTGACATTTTCGTGCGACTTTAATGTAGTTGTTTCGCGACAATACTAGCAAAAACTTAATGCATAAGTATATTGAACAGACAATAAGGATTCATAATTCAAAAGCCCAAAATTTTTTGCTTTTTATGTATGACTACAAGCCAATCCCGGGCTCGTTTGACAAATCTGGCAACACTGTCTGAGTTTGTATGTATTTTATCATAGAAATTTTAGATAAAGTACATTATAAAGGAAGATTTATAAAACAAAAAGTTCTTAATAAGCAATTGAAAGCTGTCTGAAGCGAAAAATGTCAAAAAAATTACTAATGTTAACCCACATTTTAGGTTAAATAAACGTCTTGTTGCCAGCTTGTTTTTAGTGTAAAATTTTCATTATTCATTTTTCATTATTTATTCAATATTCTCAGAAACTGTGTTGTAACCATAAATTAAAATTTTCCTAAAAAATGTATTAATTATAGTTTAATGTTGGTTTATTTTTTATAACAATGGTAAGAAGAGTTCATTAATTATAATTAAATATGTATGTAAACTTTCCGGTATCCCGTATAGTGCAATGTATAAGAGTCTGAAAAACTCTATCTTTGGAATTTATTATCCCCGGAACTATATTGTTCATAAATTCTGTTTTGCCACCAATCTAAGCAGAAGCATGTATATAATAATCTGTCTAAATTTCAAAAAAATGCTAAGAAAATCCATTATGGTGAAACAACTACCTTAAATATTAATATTTAGGCTTAATTTCTTTTTATTATCAATTTAAAACACAATGAATAAAAAATAATATAGATGACGAGACTCAAAAAATCGTTATTAAATATACTATATAATAGAGAACGCAATATTAATTGAAAAGTTTTTGTTTTGCCGAGAGTAGCAGAGTTGTTGATTCACAAAGAGAAACAAAGAGGTTGTCCTCTGCTTGATGCAAATAAACATATACATATCTTGATATATATGTGTATATGTTTATTTGCATCAAGCAGAGGACAACCTCTTTGTTTCTCTTTGTGAACGCAATATTAAGTTGGTCTGGAGGCAAAACATTTGTAGAGGATCTTAAACGATTGAAAATAGTAAATTTGAGAAAAAAATGATAGTTCCAGTTTCTAGAAGTAATTTTTGGGGTGTTTTGGAAAAATATACCCCACTATAAGATAGCCTCAGAGATCTAAATGATAAAAAAATTGACCAAGGTTCCCTAAATGATTTTACACATGGTTAATTAATTAATGAGATTATAACTACAAGTCAAACTATAACATTTTCGAATCACATAGTTTAATTTTTAAGTTCCTACTAATATGTTTATTCGTGACATTTATGAATTCGACCACAAAATATGTTAATGCACCGACGATAAATCAAAATAAACCACACCCAGGAACATCAGACTTCCATTTATATGGATGCAAAATAAAGGATCTTAGGATTTACAAACCTCTTCTATAGAATTGTAAATTATAACAACAAGATCTCTTTAAATTGTTCATAAAGGCAGAAACTGACCACTATATTTGTTTATATATGGTTCAGAAACCTCCCCAACGAATAGAAGATGAAGCATTTAAAATTCATCTGAATAAATTCCAGCCCCTATCTCCATTTCTCTATTCCTTTTAAATATACAAATGAGTTGTAATTTGTGTTTAAATCTCTCTAATCAATTTATAGAAAGAGAACCTTGGTCAAACTATGTTTTTTTTTTTATCATTTGGATTTAATCTCATTGTAGATAAAGAGAATGGCTTTTAATTGATCCTCCTACTAACCCGAGAATTTAATCCTGAGATATTGATACTGTTTTTGGATATAAATTGCATTTTTAAAAGAGGAAAACACATGTTCTATTGTTCTATTAGATACCTTTTTTCGATGTTGGATAAACTCTGATCCATTCACAATGAATTTTTAATTAGTGACCTCATTAGATTATATCTACTAATTGCTATATTTGTGAGGTAAAATGATAATAATGCTCATGATTAAAATACAATAGAAGCATCTACTCGTATAGATTGTTTATAGCCAAATATTTACTCATATTCATGTAAATGCGGTGATTTGGCTATTGTTTAAATTATGGGTGAGTATATGAGGTTTGTTTCGTGGACTGTATAATAGCCAGTGAACTGAAAGCTGCAATTTGATATAAATGTTCTGATTATTAAATTATAGTTTAAAAAAACTAAAATACACGATGATGTCAGTAATGCATTAAAAAGTACAAAATAATGTAATAAATATTTTTATGTCCAATAACTAAATAAAAAAGTGTGGGGCGAAGAAGCATATAGTTTTAATTAACTTCGACAAAGTGCCCCACGCTTTTTAACATAGTTATTGGACATAAAAAAGTTTATTACATTATTTTGTACGTTTTAGTGCATTACTGACAAAAGCGTGTTTTTTAGTTTTTTTAAGCTATAATTTTTTTTTAGTTTTTAGTCTTAATTATTTTTATAGAGAAATGTTTGAGGAATTTAACATAATGAAATGTATTTATTTTTATTATTTTTATATAATTTCATTTAAATTGAGTAGGTAAACAATTATTTTTATAGAGAAATGTGTGCGGAGTTTATCTGAACAAAAGTGGGTCGGGTTGGCCGAGGGGTTAGCGTATAAGCCTGCTATTCAAGTAGACACGCAGCAACCGTCTAAAATCTGATCCCTGGGTAGAAGACAAAATTTTAAAAATAATATGTATCGTAAATTGGCTGATGGCTAGAATGGCCGAAAAGCCGTAAAACAAAAAAACAAACAAAAGGAAAACTGAACAAAAGTCACATTGGTACATTCATAGATAAATACATACATACATACTTACATACATACATACAGGTGAAGCTAATATAAAGCGTGTATTGCTGTTCCGTGGTGGGAAGGAACAAGGCTGAAAGGATGGGTTAGGTTTAGGGGGTAAAAATCCCTCACTATGTCTTTTGAAGATTCCCCGCATCCAAATATATAGATATATAAAGCGTGTAAAAAAATATGTCGACTTCAGCTTAACAAGAGTTCAATAGTCCAATTTATTATCGATATAATTTTCTAAGTTTTTCTACCGAAAAATCTAATCACTTTTTCATTTTAGAAATACTTGTGATCGATTGGGAGGTGTTTGAATATAGTTTTATTTTTATATTTAATTTTTTGAGTTTATTTCTCACAAGTAGACAGTAGTGCTTAAATACAAAAACGGCTATTAAGAATTTTTTATTCGACTCCAGGGAGGGGGGTGGGGGGAGGGGGACATGTGCAGGGCAAAAAATTTGAAACTCTGTAGAATTTATTCTTATAATAGTAGGTATCCTTCAGAATTTTTACAGATTTTAGCTATTATTATTTTAGAGTAATATTTAGATAAGATACTGCTATATCTTAGTGTTAGTAAGTTATAGACTCCAAAATTATAATAGCTAAAAATCTGTAAAAATTCTGAGGGATAGCTACTATGATAAGGAAAAAGTCTACAGATTTTCAAATTTTTGAACTATTACTTTGGCCGAAATAAAAGATTGATCGTTCAATGGCAAAAACCCCATGTTATTTAGATGGAAAACTTGCATCCTTGTGGGGTACAAGTTAGAATTGAGATAGACTTGGGTGATATTTTTTTTTTTATTTATTTCGAACCATATGGGCCTCTGAAAGCGTAAAAATTGGAAAATACCCAAAATAAGGACCACTCTATGTGGGGCCTCTCACCCCTATGCTCTTATGAAAGAATGATAATTGTTTCCAGGATAACTTTCTGTCACCAGGTATAAGGAGGAATGAATTTCTTATTTCATTGCATGTATTATTAATTTTATTTATTTATATAAATTTGTACGATGCTTTGAGGTAGTTTGCCTCATATGAGCAGTAAGAATTACAATAAGATCAGTTACAAGTTTTCCCAATTTAGGCCCAGATGTGTGGATCATTAAAAAAAAAAAAACAATAAGAAAATAAAAAGAAAAACAAAATTTAAAAGTTTACTAAAAGTGAAGGGCAAAGATCCAGCAAGGAGAAAAGGATTCCACAAATGCAGAGAGAATTTTATATACCTAGTGCGAATAGGGGTCAACTCTTATGATGATTTTCGTCAATAGTATGTTTTTGTTAGTCATATGAGAAAAACGATTAATGGGAAGGCTATTTTTTATTTGAATCACCGAAGTGTATAGTGCAATATCAAGGGTCTGCGGAAGCGTTGATTAAAAGCGAATGATTAAAAATGTGCTGAGTCTGCATTTATTTGATTCTTTATCCTCTTCAAAGTCCATTGTCATTAATTTTATGGATCAGATTCGGAAAAATAAATATAATTATGTAGATGTGCTTTAATGGCTTAAGGAGGTTCGGGACAGCTTATCTATATGGTTCATCTACGAAAAAATATTTTGTATTTCTGCAGAGTGACAACTTCTGCCTACTGCGTTTTTTTTTTTTTTTTTTTAATTTAAAAAAATTGTTAATAATGAGGTTAATTTCGAATAAAAATCTTTGTTTTGATAATATTAATAAAAAGAATATTGAGATAAATTTTTTCTCAATATAAAAACATTTTTTTAACACAAAAACGATTTCAAGAAATAGATTTGGAATTCCACACTAGTGCTTTTGTTATATTCTGTTGGTTGCAAATATTTTTTTATTTTTTATGAATAACTAATTAACTAGACTGTCAAATCAATTGAAAAATGTATCATTCGATTCATAAAAGTTGAATTATTGATTTGTATAAATTTGTTGAAAATGGTATAATTTGTATAGAAGTTAAAGCCCTTTTAAAAGCTCGGCCCATTACTTACATGTTAAAAGGATAATTTTCAATAATTTATTTCTCGGTAATGGGACAGACTATCAACTTCAAATTTCGGGAATAAATATTTAATACATCAATGATTCCATGGTAAAAATTGAAGAATTTTCTTATAAAAATGATAAACAGTCCCGAGCCCCCTTAATATCCCTCAGTAAATTTCTATATATATATTTAAATATAATTATATCAATATAGAAAAAATGTCACGTGGTGTTTTTAATGGGCGCTCTATTGGTTCAAAAATTAAATAAAAAAACTAAAAGCAATCCATTTTTGGCGTATGATTCACTATCAACATTACCAAGATTATTCTATTATACCGAATTTAATTAATCTCACTTCCAAGGGATTTAAATAACCTGTTTAAATTTATTGAGCAAAGCGAGCAATTGCTATTATTAAAGTTCTCGTTTCAGGTAGCGAGAAGATGGTAAAAGGATTTATTAAATTCATCCTCTCAACTAGAAATAATCTGCCTTTCTCGAGTACATTTTATAACATATTTATACATCAAACAGAGATTTTATCACGTCTAGACTCTTATTAGATTCTTGGATATTGTATTTATGTGAAATAATAATCAAAAAGTTATATTACAAAGGAAAGGTAAATATGCCCAGGGTATTGGCATGTTGAAAATGAAAATAGATCTCATAAGAAACACATGAAGCAAGAACAGAGAAGTGAACAGAACTATGAAAATTAACTTGCTAAGAATCGTCTGGGTCAATCAAATAAATTAATTTCAATATTTCAATATTAATCGAAATTTAATTAAATATACTGATTGATATGTATTTTTTTTTTGAAAAAAATAAAATAAAACTTATAGCTAAAACCGCACATTTCACATTGTATAGAGATGATAATTATTAAAAAAGGATTAAAAATGGTATTCTGTTCATCATCATCGTCATCATCGAGTATACAGTCCTAAGACTGGTTTGACGCAACTACCCGTCTCCACTCGGCTCTGTCCCCTGCCGTATGTTTTTTTATGATATTGATGTGAGAAGGAGATACACCAGAAGGTGCATCCCCTAAAGGCCTGTATGGGATGGCCCTTCCATCGTGAAAAGAACGGAATAGAAGGAAAGAAGCCGGGATCACGAGCCAAATCTCAGAAAGTTAGATACAATCTGTTTATGATACAAGCTGTTTGACCTCTCTAAATGTCTCGCATCCCATGTCCCCAATTATTTGGTTGAAATATTATGATCTGGGACTTCCCCTTTTCTTTCCCAACTCACCCTCCAAGATATCCCTAAGCACTCCCCCATGTCTCATTGTGTGCTCCATCATCTGACATCTTCTCTTCTTCAGACTCTTCCACAAGGTTCTTCTTTCTTCGATTCTTCCAAGAACTTCTTCATTTGTAATTTTATCCATCCATTTGATATTCATCATTCTTCTGTAGCACCACATTTCGAAAGCCTCTAATCTCTTTCTCTCTGCTTCTCCAATTGTCCAGGTTTCCCACTCGTACATGGCTATGCTCCATACAATTCTTAAATAGCAACTTCCTGTTTTCTAAGCTGATTGAGGAGGAGCATAGTAGTTTTTGTTTTGAATTAAACCCCATTTTTGCTTGGGCAATTCTGGATTTAATTTCGCTTTCGCTCCTCCTATCGCATATTATTTTACTTCCTAGGTAGCAGAATTCCTCAACTCCTTCTAGGTTTTCTTGGTTAATTTTGGTGCATTCCTGTCTCGTTTTTTTTCTACAAACTAGGACCTTGGTTTGTTCTTGTTTATTTTCATCTGTTCCAAAAGACTTAATCTTATATTTTTTTAAGATGCATTTCCATGATGAAGAAATAAATATTTTTTTTTTTTTTTTTTTTTTTTTTTTTTTGGTAATTTGAAAATGTTGTCTTTAAATTTTCAAATTGTAGAAAAAAATGGAAATTGACCTCATCAAGGCATTGATCCTGGTTTTATCATACTTCATTCATCTTTACAAGGTGATTCAATCGGATCTCGTTTATATTTTATTTAAATTTTATAACAAATTTAAAAACTCTATAAACAAATAATGCATCAATTATTATTATTATTTGTTTCAAAATTAAATTTTAGAAAAACAAAATCTAGATTTGTAAGTTATTAAAAATTAATACATTTTTGGCAGGAATATCCAAATCCAGAATAAACCAAAGAATAATCGTATGATCCAGTTCAATACTATTACAATTTTATAAACAAATAATAAATGTATGAAAAATTTAGTTCAGAGTGAGGGAATGAATAGTTCTAATTAACTAACTGTCTTTACTGAAAGTAATCTAGAGTTTTAGAGAACAGAAATATATTTTTTCAAGTGAGCTGTTAACAATGTTGCCTATTCTGCAGGCGCTTACAACGGCTGTGTATATTCAGTACTTAAAAAAAGAATTCATAATATACATCACGAATAAGATATTTATTAATGTCGAGTGGGCATGTTGTCATGTAGTTGTAGACATTTATGTTGGTAATATGTAGAATAATGTCAATTTAAACTATATTTAGAAATGAATTCGTTGAGAAGTTATTAATTCTAAAGAGAAGGGCTTTTCTTTTTATTCCAGTTGATGATAATATAGAAAACATATTTCCAAGGGTGATTAAAGAGATTTATTTAAAAGTGGCCAAGTTTTTTTCATGTAAAGCTTACGTTAAGCTATATGTGACGAGATTATTTTTTAAACAGCTCGACTCATATAATTTTTTTTGTCTTTGTCCTAAAAAGATGAGAAATTGTATTATAGAATTAATGTTTTCAGAACCATATATATTCGTTTTTCCTTTACAAGATTTATTTTAATGTCATTTACCTATCATAAGCCAAAACATACCATATATTTAACTAATCTCAATACTCAAATTTCCGGTAGAAGTAGACTTTAAATTTCTAAAGTATCAAATCTGAATTGTTTGTTGAAAGAGAAGTTTCGGTTAAAACATTCTAGATTCGACATTTTTAATGAGAAAATCAAATGCATAGAACGTTTCGACTCTTATTTCTGTAGTCGTTTTCAAGTCCAACGGGAGTTTCATTCTTTAAAAAGACTTCTTCTACAACAGCACTTGAAAACAACTCAAAATACCAAACTAACTCATTTTAGCTTTATTCTATGTACTATATGTATATGCAAAATGCAATTCTTACTTATTTTATTGTATTTTTAATGAACCAACATCTACCTAATTGTATTTCCTACAAGAGAGAATTCTATAAATTGATAATGTGTTGAAGATAAACATTTGGAGATGTCCAAAACGTCTATTAATAAATAATTAAATAAAAAAGACATAAAAATTATAATTTAATTAAATTACTAAGTCATTCAGAATTAAAATAAATAAATAAATACTAGGACTAGCTGAGAATTGAACTTGGGTCTTTAGCCTAAACCACGCTACTTCTTAGGATTGCAGATTTACTGCTTTGGTGATTAAGTCGTTTATCAGAAGAGAATTTTCGTCTGAAACCACTTAGAACAGTGTTCCGCAAACTTTTTGTGTTCAAGACACAACTACCAAATCAAGACATTTTAGAGGTACACCGAGGGATGAACCGCGACCTAATATCGTGTACACCTACTTCCACTTCCATTTTCATTTCCAAGTAGAAGACAATAGATGACAAAAGATTATTTAATGAATTCCAAAATAATTCCAGATAATTTCAAAGACGGTGTACACCTAATTCCAAACACGGTTCACCCCTCGAGGTACACCAAAGAAATAAAACCAATGTTTATTTAATAAAGGTATACTTTGCCGAATGTTTTGTTCCAGGTGTTCAAACGTCTCTGATTTATCGGTGAAGGCAATTGACTTGACATGTCCCAAAAGACGATTGAACACTTGGAATACAACATTCAGCGAATTATTGGCGAAATACGGCCGCAATTGCTGCGAAAAATGTGTGAAAATTAGAAATCCAGATTGCACCATATATGCGCCAGCCGCGGCGGCCACATGGCCGAAATCATATTCAAACATTAATGACATAAAATTAATTTTACAATAAAGCCAGTTTCATTGATATTAAAAATATTTTTCTTTCTTTTATTTTAATTTAAAGTTATGAACCTATAAAAACCACTCTTTATTTATTTATTATTAAAATCAATATAATATGAAAAGATGTTTAATGAGAAATATGAGCCTGCTTAACTGAGCACAGGCGACAGACAAAATTTGGAGCAATCGTTATTAAGGCTGCACTCATCTCTTGCTACTCGCATAAATCTCAGCTATGGCTAGGTGCATTATCTTCACAAAACTTGATATTTTTCCGCAGCACACCAACTAATGACCACGGTACACACTTTGCGAAACACTGACTTAGAATACACATTTATAGAATGAAAACCTCCCAGAATGCATACCATTTCGAAACTTCGTGAATTCATGGGTTTTTCCATACTAAAAAATGTGCACTTTAGGATTTTTCAGCCCAAACTTCTCTTCTGATAAACACTTTTAAGTAGACTTAAAATTTTATTAAATACTTTTGAAAATTCTTTAAAAGTGAATAATTATAGGAGTATCAAAAATGGCGCTTTTGTTAATTACATACTAGAATAATATATTTTAATATTTAATATAAATACTTACCACCCAGATGTAATTCTCCCGCAGCTTGAACCATATCTTTTTCGTTGGCGACCATACATTGGTACATGCCAGCATCTTCTTTTCGTAGAGTTCTTATCGTGAGCCGCGCTTGGCCTATTTCAAATCTGGTCCCGGGTTGAATAGAATGCCCATCACGAAGCCACCAGATCTTCATCACCGGATGTCCGCTCACGGAGCATTGGAGGGTGGCGTCTTTATTGGCGTCAACCACTTGCCATCCTGGAACAACATGCGCCGAAAGAGGCGCTTCATTCCCAAAAGGGGTTAGATTACTGGAAATGGTTTTTCGAAGGGCTTGGAGTGGTCTTCTTTAGATACAAGAGCCCTTGCGCGTCCGGTTTGTACAAAAAAAGAGATTAAGATTAATTGATCTCTGACTGAGATTCGTCTTTTAAGGAAGATGAACCCTAAATATAACAATGGAAATAAAAAAATATCTTCACAATGTTTTAAATGATTTATTAAGAAAACTTTTTAAAAACACGAATTTATTTAAAAATATTATATGATCTAAAATAGAATTGTTCTTTAGTACTCAAAATTTTTTTATATACATACAGATTACTTAATAATTAATCAAAGTGTTGACACTGATCTTGATTAAGGTACTAAAATAATAGCAATATTCCTAAAATTTAATTATAAATGAAATTTGAGCTTAAAAAATACCCTATGAAATAATAATATAGCCGATATTTAATCTTATTTTACAACGATGCATGATCCTGAGCGAAAAATGATTCTAAAAATACAAAACCAATAATTTATTAAGCAAGGCATAACAACCTGGCAAGTTTAGCTCGACAAAGAAATCAAAATGAATAAAAGCAATAAAAAAAAATCAACATCGATTTATTAAAAAAAAATGTAAAGTTTTACCATTTAGCTGCTATGTTAGCTTTCAAATCTTTCTATATATGGCAGTAACGACTTTAGTGATCAGATTACTGTTTGAATCAGGCATTGTGAAAAATTATATAAAATTTTCTAAATTATATCAGGCGGTTTGATAAGCAGACTTCAAGCGAAAATATAGATATAGATTAAGACTACTCAACAAATCAAAGTGGCTTTACTCAGGAATCGATGTATTTATAAAGATAATCACTTGAAAAATGCTTAGAATAAGAAGAATTATACAGTTTATTCTACTTAATGAGATTTCTACAATAATATCTAATATTCGTGGACAAAAATTAGAGGTTCAAAATAACATTCGCAACCATTTCTAGGACACAGCTAGCCCAACAGGTATTCGATCATCGATCAATACAGACAGCAATTTTACGAAAATTATTTATTGGCATATTACGAAAAAGATGAATTTTAAAAAATAAGCCATTTTCTTATCTTGATAAAAAAAATATTTTCAATTTTTGGCCTTCCAAAAATATCCTCTAAAAAAGTTTATTTTTCAACTAGACTTTAATTCTCAAGAGATTCAAAATAACCCTTCTGTTGCGAAATAAAAAAACTCAGAATTATTAGAAGACCTTCGAGAGTTGTTGAAATAAACTACTACTAGTATCATTAAAAGGATGTTTTCATTTTAATTCGAGATCAGTCATTCAATTATCCTAAATCCAAAACAGCCTACAGTTCGAGTCCCTTGTACCAAAGTCAACCAAAAGTGTTTGGCAAATTCAAGTGGATGGCCACATCAGAACGTGTCAATTTATTTTTTATTTTTTTGGACTTCTGGTACATGGCCCATTTAATCAGCTCAATGGGATAATATTATTTTATTTTTATGTAGGTTAACTAGGTATATATGTGTGCTTAAGAGTGTGTGTAAATTGGTGTGGGTTATAGGCGGTCAAATATATTATTTTCTGAAAGCCGGTCTTGAACTTCTGTTCAGAAAGTCTCAACCAAGCTGCTCTTGCAAAAATAAAAACTCACGGGTGGACAGGCATGTATAAATTAGAATAACTCTACTGCGGAATTTTACTAAAAATAAATAAATAAAAAGATTTAAATCTTCTATTTTTTTTTTTCGTGTAACATATTGTAATTATGTGAGATTGGTCCCATTTGGAAGGATAGCCAATAGCCCTGATAGCTTTTTGGCCCTTTGGTTCAATTTCTGAAGGGGTGAGTACCTACAACATTTCTGACATGTAATAAAATTTATCCATATCAACTTGGATTACGGTAAGTAGAAAGCATCTCGTGATTTTTTCTATCGACTTTAGATATAATTATACTTTTTTCTTAATACTTTTTTTTTTAATATTTTATAAACTCTCACTGGAGACTAAGCACACATAAATTTGTTTAGCATTTTTGTGTCTTCAAAAAATTCACCTCAGTAAATATTTAAATAAATAATAATATACTTATTTTTTTAATAAAATAAATAAAAGTGTTTCTGTTCAAAACGTAAATTGAAATATTAAATATTTAAACAATCATTATAATTATAAAAGTTAACTTTAGTTGTTTTTTTATACCTATTTATAATAAATTTTTGAGCTTTTCATGAAATTAATATACAATAAATAATCTAAAGTAGAGTTAATGAACCAAGTTGAATATAATTTATAGTATAATAATTATTAAATTACTTTTTTAAAAAACTAAGTTTCTCCACTGTGATTTAATGACAGCTATATATTATTCAATGAATAGTCTAAATGTTGGCGAGTAATAAAAAAAAAAAAAAACGAAAAACTTTTCAATGTGATCAGCAGAGAAAGGGACGAAATCTTTCAAATAAACTCTCTGGAACAAGATCAAAATAATGGCGCATTCTCCTATTAAGTATGGGAGAAAAATTGTAAGTGAGGGTTTTATTATTACCCATTGAAAAATGAAATTAGATTCAGTTTGAAATATATATCAGATAAACCAGGAAATAAACTTTTCAAATTAAAATATATTTGTTTTTATGGACATTTAAATTTTCGAAATTATATTATTAAATAGAATTACTGGGAACTTTTATAATAGATAGTAATTTGTGTATATAAATAAATAAATAAATAACATTTAAATTATTACATTTTCACAATGGAAATTATTTTGGCTTCCTGACAAGCTTTAGTTATGGAATCAATTATATATACAAGTTAATATTTGCATTGCTATGTACAATAAAATAAAATAAAATAAATATTTTTTTTTCTTTTATATTGTCACTGTATATTGAATATATCTAAAAAACATTATATTTTATAGATTCATTAATGATAATGAAAAATTATTTTAATTTAAAACATTTCCTTGTCGAGAATATCAGAGCTATTGATTTAATAAGAGAAATAATTAATCTCAGAGGATTATAAATAGATAGTATTTTTAGGACTTGGGGTCAATTCTCGCAGAAGCGACAGTTTACTGACATATAAGCTAACTTAGATTTCTTAGATATTCTGCAAAAAACATCTCGGATTTTCTCTTATAATGTGTTTTTAATTGTTTTGAGAGAAAAATAATTGACTAAAAATATAGAAAAATACTTTTTCTTATACATACTTAGTATTAATTAATATTACTCTGACAAGATATATTTGCCAAACTGATTTACTAATGAGCTATATCTACCCTAAACATCATTAGATCAACCACGCACATTTCTATTCTATTCATTCCTAATGTTTATCTTAACAGAAAAATAAAGCTTATTGAAGCCTTTTTGAGATTATCAAAAAGAGGAGATTGAGATGTCCCTCAGTGGTCGAGTATAAATGGATGGTGGGCTGATGAGTCTCTAAAGAGTTCGCTCTAGAAGTCTTATTCAGTTCTTATTGTCTTTATGACGTCTAGAAGAGCCAATATGCTATAAGGGTATAGGTATATAATGGTTCAAAAAAAAAAAAAAAAAAAAAAATGAATCCGACATTCTCAAACTTTTATTTTTTAAATATCATTTCAATAAAATGATTCAGACCACGCGATCCATTTATTTCGAAAATAGAAGATGACGGGAAAAATTTAAATCCCAAAAACCTAAATGAACTATCATTAGATTAAATTTCGTTTACCTGAACAAACCGCTAGTATAACTCATGGACACCAGCTTGAAAATTTCAAATAATGGATTGGAAAAGATATTACTAAATACGAGAGCAGTTCGATTAATAGCTTGGTTCGCATACTATGAAAGGACAATAGAGACATCTGTATAAATGGTTTTGAAGATTCTTGCCTAGTGTGTAGGAGGTACTTCGAAAAATAAAGTAAAATAAAAAAACTCAGATTGCTGTCTTTCATATTGAATTACTCGCGTAAATATTTAAAGCAGAAACAACTTTCATAGGGCAAAAAATTGATTATAATCAAGAAAAACATCATATATCTATGAAATAATTTAATATCATTTGATGTTTTTGATTCTGATTAAGCTGGCTTAGTTTGCACAATTCTAGGCCTGCATTAATATTATTAAAAAATATACTTAGAGATCTCCTTATTTGTCGAGAATCTCAAGTGATTTTAAAGATATTATTTTAAAGTTTTATTTTAAAAACTTTTTTCGTATCAATAAGACAATGAGTACAACATTCGAAGGAAATAAAACTTTTAATTAAAAAACATACCTATTTATTTTCATCTCGATTTAAAAACGTTCGCAATTTAATCTCATGAATTGTTCTAAAATTAATGATCGAATTGAAATTCAAAAAAAAATCTACCCATGTATTATTCAAGAATATAATTGGTGAGTGAGTGAGGAGTGCTTTTAAGCTGTTTTCCTTTCGCTATGCGGACATTTAGACTAAATGTTTTGGACCGTGACATTTAAACAGCAATTCAGTGAGGGACTTTTTCCATGTGAAAGGGCAAATTTAAACAAAACAAAAGAGGGAGAGAAAAAACGCAAGCAACAAGACAAATGGCGTCTGTGTTGTTGTTGTTGTTGTTGTCACTATGTGTATCCCTCTCATTCGTTGTTCTTTCCTGAGTTCGCTGGTTGGCTTGTGTTTGTCTTTTGTCTCAACTCTTGCTTTTAGTATTTATTAGACGCCATCTTTACTTGTCAAAATGTTAACTTGGATAATTGATGGAAAGAAAGAAACTAAAATAATAGATTCAATAAACTTGAAAGAAAAAGGCGAATGATTCCAACAAATAATAGATCCTCTTTAATATATCTTCTTCTTCGAGTGGTATAACCGAGACGGGTGTCGGCTCCTCTCCACATATACCTGTGCTGAGTGTGTTTAGTTGTTTTTACACAGATATACGGGACCTACTTTTTAACGCCGGTTCCGAAAGGCTAATTTGGAGAGGTTACTAGGCAATTATACTCTTGGTAGGTTGCCATTTCTTTCCAAGAGGAAAACTCTTGCCGAGACTCGGTCTCGAACCAGCGATCTCCGAGTCAGCGAGCCAGCACTCTACCCACTGACCCACAGTCGCCTCTTTAATATATCAGTGAACTTATTTTAGAAAAAAGAATCTATTTGTGCCGCCTTTTTACTTTACCATACAGGGTATGGTCAAGTATTGTAATCGTGCATGAAAAAAGTGGTTTTTTCCTTCTTTTTTTCGAAATATCTCAAAAACGGCTGAAACTATTTTGATTAGAAAAATTGAGCGAAACCATGGTATTTCGTTCTACAAAAAAGCTCTAATAATTAAACATCGAAAAAATTATATTTTTCGAGATAATAATTGTTTTGCCAAAATGTCTGTTAGACTGTCCGTCTGGTTGTCTGGTTGTCTGGATGTCCGGTTGTCTGGTTGTCCGTTAATCTGTGCGTTATCAAATTTTTGTGGACGAGCTAGCTCAAAAACTAGTGTGAATATCGAAACCAAATTTCACACGTAGTTTTGGTCCATTGAGATTAAGAGCTGATTAGAATTTGGTGCACATCGACCCAACATTAAAGGGGGTAGAGGGGGGTGGGGTTAATAATTAAAAATATAGGCTCTTGTACCAAAATCAACCAAATTTTGTATACATAATCAGTGGGACCCGAGAAGTCTAAAAATGCAAAAACTAACCCACCAAAATGGGGAGAGGGGGGGTCAAAAAATGAAAATCTTTGCCATTTACCAAACTCAACCAAATCTTGTATACATAATCAGTGGGAACCCAGAAGTATAAAAATGTAAAAACTACCCCCCCCCTACATGATTATAAATAATTTTAAGGGGCAGGTTGTATGATAAAGTCAAGTGGATGGCCACATCAGAACATGTCAGCTTATTTTACTTTAAATAGATAATGAGTTGGTGCTCCTTGAAAAAATTTATTAATTATATATATAAAAAAAAAAATATTCCGAAACCTGTTCATGTATTTAAATGTCTAATAAATAAAAAGTCCTGCCTTGAGGCTTCTGGCTCTTACGGATATGGATGCGAAACATGGGCTTTAACCAAAGTCCATGAAAACAAATTAAAAACAACTCAGTCCGCATTAGAGAGAAGACTTCTTGGCATCACTTTCCAAAGACAACGGTTTCTTAATCTTCACAATTGCAACATCAGGAATATCTCCTCGGTGAAGGACATTTTGTCTCACGCTGACGAAGCCAAACACAACTGGGCGGGTCATCTTGTAAGAAGAGAAGATAATCGGTGGAGTACCGCTACCTAGCTGTGGATCCCCAGAGACAAAGTGAGAAGGTAGGCTAGGGGTTAGCTTGTCAGCCTGCTAACCAAGTGGACCTGGGTTCGAATCAGACTCGAGGCATCCGGCTAAAATCTGATCCCGGGGTAGAGATAAATTAAAAAAAATAATTAGTATCGTAAATTGGCTTATGGCTAGAAAGGTCGAAAAGCCAAAAAAAGAGCAAAAATTGTATATATATATATATATATATTTATTTATTTATTGTTTTTTCGGACAGAGGATGGTTGCCGTAAGTCTTAACAAGAATTATATGTTATTCAGCTGCAGATTTTTTTTTTGAATAAAGAAATGCAGTGAACTTTCCCGCAAATACTCTTTTTAGGCATGCAATTTAACATGTATAACACTATGAAAAAGAAAAAGTTGTTTACACTTGAAATGACATAGACAATGACATTAACTCTGCTAACATTTCTATCGACAATTTAAACTTCAATGAATCTTCAAATTGATTTTTTCATCCAAGTTTCTGACATTCCTAAGAAAGATAAGAAAAAAACAAATCGAGTGAATTAAATGTCAATAAACACGTTATTAAAATCGATCACACTATTATGAAACCATTTAATTTCAATTACTTTTACCTAAATCAGAATCCAATGGTGATCGAGATAGTAACGTTGCCACCACGAGGATTGAATTTTACACTTCTACACTTATTTATACAAGCAACCCCTACAAACACATAAACATTTGGTACTGGTCAGAAAATAAAGAAAGAAAAATACATTAGTTAAAAAGATGAAAGTTTAAGAGAATGAATATCAATTCAAAATGATGATTATAAATATATTTTAATATGCGTAGCTTTTCATTTATTTTAGTCGAGAGGATAATTTGTGACTAGAGAAATGAAAATGTTTAATTAAAATCGCTCTAAAAGAAATCGCAATCCTTTGATGGATGCTTTTCAATGAAATTGAAATGCTTTTATATAAAAAGATCTTTGATTCTAACAAAAAATTATCTACATATTATGAAATAGATTTGAATTTCAAAATCTGAACAAGAAGAAACTTAAATAGGAAACAAAAGAGAAATTAGGGAAATTTCCGAAATTTCGTTTTTATACATTTTTTAAATAAAATACATTAATTACTTCAATATAATAATATTTTATTTGTTTACTTATTACTTTTAATGATACACGTCTGCATAAATGGGGGGTTTAAATTTACTTTAATTTTTTATATGCTTTCTCCAAATTTGAGAAAGATATAGAGAAAAACGAAGGACCACGTTATATCAATTGTTTAGCTTACCAACGTGGTTGTAAATCTCGCCGCGAATGAATTGTAAGTCTATTCCACTAAACAATCGATATCAAATATATCTTCGATACGGACGCTAAGTTCTTTACTATATATTCGAAGTCCAAAATTAGTTTCTTTAAGGATGGATGTCTATAGGAAAGAAATGAAAGATAGTTTTCTCTTTAACAAAAACTATATTTTTAATGTAAAATAATGAGAGCATTCAAGTTAAATTGCGAAATTTATATTAGTTTAAGTGATAAAAGCTTTAAAGTTTTATACATTATTTATAAATTGAATATTAAATGCCTTATAATTCCTTTTGAACAAGAACATGTACTTTAATTGCAAAACTGTAAATGAGTTTAATTGATATAAAAGATTTAAAATTTATATTATGAATTAAATGTTATTTAATTTCGCAAGTTTTACTTGTTTAGAGAAGATGTAAACTATTTAGAATTTATAATATTCATAAATTGAAAACTATTTAATTTGCAAGATTATAATTGTATAGAAAAATATAAACATTTTCGAATTTATAATATTTATAAATTGAACACTATTCAATTTGCAAGATTCAAATTGATCAGAAAAAATAAACATTTTTGAACTTTATAATATTTTTAAATTGAGTTTTATTTTTGTACTTTTGTCTTTGTATAAGACCTTTTAATTGAATGTTTTTACCTATATTTTAGTCATTAGAATCTTTAATCCGAATAAAATAATCTATTTTTAATTTAACTGGATTAATTTGACTAAAAAATTTAATTAAGAATGTTGGTGAATAAACGCGTGCTTCAAAAGTTTTGCAAATAGATCCTTATAAAACCTATCATTTATTGAGAGTAATTTTCTGCTGGGAGATATATTTTCTAATTTCCATTGTTTGGAAATTAAAACTTGAGGTGAATTTTTCCCTGTTACTCCTGAATGTAATACAGGAGCTAACGCTGATTTGTAATTGCTTAATAAGATGTGATCTAGAGTTTTGGCTATGGGGATACGAGTACCCGTAAGGAAATCAATCTTATTATGCCTAAAAAGACTATCAAAAGCTGATGCTCCCCCAAGTATGATTTCTATTTGACTGCTTATGTTATAGATGGGATCAGCTAAATGAAGATCTTGAATATGTGAAATGGATTGCTTCGCTTTGGAAGCCATTTGTGCATGAGCACCTATATTGTCAATTGAATTATTTTTTATTTGACCATTAAGAATTTTCGCGCAAACCTCGCTAACTCGTGGGTATTGACTACCACTGTGTATTTTAGCGGGAAATTCGCTCCCGGCATCATCAATTTCACTAACTAAAGCAGTGACTTGGACATTGGAAGTTTGAGGGTTGGCGGATATTGTAGAGGTGGAAGGCGTAGTAGATAGGCTAGGAGATAGGCAAGGGTTACCTGTATTGATAATCGTATTATTTATCATTCCATGACCTACCATTAAAAGTGACCTGAGGCGTTTCGACGTTTCCCTCGCTGCACTGTACATGATTTCGGATTCTATGTCTGAAATGTTTTCAATGCGGAGTTTTAGTTTGTCGATTTCTGCTTTCTTTTCCTTTAATTCAGAATAAAGAAAGTTAAGATTATTTTTATTAGAATTACTGTTTATTTCTAAATGTATCTCTTCTACTTCCTTATGAATGAAGTCGAGAGCTTTTTTGATTCTATTCATTTCCTTAGACATCCTAAAGATACAAAGAACAAAACTAGGAGAGTTCAATCAGCTATATATATCTATGATCGATTATCTAACCGATCTGGCTCGTTGGACCAATAATTGATAAATGGGGGGTTTAAATTTACTTTAATTTTTTATATGCTTTCTCCAAATTTGAGAAAGATATAGAGAAAAACGAAGGACCACGTTATATCAATTGTTTAGCTTACCAACGAGGTTGTAAATCTCGCCGCGAATAAATTGTAAGTCTATTCCACTAAACAATCGATATCAAATATATCTTCGATACGGGCGCTAAGTTCTTTACTATATATATAACTGTTCGAAGTCCAAAATTAGTTTCTTTAAGGATGGATGTCTATAGGAAAGAAATGAAAGATAGTTTTCTCTGTACCTTGAATAAATTGGTTGTACCTTGAATAAACCTTCATTGAACCTTCAGGCCACTTTTTTGATTGATTGCTTATTTCAAACTATAATTTACTTTTATTTAGTTAATAAACTAAATATTAATTGACTATGACGAAAAATATATATAGTCGAATGAATATACCAGCGTAAAATATTGATTAAGAGTTTACTCGATGAAGTTTGAAATAAGAAGAATGGCAAATCATGATATTAGAATGAGCTTGGGTTCAAAAAGGATGCATGTTAGGGTGTTTCTAGGGCCCAAAAATCCCTAGTGCCGAGAAAGCGAATTTGCGTGGTTTTTTTGAATATTCTAATGTTTGCTTATATTTAACCAACGTCGCTTACCGCCCATAGGATCCAGTACTTCAAGATTGGTTGGAGTTTAGAAAAAAAATTAGCTCCTTAATAGTTATGTGAATTAATTTTTATCTAATCGAAGAGAATTCGGGGAAAAACTGAGGCTCTAAAGGCGTATGGGTCGCGAATATTTAAGTAGTTTTAAAAATAAGTGTTTGGTTTGGATCTATCTTCTGATATGATATAATCCGACAAAGACTACTACCATTGAGTCAAAAAAGTCATCATCATCACGTCGTCTATTTATCGGATTTAATGGGGACTACTTTATTAATTATTATAAAATTAATTAAATAAAAATTCAGACTTCTGAGTAGTATTTCAGACATTCGTTCATTTTAAATCCAATCTCGCCATTTTGTTTTCTCTGATTGGCTGCAGATATTTGGTATCTTCTTTTTTTATTGTCACTTATCTCAAATTTCATTCTGGGTGTATGTTTGTTTGAACTTGAAAAAATAAAGATACAAAGACCCAATAAAACTCGAGAAGCGATAAGAGCTTTAAATAATAGGCGGAGCAAATATAACAGTAAAACCTTCGCAGTAACCAATCAGCGAAGAATAATGGCTGAGATTACTACAAAACGATAAATATTTATATATCAATTTAATAACCATGGGCGTAGTTAAGGCGGGCAGGCCCCTCTAAAAAAACTCAATGCCTCCGCCTAAAAAAATCGAAACTCCATTATTACGAGGAATCACTAATGTGTAGGTATTTCTACTCATTGAATTATTTCGTTACTTCCAAAATTTGTCAATTCTCCTAAAAAGTTAGTTGATCTCTAATCGGATTACCGAAATTATAACCTTGTGGTGGCTAATCAGCTGGCCGGCTGCCTCTTAGGAAATTTCTCTAACTACACCAATGGAATTGCACTAAAATCTAATTTAGAATATTACCAAAAATGTACAGTTTTAAGTAAGTACTAACTGTATTCCGGTGCTTCGCCTAAGCCCTGCGAACGGTGTTCTTATCTTAGTCAAAAAATAATGATAATACATGACAAAATCTCATTAAAAATGAACAATTTTCATTTAAGACAATTTTTAATTTTTTCTTTTAATCTCTCCCACTTTCTAAATTGCGGGATGGTTCATGGAACTAACCCACTCCTTTAAATAAAGACTTCTTCCTTACTATCTAATATCTTAAGTTTTAGAGATTTGAAACATAGTAATTTAGATTATTATTTGTAACATCAAAACCTTGATTTCACCATGTTTACTGATTTCTCAGCTAGAGCGCGCAAGAATTACTTTTGGCGCATTTTTGAAGTTGTCGTCGCCCTGGCCCTCAATTGCCCATTTTAGGAAGTTTATTTTTGCACCAATAGTTTCTCAGGGTCATAAAGTTTTAATTATAAAATTTGGTTTAGATCGGTCAAAGGGCCTAGGAGACTAAACAAACTCCTCACAAACTTCCTCGCCAACCTAATCGTCAAATTTCGTAATTCGAGCATGTAGCTAAAATAAGATTATTTTTATATTAATAATAAAATAAATATTTAAGGTAGTTGTATCACCAAATGCATTTTATTAGGATTTTTTTTTAATTTAGACAGATTATTATTTAAATAATTCTGCATCGATTGGTGCAAAACGAAATTTATGAACAATATAGTTCCAGAGATATTAAATTCCAAAGATAGAGTTTTTTTTTTGTTTGTTTTTTAAGGCTCTTATACATTTCACTATACGGAATACCGGAAAGCTTACATAGATATATAATTATAATTAAGAAGCTCTTCTTACGACTGTTATAAATAACTATACCAACATTACTAATTAATTTTTTAAGAAAATTTTAATTAATAGTTAGGTTCACAGTTTCTGAGATAATAATTAATAAACAATGACAAATGTATCTCATCCAAGTAGGAAGGGATTACACTGAAAACAAGCTGGCAACAACGCATTTATTTACATTAGTACAGTTTTTTTTATGTTTTTTTGCTTCAGCCATTGCCGGAACAGCTTTCAATCGCTTATTAAGAACTTTTTGTTTTATAAATCTCCCTTTATAATGTACTTTATCTGACATTTCTATGATAAAATCTATACAAGCTCGGACAGTATTGCCAGATTTAGATGTACGGGATTGGCTAGTAGTGGTACATAAACAACAAAAAGTTCAGGGCTTATGAATTATGAATCCTGTCTGTACTATATACTCTAGCACAGCGTTTCTCAACCTTTTTTGGCCCTCGGACCAGTAAAATTTGTAAAAAAATTCGCTGACCACTGATATTTATCTAATAACAAATTTTTACTAGGTATTAAAGAACTACTACAAAAGTTAATTGTAACATTTTTATTGTCATTTACTTACAATAATATTTAAATGTAAAGATATGTAATTATATATTATATATATGCGGACTAGTAAAATTTCTCCGCGGGCCACTGGTGATCCGCCGGACCAGAGGTTGAGAATAGCTGTTCTAGCATTATCTTTTTGCTACTACTGTCACCATAGAACTACCTTAACTAAAATATAAAATCGTAGTCATTGAATGGATTCACAATTCTCTTGAGGATTATATTTATCATGAGATAACAAAAAAAAAAGAGTAGAAATTATCTCTCTTCTATCAATCTATATTAAAATTGAATTTCTTTTTCCATGTCGTGATGAAAATCAAATGTTAATCACTTTACCTTTGGCATCTTCCTTCCGCTGAAAATCGCAAATTAGTTCGCAAATGGCGTTTCCCCCTGAGAGAGAGAGATTTCGAGGGAACGAACCAACCAACGAACGAATCGAATGGGAAAGAGGATTATGAATACATACATACATTTTATATATAGAATTTTTATTAAGTTAGCAATTTACTCACACTACTGGTTATCTCTACTGACTAAATATGACATGAATATAAAAAGTTACTGAAGCGTGCGGAAACTTTTGGAAATTATGTATTCTGATATATGACAAATTCTGGTTTTATTTTCCTCTTAATACTCCCATTTCTGTAAGACGGAACGATGGTTGGTAATTTTTTGATAAGTTAAAACTGGTTAATATTAATTTTAATTTCCAATTCAGGTAAAAAATGGAAGTTTCAAAAAAAATAAAATTCTCAATTATTTTTTTTTTTTGTTTATTTTTAATAAATGTTTTATTTGTTTTCACCCCAGAATTCATTTTAACGAATAATATAAAACCCTCTCTTTGATTTAATCCTAAAAATCAATAGCTTTACTACTTTCAATAAGAAAATCTTTTAAAATTTTATTACGGATTATTTTAATGACAAAAATATAATTAATAAAAAATATTCCTAGTCTACATATAAATTAATCAACTAATTGTTTATAATTGTTCGATCTTTATCAAATTCTTTATCAAAAAAAAAAAATCGTAAAATAACTTTAGTAATAAATATGATAATAATAATTTTACTTTATGACGCCTATATTGATTTGTGATCTCAGATTTCTCTTATATATCTGTTTCTATTGGACGTTAAGACAATTATTTATCATTAACAAAGACAATTATTTGCTTTGCATTGTTTGATTTCGATATTATCATTTTAGTTTGCATCTATTATCAAATCAAACCGTTGTTTGAAATTCTGTATTTAATATTTAGATACTCAACTTAATCCTACCATCGTTTTCTTTTATAATTCTTCGAGTTTCTAATTCTTTGGAAATTTGGTTTTTCGTTCCATTTAAATTAATCAAATTATTTACGAGTATGTCATACTTGGAAACAATTCAGATGAAATGATCGAAACGTCGTTGTAATTTTATTGTTTATGTTTTAATTTATTAATAAATATATTTAATACAACGAAATTTGATTTTTATCAAAAAGTTCTAAAAATATGTTCAACAAAAAAAATCTGGCGTTATTTTCAGTTCCGAATTTCAATATTTTTAGCTCTATACATTCGTTCGCACATGTCTCTAGCCTAAACTCTGAAAAAGTATAACTCAAAAGATACCCAAAGAAAAACGAAATGTCTACTGCATTATGCATGGGCTAATGCAACCAAACTAATATTAAATTAGGAAACACTCTGCTACAGTGGCGTAGTTAGATTTTAGATCTGGGAAGGGTGAATCATTTTTTAAGGTAGTTGTTTCACTATATGGGTTTTCTTAGGATTTTTTTGAAATTTATACAGATTATTATTTAAATACTTCTGCATCGATTGGTGGCAAAACGAAATTTATGAACAATATAGTTCCGGAGATATTAAATTCCAAAGATAGAGTTTTTCAGAATCTTATACATTGCACTATACGAGATATCGGAAAGTTTAGATACATATTTAATTATAATTAAGAAATTCTTATTCCCATTGTTATAAAAAACTAAACCAACATTTAACAATAACTAATACATTTTTTAAGAAAATTTCAATTCATACTTACAACACAGTTTCTGAGATAATAATGAATAAATAATGAAAAAGGTATAATGAAAAATTTACTCTAAAAAAAAAAACTGGCAACAAGGTATAGTATATTTAGCCTAAAAAGTGGATTAACTTTAGTACTTTGAAGTTTTTTCGCTTCAGTCATTGTCGCAACAGCTTTTAATCGTTTATTAAGAACTTTTTGTTTAATAAATCTAACTTTTTAATGTATTTTATCTGTAATTTCTATGATAAAAATATTCAAGCTCGGACAATGTTGCCAGATTTGTCAAACGAGCACGGGATTGGCTAGTAGTGGTTCATAAACAGCAAAAAGTTTTGGGCTTATGAATTACAAATCATTTTTGTCTGTTCTATATACTCTAGAATTAACTTTTTTCTAGTATTGTAGCGAAACAACTATCTTAAGTATATAATTTCTAATATCTTGTAATATCTATCTAATATTTTTAATTAAAAAGGAATACAAATTATTTTACAAATTTATCTTATTCTCCATCAACAATTTAGACGCATATTTTGACTATCCTTCGATTTTTAGTAGTATTTTCTTTTAATACACTATTCCTGGTTCAGTAATGAGAATTTTACTGATGTTTAGGTGTTCTGTTCTGGGGAGCCGGGTTGGCTCAGTTGGCTAACGCACCGGCCTCGTTTCGACATCGATCGATTATGACGATGTTGGAATGGGAGGCCGGGGTTCGATCCTGGCTGACGAATAAAAATTTCTACCGGCTGAAAACTCGGCTCCCCCACTAACCCTACTAACACTTTACTTATGTGCTGTCTAAATGGGCTTTGTTCCCGGTGACATTAAATAAATAAAAAAAAAAAAAAAAAGGTGTTCTGTTCAAAATTAAAAATGTGTCCTATAATGCCGGTTTGTCTGTCCTCTCTGTTTGAGCATTGTAATTCGTAAACAAAATAAAATCCAAACTTGAAATTTACAATGTAATCATTTTCCCCGAAATTCAAAATCGTATTAAAATTTTAACCAAGGTATTGATTATTTTGGGGAGGGTCGAATTTTTGTGGGGACAAATTTTTTTATTTTATCATTGGGTTTGAAGTGGGTATCCTTGCAAAGATCCTTTCAAGAATAGTTGGGCTTTTTTAAAAATTAAATTTATTTTGAAATAATGTTACTAGAGCGCCCATAGTCGCCATTTTTGTACTTGTCGGCGTTAAGAAATGGCTTTTAATTTAAAATTATAAAAAAATTCCACAAATTCCATAATTTCCCTCCTTATCATCGATAAATAAAAACGAATTTGATATCTCAAATATTTTGAAAGATAAAAGAGGTACGGAACTCTCGGTATGTGGCCCAATTTTGGCCGACTTTTTAAAAATTATTTTTGAAAAAAAAAAATTGAGCACAAATAAAAGGTGACTCCTTAATTTCTTTACAACTTTTTCTCAAAAAATATTGACTTAAGGTAGAGTGAATAAATAATTAAACTTATTTTTATTTTCATTTAAAATTACTTTATATAATATTATATAGTACCTATATAATATATTAAATCCTTCCAAAACAACAATAGAAGATTAGATGATAATTCGATTGCAGTATGAAATGTCGTTGTTTTGTCTAAATAAGCATTGTTCTATTATTATATTTAAATACGTTAATTTATAAGCTTCAGAAAATAGAATAATTGAATAGAAAGTAGAATTTAAATAAAGGAATATTTCGTATAATATTGTTCAATAATATTATTTGACATCTAAACATAACACTTAATTATTATAATCATAAATATAAATTTTCAAGCAACGCATTCGCATATAGTTTATAGTTTGGATTTATTTTATACATTAACGTTATGAACCAAACATTTCCCTAGCTAAACATAAATCTATAAAGTACTGAATCAAAATTAACTATAAAAATCTTTAATATTTCTATATAATATAGCAAATCGCATAATTAAGTTCAAATTGCTATGGTAATGGATATTATCTTTTACTAAATCAGTGTCCTGTCATGTATCTTTATTTTTAAATTAAATGTCAAAAGGGTTGGATTCAATGATATTTAGAAATGAAGATTAAATATTTGACAGAAATATTTAGCCTAATATTATGTCAGATGTGTCCAACTCACAGAAAGCCATTGGCCCGGATTACATTTCTGGTACTGACAAACCTTCTGACATGTATTAAAAATATTTTTGACAGCTCGAATTTAGTGAAATATCATACATCGTGATTTCATAATAAAAAAGTAATTTTAGTAAAATTTTAAATAATTAATAATTTTAAACAAGAATCGTATCTTTTATTTTTGTGAAACCTACGTAGTATTTTATATTTTAAATTTTAAAAAGTTTCTAAATTTTTCAAAATTTTCTTTACTTTATTTAAAATGTTTCACCAAGAACCCACACCATTCTCCCTTAACAAATAAATAAATAAATAAAATTGTTGTTGATCATAAGATTCATAAGACTAGGTAGGTACAATTAATTTTTACTTTATTATTTTATTCTTTCTAAAAGTTAATTTTTTTTTAAGATATTTACATCGATACCACCAATCCAGATTCTGACCTGAAATTTTTAAATTGTATCCTTTAATGTTTAATACATGTCAATTTTTGTTTTGTTTCAAAAAACGAAATACTCTTAAAAAAGGCTTTGGTATGGAATTTTTTCCCATCTTCCAACCACGTTCTGTTGTCAAAATATATGGGGGTCATAAGTGGTGAATCATACTATATAAGTATATACTAATATCGAATTACTGATTTTACTTTACTATACAGGGTATGGTCAAGTATTGTAATCGTTCATGAAAAAACTGTTTTTTTTTCCTTCTTTTTTTCGAAATATCTCAAAAAAAGCTGAAACTATTTCGATTAAAAAAATTGAGCGAAAACCATGGCATTTCGCTCTACAAAAAAGCTCTAAAAAGTGAACATCAAAAAAATTATATTTTTCGAGATAATAATTGTTTTGTCAAAATCTCTGTTAGTCTGTCTGGTTGTTAGTTAGTCTGTGCGTTACCAAATTTTTGTGGACCAGCTAGCTCAAAAACTAGTTTGAATATCGAAACCAAATTTCACACATAGTTTTGGTCCATTGAGATTAAGAGCTGATTAGATTTTGGTGCATATCGACACAAAATTAAGGCGGGTGGAGGGGGGTTAAAAATTAAAAATCTAGGTCGTTTGAGCAAACTCAACCAAATTTTGTATACATAATCAGTGGGTCCCCAGAAGTCTAAAAATGCAAAAACTAACCGCCGAAAAAGGGGTGGGTGGAAGGCAAAAAATTTAAAATCTTGGCCATTTACCAAACTCAACCCAATTTTGTATACGTAATCAGTGGGTCCCCAGAAGTCTAAAAATGCAAAAACTAACAGGCAAAAATGGGGGGGGGGGTGGAGGGTCAAAAAATGAAAATCTTGGCCATTTACCAAACTCAACCAAATTTTGTATACATAATCAGTGTGCCCCTAGGAGTCTAAAAATGCAAAAACGAACTCCTCTCCCCTACATGTTTATAAACAATTTTATTAAATATTAATGTAAGTGAGGGGCCAGGTTGTATGGTAAAGTCAAGTGGATGGCCACATCATAACACGTCAGCTTATTTTATTTTGAAAAGTTAAAAATGCTGAATTAAAATTGGTTGAAATTGAAAGTCATGTTGATCACCCACCATAATACTTACTTATTTTCGGGCCCTACATCTGATTTTAGCCATGATATTTTCAGATTAATTATAAAATAATGTTCTTTCCCTAAATTTCTCATCTGTTTTTTCATGTTAAAAAAATTAGATTAGAAAATGACTCTAATGTTAATTACAAACAAGTGAAATGTATTATACACATATTGTTTATGATCACAACAGCCCCTTCAACTTTCATTGGTTCCTTGGGTGCAATATAATAATTTCCCATCTCTATCGCTATTATAAAGTTTAACTAAAATGTCATCTTTGAATTTCAAATTAAAAATAATGAATCTCCAAGTGAAAATAAAATACTTTTCTAGTAAAAACAAGAAGGAATTATTTTCAAACGTGATGTCTGTAATTTATGAGAATGAAAATTGAACCCGGGAATTTATTTTTAATTGCTAGGTAAACTATAAAAGTTTATGGTTAATTTTATTGAACCTTTCGAGAATGGCAAAGTGCATTTTAAGACCGCAGAATTAGCTTAAGGTATTCAAACCCTGATTTTTAGAAATTATTTCAAGAAAATTTAATAATAATCGATAGTTTAATTAAAAATATTGAATAAATTTCTTTTTTTATGTTTTCAAAAATATAGAGAAATGTAAAAATTATAGTAAAAACCACAACCAATGGCGAGAAGTATGGGAATAATTGTGAGACTCTCTCTCTATATAATTATGTTATTGTAGTATAATTTTGTTTTATTAGATTATCACTTTGGAAAATGCACAAAGGGAATTTTAAAATGGAAAGAAAGGCTTAAAAATAGTGTTTTGTTCCCTTACTTAAAAGCAATAAATATTATTAAGTTTTGAAAGAAATATTAGCTTGTTGTAGAAAGAAACTACATATATTTAATCTTTTCATGTTCATTTGAAAATTTTACCTTAAAATGTCAAAAGGGAACTTTAAATGAACAAAAAAAAAAACAAACAATTAAATTATGTTTTTATTCAACTAAAAGCTAAATAAAATTAAATATTTTAACTTTGGGAAATAAAACATAATTTTTTTAATCCTTTTTTGAGCATAGGGAAATTCCTTATACACATTTTTAAATAAAAGAAAAATATAGGTATTAACCGACATCTGACTGACATCATCTCGTATCAGCTTGACTTTCAATTTATCAAAACAAAAACGTATTAAATAATTTAAAATAAAATATTAATATTAATATGAAAAATGTTAATTTAAAATTTTTAAGTACACCCTATTGAATTAATGAGGGCGAGTAAAGTTCTCGGCTTTATTTTCTATGTCATTTTAAAGCAAGTATGCAAAATATTCATCTTCATACTTTAATTAAACATCGAAAGGAACTTATTCTAATGGATTATTTGTGGTCTCTTGTACAATCAAATAGAAAAGTTAATCCCATGGTTGTTTAGATCGTCAACAAGAGCGGGATTATCTTTTCCGTCTGACTGTCCTTCCTTTATTGGTTTATAAATGAATTAAAGGGATGATTGAACCTTCTACAAACACCATGAATATCTTAGGGTCTCTCAAATTCACGAGATCATATTAATTTCGCTAGTGAGGCGTATCTTGTAGTTACTTGACCTGCAAGATCAATTCTTTACTTTACTTTTTTTTAATTTGTATTTTATATATGAGTATTTTTGATTAAATATAAGTACTAATCTATTGAAAAATTATGTGAAAATATTAAAATACTTGACACTTCTGATGCCGGACTTTTCAAATCGCCTTCCTATTTATGAATAATTACCTTACAGTTATTGGAAAAAGAAAAATATCAATATTTATATACAATATTACTAGCTGCAAGGCACGCCTCCTGGACCCCCAGCACTCGAACCCCAACCTCATCCCCCACTCCCACCCAACACACTCCCCGAAACCCAAACAGCACCCCCACCACCCGCACCATGCCCAACCCCCGCCCCCACACCACCGCTTGCACCCCACCCACCCCGGACCCCACCCCGCGCCCTCCAACCATGCGCACCACACTCCTGCCTAGCCCCCTGGACCCCACCCCCGCTATGCCCCCTGGACTCCACCCCGCACCACTCCCTGCACCTCCATCCTACTCCGCCTCACTCCTAACTCCAACCCCATTCCACCCCCGCACCCACCCTCCGCACCCAGTTTTTGCATTTCTAGTCTTCTAGTGACTCACAGATTATTACAAAATTTGGTTGAGTTTGGCCCAAGAGAAAGAATTTTCATTTTTGACCCTCCCCCCCATTTTGGGTGGTTAGTTTTTGCATTTCTAGCTCTCTAGAGACCCAGAGATTATGTATACAAAATTTGGTTGAGTATGCTCCAAGGGCAAGAATTTACATTTTTTCACCCTCCCCCCTTTTTGGGTGTTTTTTTGGGAAATTTTTTTTAAACAAAAGTTGTCAAAAATCAGACCCCTTACAACTTTGATTATGATAAAATTAGCCGTAGAGTTAATAGTTTAGGAGTTATTTGATAGTTTTCATTCCTGCGCGCCCCCCCCCCCCCCAAACCCCCTTTTGGGGTCAAAATATCAAAACGTTATATAGCTAAAAACGTAAGTTAGAAGACATCTGATGTAAATATGAAATTTCATAATAATCCCTTCAGCCGTTTTTACGTGAATCGTGAGCAACTTTTCGGAAACGACGGAAACATACAGACAGACATACAGACAGGAATTTTGTTAAGGGTGTTTTTGTTCATAACTTTGCTTGAAACGTGTGCAACCAAAATTAGGCGTGATTTGGAGCAATGTACAGACAAACCCTTAATTTTATATATATAGATTCTAATGATTGAAGGATTCGCCAATTTGATGGTATCAATTTGATTTATTTGGTTTTATTTATATCTTCATCCGAATAAATTCAAGTTATTTCTAATTGTTGTTGTTTATTCGAACTGATAAAGATAGAAATACATATATAGAAACGCCAACAATCAAACGAATAAGTGTTTCCTTTATTAGTCGCCTTATAAATTATTATTCATTTATGTATTTGACGAAATAGAAGCTCGAACGACTAATATAAACCAAAATTTAGAATTGAGGTTTCTATTTGATACATGAATATCTGACCATTCAAATTTCAATCGAGATTCAATATTTATGAGATAACGAACTGTCTCCGCCATTTCCCTTTATTATATAGATACTACTATGGCGTATGTTCTGAGACGATAAATTCAAAAACATCCCCAAAAGCCTCATTTGCCCGAAATAGAGGATTTTCTAAGATTCAACAGGCCTTCGCCATTAAACTGAATACTAATCGAACAATCGCATTCGCCAATTCGTTTATCTCTATGAGTTCTAGAGACTAGAACTTGCTTCTCCCGTTCACCTTCCCTGCTACATTCAGTCTTTTAAGAACCGCATCTAATCCCTGAAATATCTTCTTCTTTTCACAATACAAGGGTCCACCGCAGACTAAAGAGGTTATATCTTTTTGGTGCAACTTCTTCTTGTATCAATATCATTACAAAAAAAAGTTCCGATCATTTGGTCAAATTATATGTGTTTGATTAAAAGTTGAAATTTTATTTAAAGCACAGTTAATTAATTATAATTATTTAATGAACACAAACAAATAAAACAATATTATAACTACGACGTTTCGATCGGCTTATTTTGTGATCATTCTCAAGTATGAGCATTGACTGATTTTACAATAAGTCAGTTAACCTAAAACTGAGAATCAAATTGAGAACGATCGCAGAATAAGCCGATCGAAACGTCGTAGCTATATTATATTATTTGTTTGTGTTCGATAAAGATTTATAATTAATTAGTGTGATTTAAACAAAATTCAATTCTTAATAAATTTAATCACAAAAATACAAGCTTTAACAGAGTCTATACATATCTATATATATATATATATGTTAACAGTAAATGAAAGCGAAAGTTAAAACTTTTATCCGGTCACTGCCCTATTTTGGTGCATTTGGAACCAGACTCGTTTTGATAGTGAACCAAGAGTTGAAAAAAAAAGAAATACATTTAACTTTCTAAGATAAAGTTTTAACTTTCGCTTTCATTTACTGTTAACATATAAACATTCTAAATAAAATTTATTATTGAAAAACTGAACAAAATTCATCTGTTTCGATTCCCCAAAGAATCAGACAGATGAGAATTGTAGTAAATTTATATATATATATATATATATGTGTGTGTGTTTTATTCCAATTTACATATCTATTTTTTTAAAGGAGGATGAATGAAATTCAATTGCTTTTTACAAGTAGTAATCCAGTACGCACCAAGCCTTTTAAATTTCTTAATAAATATCTATCACGCTAAAAAAACACTTTACAATCATTTTATAAAAACAATCTCAAAATATTTGAAATAATTTATTGATTTTTTTTTTTTTATGTATTAAATAAATTAAATTTTCTCAAAACGTATCTTTAAAATTTTGATCATTTTTTCCATATTGTGACAATAATTCTAATTTATTATAATACGTGATTCAGATTGTGTCAAGCATATTTCACATAATGATTCAATTGGGGTTGGTTTTAAATAAACATGAATAAGATGGAAGTTGACTTACCAGATACCAGAAGGGTGATATGAACTGTTTCAGCCCCCGCTGAATTGTTCACCCTGCATACATATTTTCCGGCATCATCGAGCCGGATTTTGTCGAGTCGTAACAGGCCAGCAGAGAGTGGAATCAGCCGATCGGAGGCAACCACCGGATTTAATGCCTCGCTGCTCCCCCGGTTCGACTCCTTGAACCAACTACAGAAAAGGGAAACCAGCCGTAAATGAATAATACTCACATATACATACATACATACATGACAATTGAATTTAGTATACCTAAACGTTGGTGTTTCTTTGCGAAAATGAAATTATTTAAATTCAAATTAGAAACATGAGACAACTGTGAGGTCATGGTGGTAAATTTTGTTAATTCAAACAAGAACGTAGGGGGTGGTTTGATATTCCGCTAAAGTAAATGAATAGAAAGCCTACTAACTAGAGATAGCTTTATTATACTAACTTTATTAGATCAATACATATTCATGTTCTATTTACAAAAAAAAAATATAATTAAATATTCATTTGAATGACATAATAAAATAATTTATTCAAAATTGCATCTAAAAAAATAAAAATAATTAATGATAGAGAGAAATAAATATTTTAGAATAATTGTTCGGCCAATTCAAATTTAAAAAAATAATCTATTAGTTTAAATTTAAATTTTATTTTTATTATTTTTACTTTGCCATAATTAGATGGTTATGGTGCACAGAGAGAGATAGTCTAAGATCCCGACTTAGGTCGAGCTTCACCTATCGAGTTTCTTAATTAAATTAATATTTTGTTAATATAATGTATTAATAAACAAAACTTGATAGGGTCGACATCCAATTTCCCTGCATAGCTATTTTTAATAAAAAAATTAAAGTTGTTAATTTTATTACATAAATGTAGTTATCGAGTTTCCAAATAAATATATTACCAATCGAGAGTAAAATATATGTATATAAAATGACAAAGTTGGGTCGCCATCTTTTTTCTCTACATAAGCCCAGTTAGACACGGTATCAACAGGTAACTTCGAATTAGTTTTATCTAGTTATATAGTTTACTTTATTGTTATATATGAAAATATAGATAATTTTATTGCAAATTAATTTATTTATTTATTTTATTTTTTTATTTATTTTTATTTTATTTAATTTTTTAATAAAAATAGCTATGCACGGAAATTGGATGTTGACCCTATCAAGTTTTGTTTATTAATACATTATGTTATCAAAATATTAATTTCATCAGGAAACTTTATAAGTGAAGGTCGACCTAAATCGGGATCTTGTACTAAGAAAGATAGAGCAAATATGAAAATGAATTCTTACTTTGTTTAAAATGGCTAGAATTCGACAAAAAAATATTTTAAGTAAGGACGTACTTGCGATTTCAACCAAAAGTTTGATGGACTTCTTCTATCCCTTATCTAATAAATAATCATTTATGATATTGTTATTCTGAAGAAATATATTTTTGGTCACTTTTGGGGTCCATATAAAACCAGTTTATACGTTTTAAATCTTATTCCCATCTAATCAAATTGTCGTTTAATTCCGACTACACGTGGTTAAGGGTAACTTTAATAACCTTGGAAATAAGCTCTCAAAGTGTCAAGATTCTGGAAGAGGAATGCAGTTCTTTCACATCTATCTAATATCATATATTGATATAGATATAAGTGAAAGTAATTAAGCAAAATCAGAGCATTAAAGTCTACTAAAACCCTTAAATAGTGACCACCAAATACTATATATATTTGTCTAGATTAATTTGCCGCAACGCTGACGAGAGAGATCGGTATATTTGCGGCAAATTTGAAATATAAATGTAATTGGACTCAAATTTCGAAATGAAAGACTCCAATTGATTTTATTTTATTTATTGGGCCTCCGAGGAGCGGGCCGCCTCTTACAAGACAATTTAAGATGATTACACAAATTTACCCACAGATCTTTCACACTTTCGGCTTCAGAACAAATTAAGAAACATTAAATATATTGATAATTATTACACCCTCCTTCACCACTCAAAAATTAAATATTCAATTTGCTTTTCTTTGGGCACAGAAAAAGAAATCAATCACATCTTATTTCATTTATATATTATTTGTTTATTTTTTAATAATTAGCCACTTTTTTATAATTTTTAAAAAATCTAAATTTTGTTATTCTTATTTTTTGATTTTTACAAAATTAAACGACTTAAGACACGCATTCCCATATGAGTTTCTCATTGCAATACTGGAGCAGCCTGTCATACAAACAACACCTGATCTCTTTTAAATATTTGGAGCCTTATATCGATTATCGATCCCAAATTTAAAAAAAATGATATAATATAATTATCCTCCTCACACGATACCACTTATTTAAATAAATCTATTTCCACACAAAAAATATCACAATGCTGTAGATTATAAAAAAAAAATACTTCCAGATTCATATCTCGAGCCTCATTTCTGTAGCTGTGTCAGGACGAAAATAAGGGGAAACTTTTAAGAGACTATGTATTTTCGGGAGTTTGGAGTGTGGTTTTTTAAGAGGAATAAAATTTTTGGACGGAGACGCCGCCCGTCAGGGCACCAGCCTGGAGGGCCGAGTTTCGAGGGCGTGCCGAAGGCACGCCCTCGAAGCTCGTGCATAAATAATATCTAATTACTCTGAGTTCTAACCTATTGGACGGAGGGAAAAGATGGAATTGGAATAATTATCAGAAAATAGGTTTTTTTTATTTAATTAGTTTTTTCCTCTTATTAAAAACAAGGACTAAAAAGATGATCAAGGACAGTCGATGGTGGAGAAGTAATCTCCTGAGTCGAAGATCAAATACAATGTATACATTAATGTAAAATAATTGGTTTAATAAAATTTAAAAGTTCTAACCTATTGAATGATTCTTTTGACTAATAGGTATAAGAAAATTAAATTATTTATTTTATAGTAAAATAGATAAGTTAAATGATCTTTATTGTTAAAGAATTGTATATAAAAAGCTGGTAAGTAAAAGTGTACCTAGACTTTTTTAGAAGGGCGGACACACGGCCACTTTGTAGGCTCATAGAGCGTGACTAGGCCTTCAAACTGAACTTCAAAATGCATGTTTAATAGAATATAAAAAACACATATCGTGGGCTTAGAGTGTAAGCCTGCTAACTCCATTTTTTATCATATATGACATATTAATACTGTTAGAAAGAAAAAGATATGCACAGCATCGTCCAAGTAATACTGCTACTTAAAATTACGATCGTAAGTTGTAGAAAAAAAATGTGTAAAATAGTTTTTTCCATAACAAAAATATTAAATTTTATTTGTTTTTTCTATGCCCTGTAAAATTTGCTTGTTGTGAGTTAGCAGGTTTACACTCTAAGGCGATGATAATTATATTCAAAGATATGATACTTGACGGAAGTTCGCAAATTACTCAATATTACACTTTATTATTTTATTGTTGGTTTATTAATAAAGCATGGTAAGTATGTAGGGTGTACGCTGTACAGGTCACGCCAGATTTGTCTAAATTGACTAGAATCAAACCTTGAATAAACAATTTAAAAAAAGATAATAACGTTTTTTATATGCACCTATAAGTATGGATAAAATTATAGAGTGGGAATAGACATTTCTTCAAAATGAATTGCCCATAAAGAAGGAAGACACAAACATTCGGGTAATAAAACAGTCTCTAAAACCAAAGATACTAAACCTAGAAGAAATCTTAAATAATATATTTTATTTTTGAAATGAACTTTTTTTTAAATTTATTTACCCTATAAATTTTTTCTGTTAAATTTTTATGAGCATTCGAATAGAAATAATTAAAATATTTCTCTTATGCTAGTAAAATTAGAGTATGCAAGTTTCATGAAGTTTATGACGACATGATATAACGAAAAGAGTTACTACGAGACAGTACAAATTTTAAATAAGTCATATGCGAGTTGAACACGGTTCCATACATTTTTTAACATCCAAATTCTTGAGATATCAAAATTCTCGTAATATAGAGGGTAAATAATAAATTGAATATTAAGATTAGTGGAAAAAGGGAAATTTTTCAAGACTAGGTAAAATTTAACGATTTGGGAATTTATTTCTTAGCGAACAATTTGTGATAGAAAGTTGAACCTTGTTGAATGTGTGCAATTTATTAATACGAATATTAGAGCCAAATTTCAGCTCATTATCTACAAGTGTATTCAATACAAAAATAAAACTTTAATCATACCACTTTTTAATTTAAAATTTGTATCTTATTCAGTTTACGAACTACAAAGCTCAGAGTGATATATTTTGTAGTGACACTAATAGGATCCCGTTTTACTTTTGAACAGAACCCTAATAACACATTAATGATGATAAATGAAACGAGCAACACCTGTTTTGATATTTAAGCCTATTTAGGTTAAATCCTGTGGGAACCAGAAACACAGCCACTATTTTATAAGAGGTAAATATAAATATAAAATGATGGTTGTTTATTCAAAATACTACAACAAATTCAGAAGAAAAAGTGGTAACTTTTTTAAAACTATGTATTTTTCATAAATTTTGATGATTTCGCAATTTTCAGCTTGTAAAAAAATGGAACTTAATGGGAGGATAAAAAATGAAATTTATTAATAGTAAATATTTGTGAGACAAATTTCAGTTTATTAGCTGCTATCATTCAATAGATCATCCTTAAATAAAAATATTTTTTTCCCAATTTCTGCATTTTTTTGACTGGAAGTTTTAAAGGTTTAACCGAAAAAATTAGGTCATATTTTGGAAATTATATAAATTTTGACACCTGAACGAACTTTCTACGATTTTTCGTTTTTGTCTTATGGTTCTCTTATACAAATATACACATACACACAGAAAAAACTATTCTTGAAAATTGTTTTTATTCACGTTTCAGACAGCTAGACCAAGCTCGCTGATGGCTGGAGTTTTCTTAATAATTGACAATTGAATTCAGAAGCTTGGGTATCGAAAAACCCTGGCCATATATTTTTTTTTAATCGGAGTTCTCAGAGAAATCTGAGTTTAAATTCACTTCATATTTCTTTTCTTATGACGGAAAACTGAAGAAAACTGAAGAAAAAAATTCTTAAGCAGGAATTTTCTCTGTTTGTAAGTCTTTCTTGATTTCTTTACCAGCAAAGCACAAAGAACAGAAGATAGTAGAAGACCCAACTAGTACCAAAATGTTTGTATTTTTAAACGATATGCTGCTAAGATTTTGGATTTTTTAATATTTAGAATTATTGAATAAATAATTCAGAAAACCAAGAAAAAAGACTGTAGTTAAGGAAATTTGGAACCAAAGCTTGTATACAAGTAGATCTTTCAAGATCACTATTTCTAACTTCTAAACTCTAAACCTAAACATTCGATAATATTGTATTTTTATTGATCAAACTACTTGGTTTGCAATAAAGTTGTAAAAATTTTAACGATTCGTCATGTTTCATACAAATTTTAATGAATTGGAAATTTTTTTGCAATAGAATCGTGCAAAAACATCTTATTAAACCTTTGAACCACATTTCAGCTCATAATTACAATCTTTCAAGGGCTATCCACATACCGTACAACAACTATATATTATATAGAATTGTTTTCTGATTGTCTGCGTTTTTCATTTGAAGAATCTGAAGATAGAAAGCCCTAAATCTTATCAATAACTCATTTTAGAAATCCAAACATTTTGCCACGAGAATGGACTTTTTATAAGCTTCTCGTAACCTTATCTTGAAAACAAAAAAATTGACAAGTTTTCCTACTCTAGGTTCGCGGCCAGCTTTGGTCACCGAATACCTAATCCTGATTCGTATGGACCCTAATACTAAAGCCAATTCTTATTATGATGCCGAAAAACAGCAAGTCAAAAATTATTTTAAGCAAAAAAATAACATTTTTTGTGGAATTATTTGAATATTGTTTTCAGATATATAAAAAATATTATATTTTTCAGATTTGTTTATGTTTATGCTTATTTCATTATCCCATAATCATATACCATATAATTAGGTCTGTTAAAAAAATATATACCACATATGAAATTAGCTTTGTTATTTTATGTATAATATCATGTCTTTGATAATAAATCAAAAAGAGAGAAAGAAAAACACATAGATAAAAAATACTTCACAGTAAAAAAAAAAATTATAGGTAGATTTAAAACAACTTCATGCATGTTTTCTAAAAACGCAAAAAAAAAAAATATTTGAAAAAGTTTTCTCTTAAAAGTTTTGCCAAGAGAATCTTCTCTTGACTGGCCATATTTTATCTCTAAGAATGCATTATTATGTTAGGAGAGCGAATGAATTTTATTAAAAAATATATGTACCTACATTTATTTGTAAATATACAATAAATTAAAAAATAATTTAAAAAATTATGTTCAAGAATGCCAATACGGCGTTAGTGATTTGTAATGAAAACACACTTAGATAAAAATTTTATTTATTGTTTAAGCAACGCTTCGTTATTTCATTTTTCGACTTCATCAAACTCAACAATTATAAAGAATTTTAATAATTTAAGAAATATATATTGTCAGTGCACAAGAAAAGTGACACATCTCGAAAATTCTCCTTTTTGAGTTAAATAATATAAAATGTTCAAAAAAATATTTAGTTTTATCAGAAAAATTGACATAAAGATAGTTCATAAAATACTCTGTAGGGAGAGCATGTGTCACTTTGCCGCTACGCTGGAATTGAAGTCTTCCGATGAGGAAAAACCTCACTAGTTTATTTATTTGTTTATTTAGATAATTTTACGGACTAGTTGTGCCTATCCACTTGTAGTGTGAATATCATAGTTTTAAAGAAAAACGACATAGTTTGTGTTGTGTCATTTTTATTGATAAGGTAAGCCCATTTTAAATTGTATAGCTAGTTATCTGGACTTTGTATTATTTTAATTAATTTTAAATTAATTGAACCGGGTAAATTTGAATAATTTTCATGATTCAGTCTGCGAATTTTTGAAGTTCAACAAATCATTTAATTATTATTTTTTTCTTTTGAAAAGGAAAAACGAAATTTAGTATACGGAAGGATTCGAACCTGAAATATTATTTTAAGTTGTGATATTTTTCTTTATTCTATTCATTTAAGAAAACATTATACAAGAAAAGTGTCACAAGTTCCAAAAAAATGGTTGTTAAGGGTGATTTGTTTAACTTAGTTAAGTTAATGATACATTTTTTTGGATCCCAAGTAGTTATTATGATTCAAGAAAAATGATAACAATCTAATAAATAAATTGTTTTATAACTTCAAAATGCAAAACAATATTTTAAAATCGTTCTCTTGTAAAATATGGATTATCGAGGTGTGTCACTTTTCTTGTGCATCGATGATATGTATATCAGGATTGCTTGGCAAGAATATTAATATATGGAAGTTTACTTTCATAATCATCGAGTATACACTCTTAAGAGTGGTTTGACGCAACCACTCGCCTTCACTCACCGCTAACCCATGGCAACTCTCACTTCTCTAAAAATCTCACATTTCATATCTTAAATTATTTGGGGAGAATACACCAATCTATGTCATCGTCTTCCCCTTTTCTTTCCCACTTCGCCCTTTAAAATATCTCTTATCAATCCCCACGTGTCTTGAGGTGTGTCCAATCATCTGACCTCTTCCCTTCTTCAGATTCTTCCAAAATGTTTTGTTTCATCTAATTTTTTCAAAAACTTTCTCGTTTGAAATTCTAGCTGGACATTGAATACTACGTTTACTCTGTAAACTCTATTAAAATAAATTTGATAAACTAGCAATTAATTTTCCTTCTCAGGATTAGAGTAAAAGCTTTCTCTACGTTTCAAATATCTAAATAGAAGTACTTATATCAAAATATATTTCAAAAAAATAAAATAAATGAGCTAGAAACTTTGGCTGCTTGGTCCTTCGTCCGTTTAGAATACCAAGTAAAGCTGATTATTTCCACTTGGCACGAAAATTAGGATTAAGCTTTAATATTTTAATGACCCAAAATTCATTAAAACCAAAAATGGCTCTAAGAGCTGCTCAGTGGAGCAAAGAACAGAAACATATATTTATTCAGAGGTGCAGAAAAGATCCTTGCAAATGAATAGGCTTATAGTGTTGAAACTTTTACAGTTAGCAGAAGTCATTTTGCCCAATTAAATAAGATGTTCCAGTAATTTCAAGTTAAACTCTAAGCAAATGTGCAGAAATGGTGGCCTGAGAAAATACTCTACATTATTAAATGACGAGAAGTACATTCAACGAATATACCTATAATTAAAAAAATGAATTTTTAAGGGGCTGGACAATTGTGGTGGTCATTATAAATGTGGTCATTTATTGATAGTTTCGAGATATTTAAAGCTTTGTAAAATAAACAAAATTTGAATTCTCTATAAAGACAATTCCATTTGCGGGTTCACTTTTATGCGATTTTACTTAAGAGACAGACATCTCATTAGTGTGGTTTAATGCAACACAAAATAATCAATTTTTTTTTTACCACTTTTATAAACACCAGCACAATTATCAACCATTCTGAACAATTAGTCTTATCATTTAATACAAAAAAAGCAATGATGTCCATATCATAAGAAGTAAGCCACAAAAATCTAAGTTTACCAATTAGAATTTGAACATTTTTTTACTTTATCCAATGCGAAGCATGGGGAAAGTATTGTAATCGGTCTGGCGGCAAGCGCGACATCAAAGGATCCTCAGGAAAAAACTAAGGAGCCCATGGTCTAAATTAAAGTCACAAATTGTAGTATTCAATTTGGTTGAATTTTAGCACGTGACAGTTTTGCCAAAAATTACATGGGGTCTCGTCGAGAGGCCAAAAAGTGCGATTTTTTCATTTAGTGCGTGCGGATGGATGTATGTATGTATGTATGTATGTATGTATGTTATCGATTTTTTGGCCCACGATTTTTTCCACACCGTTGCACCGATTGAAATGAAATTGAAAAACTACCATTAGTTTAACAAAATGAAGCGCTGATTAGTTTTTGGTACATATCGGGCCACAAACATTACTACTTTATTTCAGTATTTTTTTAGTTTTTTCTAAATATTTTGAAAATGACTTAACCTATTTTGATAAAATTTATTATCCTAATTAAGTACCTTGGGGACCACAAAAAAGGTTAAATAAAGTTTTTAGTAAAATTATATTTTAAAGTACTTTACTCAAGAGTAAGATAGTACTTTTTTTTTTAATTTTTATATTTTAAATTCTTTAAAATTTATTCATTGGATCGTTTTAATATAGCTCATTTAACCTTGCTTAAGGAAGAGTGGATAGCCTTCTCTCTGTGAAATGCTAAAAATTTGGGAGGAAATTTTATAAGTAACCATAGCAACTGCGTTGTTTTCTTATCCGTTACCTTTGCTGAAGACATAGAGGAATCGAGTTAAAATCAAAAATAACGATTGATTCTCATCTAGTACTTGAGGAATAACCATTCTATATTGGATTTTTGACGTTTCGGTTTTTATTGGTAACCATTGCTGAAGACATAGAGGAATCGAGTTAAAATCAAAAATAGCCATCGATTCTCATCTAATACTTGAGGAATAACCATTCTATATTGGATTTTTGACGTTTCGGTTTTTATTGGTAAGCATTGCTGAAGACATAGAGGAATCGAGTTAAAATCAAAAATAACCATTGATTCTCGTCTAGTACTTGAGGACTAACCATTTTATATTGGATTTTCGACGTTTCGGTTTTTATTGGTAACCATTGCTGTAGACATAGAGGAATCGAGTTAAAATCAAAAATAGCGATTGATTCTCATCTAGTACTTGAGGAATAACCATTCTATATTGAATTTTTGACGTTTCGGTTTATATTGGTAACCATTGCTGAAGACACAGAGGAATCGACTTAAAATCAAAAACAGCGATTGATTCTCATCTAGTACTTGAGGAATAACCATTCTAAATTGGATTTTTGACGTTTCGGTTTTTATTGGTTACCATTGCTGAAGACATGGAGGAATCGACTTAAAATCAAAAATACCGATTGATTCTCATCTATTACTTGAGGAATAACAATTCTACATTAGATTTTTGACGCTTCGATTATTATTGGTAACCATTGCTGAAGACATGGAGGAATCGGCTTAAAATCAAAAATAACGATCGATTATTATTTAATACTAGAGGAATAACCTTATTGCATTCCATTTTTGATGTTTTGACTATTAATGGCAACCTCTACTGAAAACGTGGAAGAATCCACTTAAAATCAAAAAGACTAAATTCTTTTTTGGTAAACAACTCAAACTCTAATGTAGAATTGTTATTCCTCAAGTATTAGATGAGAATCGATCGCTATTTTTGATTTTAAGACGATTCCTCCATGTCTTCACCAATGGTTACCAATAATAACAGAAATGTCAAAAATCGAATGTAGAATGGTTATTCCTCGACTTTTAAATAAGAATCGATCATTATTTTTGAATTAAAGTCAACATGAACTGCAAATAGCAAGTGATATCTGATTAATAATAAAGGAATAAACATATTAATATTTCAAATGAATTTGGATAAAGTTTAGCAACGATCCGTTGCAGTTTATTTTAATTTATATGAAATACTAAAATTTCATTTTTATTTTTATAAATATGCGAATTTTTATTACTTATAATAATTAAATTTCGACAAAAATAATAATCCGTCCAAATCAAATACGACTACCGAGGGATTTGTACCTTAAATCTTACAAGATACTTTTGAGATATAAAATTTGTTTTTATTTGTCGTTGATAAGAAGATAATGAGTGGATATGTGGCATTTTTTTCATAATTTTAAGGTCAGCTATTTCGGAAGACCTGCAGATACAAAAATCACTTAAAAATTTATTTTCTATCGTCACTATAAATAAAAATAATTAAATAAAAAAATCTAATTCTACTTAAAGAGATCTTTACAGAAATACGTCAGATAAAAAAAAAATACTTTTTTTTTTGAGTCCATAAATTTCAACCCTGCTCATTCGATTAAAATTTTAATATAATTTTTTATTTTGGTTAAAATTTTACTTTGGATATTATTTTTTTACGATCTTCAATAATCTGACGGACTGACAGATGACTGACATATATTGTGTCGAAATAATAGGATCACGTTTTAGACTTGGCTCCTATCGCCAAAATAATAAATTGAAGGTTAAATTATAAAGACTAATATTTGAAATATCGGTACAGGTTTATAAAAAATAGTTTTAAAACTGGAACTAATCATAAAGAGAAGAAGTTCTGAACAGTTGGGAAATTCCGAGTTTGGTTCTAAGATCGTTTCATACGTGAATAGAAGCATAAGAAAATGGCAAGAGAAAATGATAGAGATATATGATGTCTGTATATTATAGAGAAGTCAGAGTTAATCTCCATGAGGAAATTAATATTTCCTGTTCAGCTGATATATTTGCTCTTAGTGAAATAGAGAACATAGAAAGTGCCAATCATCAATTTCGATTGACTGAAAGTCTGGCAAAGCAGAGATACACTACTAGTTTTTTAGAGATAGTTTTTAAAGAGTAGTTTATATTTCAAAATCTTTAAATCTATCAATCTTTATAGGGAATTAAATTAAACTAAATTATTAAAATAATTAACCCGAAGATTTGAGATCTTTCACTTTACCATGGGGTATGGTTAAGTAGTGTATTCGTACATGAAAAAAGTGTGTTTTTTTTGCTTCGTTTTTTCGAAATATTTCAATAACGGATGAAAAAAAAATTAAGCGAAACCATGGAATTTCGGCCTACAAAAAAGTTCTTATAAGTGAACATCGAAAAAATTATATTTTTCGAGATAATAACTGTTTTGTCAAAATGTCTGTTAGTGCGTGCGTTACCAAATTTTTGTGGATCCACTAGCTCAAAAACTAGTGTGAATATCAAAAGGAAATTTCACATGTAGTTTAGGTGCATTGAGATTAAGAGTTGATTATATTTTGGTTGAAATCGAACCAAAAATTAAGGGGAGAGGGGGGGGGGGGGGGTTTAAAAATTAAAATTATAAATTTTTTAAACTAAAAAAAAAAAACAAAGAAAAATGAAATATACTATAAAATGAATCTATAATGAAGAAAATATTTTTTTTTCTGGCGCCAAAATTAGGGGGAGGGAGTTCAAAAAATTAGAACTATCAATTTAAGTCTTAGAACCTTAAATGGAAGATTTTGCACATGAGCCCTTATGAACATTATCAGAATAACTCACTATGTGAAATTTAAGAGGGGGAGGGGGGTCAAAATATTTTAAATCAAAAATCGAAGAAAGCTGATATTTCTAATAAAATAGTCTCATTTTTAAAATCTATTATTAAGTACCAATGGGTCCTAAATTAAGAGGTGGGGGTTCTTTAATAAATAATTATAAATTACTTTAATTCAATATTAAATATGAGAGAGTGGTCAGGTGTATGGTAAAGTCATGTGGATGGCCACATCAGTTTATTTTGAAAAATAGATAGATTCTTTTCAAAAATACAACTTTTACGGTATAAACCAAATATATCAAGAAAGAATTTAAATTTTAAGGTCAAAATCCAGATTTAAATAGAAAATATTTTTAAATTGCATATCCGAGGGCTTCATTCCCTCAAACTAAACTATGTTTGGTTTTAGTTTTTCATAGTTTATCCGGAACTACTTGTGATAGAAACTTGAAATTTCGTATGGAGTAGACGAAAATGTTTGCCAAGACCAGTTTTGAGCAATCGATGCCTAAAGGGGGCTTCGCTGCTAGTATAAATATAGAATTATTTGATTAGTAGATAATAAATTTACCATATTTACGTATAACGTGTATATACATATATATATCGAGACTCGTAGGATTCCAAACAAATTGAATTAAACTTCCCACATGCATGTTTCATCTCTCATCAAATATTCCCCGACAGTAAATAATCTCTGTTATTAAATAATAATAAAAATCCAATCGAGTGACATTCTCTATTAACTTAACTGTTTATAAATTGATTTCATTTTCGAAACGATTTTCTTCTTATGTGACCAATTTCAATCGGAATATCAAATAATAATTAAATGATCCGGAGGAAAATAAAATTTGATAATAAAACGAAGAGAGCCACGAATCCGATTGATAATGGTTTATCATTCAAAATTAGATAGTAAATTTCATTTTATTTAAGGGATGTTAAACCAATAAGACAATTTTCTCTATCGGTTTATCCCTTCCAAGCTGAGATGAGAAGGTTTTAAATTATATAATTCATTTGAAATTAAATAGGAAATTCAAAAAAATGTATATACTCGTTTATATTTGAAAAATATTATTCTATTTAAAACTACTAAAAAATAGTAAGTGGATGTCTTTAGTCCTCAACAAATTACTAGATTTACAAGACTATAAATAAAAGCATGGGAGATTAATTTAATTTCAGGCTAAAAGCTCCCTTTCTTTTATTTTTATTCTGATGTTATGGACTTTTTTTGGGTCATAAAGTAAAATTTATTTTTAAGGAGAAATCAATGAGATGTTCTCTGCTTGATGTATATAAACATATATGTAAGTATATATATTATGTATGTATGTATATCATTTATTTTTTCGAGAGTATTTAGTTTCGATTGTTTGACATTCATCATCAGGTTTTTAATTAAAAATAAACTTTTTGATTAAAATTCATTTTCTGTTTTTTAGAACATTTTGAAATAAAATTCTATAATTTAAAAAGTATTTTTTTTTTAATTTTTAGATTTTGAATTAATATCAACTAATTTAGTTATTGTCCAAAGTTATCTCACTAAACTACTTTCATGAAATGTTACAGATTAGATATGTACCTGTTATAGCTTGTATTTGTGTGATTAAATTTATTAAGAGGTGAAATTTTGTTTAAATCAGACATAATTAATTATAATTATTTATTGAACACGAAAAATAATACAATTAGCATGGACAAAATTTTTTATTCATTGCTTATATGATTATGTTCCATTTAGTTAATGTAATTTACTCTTTATCTTTGTTATATTTATGAAAAAATAAATTTATAAATAAATTCCAAAAATAATAGAAATAGCTACGACGATTCGATCGACTATTATTCTGCGATCAAAAGTCGTAGGTTTAGGTATTGTATTATTTGTTCATGTTCAATAAATAATTATAATTAATTATATGAGATTTAAACAAAATGTCAACTCTTAATATAAATTTCATTAAACCAATTATTTTACATTAATTAATGTATACATTGTATTTTTGCTTCGATTCCGGAGATTACTTCTCCACCATCGAGTGTCCTTATTCATCTTTAGTCCTTGTTTTTAATAAGAGGAAAAATCTAATTAGATAAAAAAAACTCTTTTCCGATAATTATTTCAATTCCATTATTCCCCAATCAAGTCGATTGGTCTTCTCACCCAACCCTTTTTCAACCATCAACTCTTAATTTTACAGATTTGTAATTAAAAGGTTGCAAATAGTGGATGGAGTGCGGGATTTATTTCATCAGCACATTTATGTTTTTGTTGTGCTCTCTAATTATATATTTTTCGATTTTGACAATTCTATCAGATAGATCATCAAACTGTAATGGCAAACTAAATTCCAAGTTTCTAAATTCATAGTTCAAAAACTACAGGTGTCAGATATGGTAATAGAGAAATGCACAACAAAGTAAGGGTGTAAGGGTTTAAAAGAGCCTATCAGAGGTGAGTACAAGCGGGTCAGCTGCTCCGGGACTCAGAATTTTAGAGGCCTTAAAATAATCGAATTGTTGATGTTGAAGCGCTCAAAGTTTCTGTGAAATAAATAAATGTTATAATTTAATAAATATACATATAATAAAATTGTTTTTATTTTCTTGTCCAGTGTTTTATTTTGAATTATGAAGGTTCTCAAAAATATTAGTTGACCAGGGCTTTGCATTTTCTCTGAAAGTCTCAGAGGTTCAGTACAAAAATAAAATAAAACCCTATTAGTGTCTCTACAATATCGGTCTATACGTTTGTCAGTACGTCTGTCAGAGTATTGGGGCTCGTTATTTTTTTTTTTTATTTTATTTTATTTATTTAATGTCACCGGGAACAAAGCCCATTTAGACAGCACATAAGTAGAGTGTTAGTAGGGTTAGTGAGGGAGCCGAGTTTTCAGCCGGTAGAAATTGTTATTTGCCAGCCAGGATCGAACCCCGGAACTCCACTTCAACATCGTCATAATCGATCGATGCCGAAGCGAAGCCTGTGCGTTAGCTGACTGAGCTACCCGACTCCCCGAGCTCGTTATTTTATTAAGATAAAATTTCTAAGGTAAATGTATATTTATTTTAGTCATTATCAAAAATTATACTAAATTATGTAATCAGATGATTATTTTAGGATAGTGGGTCGAATTGTTAAGGGATTGAAATTCTTTTATCATTAAGTGTGAGGTATATCTCATTAAGTAGAATAAAGATGATTTTTTTTTAAATTTGATTCATTTAAAATTAAGTTAAAGTAGTATATTTTTTTTAATATATATTTTACGGAATTTCCAAACCAGAGAACATAAAATTATGAAAACATGTTTGATATATGTCCTTTCATCCCTTATCAACGACAAATAAAGAATTTGATATGTTCAAAATTTTGGAAGTTATACAATTAGGTACAGTCCGATTCGCACTTGGCCGGCTTATATTGGATACGCAAACCAAACGAGAAAACTTTTTCACATCCCAATATAATCAAAGCGTGATCTAAAAAGGAATATGTAAATTTTTACCAAATCATTTTACAAAGTGCCTTATGCCTAACACTTTTCTGAAGTTATTTAAGTCTACGATAAACATTCATATAGATATAAAAAAATTTTGTTCGGGTTATTCAAAAATTTATTTGTAGAATAAAAAAAAATATAGTAAAATACTTTTTTCTGCTCAAATATTTTTATACTATATATCCTTCTCTTGTGTCAATTACAGTTAAATCATTCTATAAATAAATCCTAAAACATTTTTGTTATATATTTTATGGGGACTGGACGTGACTTTTGCAGAATTTACTCAACAACGTCCACCAGACGTGATAAATGATCAAAATCTAGAGATCATTTCGTTGCTGTTTTTATGATGGATGCCTAACAATCGCAGCGATAAAAGAGAGTGAAATAATTACCAGCTCTCAATTCGAATAATCACCACAAAAAAAAGAGGAAAAAGAAAGGAAAAAATAATTAAATTAATAATTTTTATATTGCAGTTTTAATTTCCTATTTGCTCCCTTTACTTGTAAATGACTTCATTTAAAAAGGTAAATAAAATTAATTATGATGAAAATGTTAATTTATATGTGATTAATTAAATAGGGGGGGGGGGGGGGGGTGAAAAGTTTGTACAGTACGTTCATCGGATATTTTGGGGATATAGCAATTTTTTAGCAGCTTGAGATTTGAGATAGAAGGCTGAAACACGAGACAAAGCGGAGCTTTACAACAAAACGAATTTATTTACATCCAATCGGGTATATGAACCCATGAAAAACAAAAACAAAATAATTTTATTTAAAAAGACTTATGATTAAGGTCAAATTCTCGAAATTATAAAATGAAAAAAATTCGAGTATCACTTTTATATTTCATTAGAATCAAAAAAAAAAAAAAAAAAAAACTGCGTCGAGTGGTTTTGGATCTCGTTCTCCTATGATGAATTTTTATTTAGAGACTGGGTTCAAACTTTTAAAATTTTTTCACTAAATGTACTAAATGATAAATATAGTAGTACCTACAAACTTTTCAGAATTAATTAGATACACGTTTCAATAATTGTAAATTGTGAGTTTTATTTTAAAACTAACAGAATCCAAAAATTGCAATTTTATTTCTTTTAGTTAAAGTATTTTCAAACGTTATAACGTTCCGTTTTTCGAGATACAGCGAAATTGCTTCCTAGCTTTGATATATTCATTATTTTTGAACAAAATATGTTTATTATGCAAATTTAAAAAATTTAAATATTTATTACTATTATAATAATTTAGGGATCGATTCAACACTCCCATGTTCATATTTAGAACTAGCTGGAAGGCCCGCCTTCGGCGGCCCTCTTGCTAGCCACGGGGCCCCACATCGCCACCCCGACGTGAGCAACTTTTCGCGGAAACATACAGACAGACAGTAATTTTGTTGTGGGTATTTTCGTTCATAACTTTGCTTGAAACGTGTACAACCAAAATTTGGCGTGATTTGGACCAATGTACAGAAAAAACATTAATTTTATATATATACAAGCTGCGCCAGGCGTGCCTCCGGCACGCCCTCTGCACCTTGGCCCTCCGGGCGGGTGGCCCTGGCGAATCTTGGCGATCTCCAGACGGCCAAAGTTGTTTGCAATATAATTTTCTTCAACTCTATTTATGGCAAATTTCATTCTAAATCTTTGATTTTTATTTTTAACTTGGCCGATCCCCACCCTCCCCAAAAAATTTATTTTGAGAATATTTAACATAAAATTATTATTTTTCCATCATTAAATTTTTTAGATTAATTAAAAATCGGCCCCAAGAAATAATTTAACCCATTGCGAAAGCAAAATAAAAAATATTTTTTATAGATTGTAGATATTATTTATTTTGAGCATATTTAACAAAAAATTGACCTGCCCGGAGGGCAAGGTGCAGAGGGCGTGCAGGAGCCTGGCGCAGCTTGGTAATTATAAATTTAGACAATGATCTTAATACATTTTCATTAGGGCTATTAATTTATTTTTTGAATTTAGGAAACACTTAATATACATTCCTCCTTTCGAATATATAATTTATAAGGCTCTTCAATAGTAATTAATGTTTAGAACAATGAAATTCATGGATTAAAAATTTGTGTGGTTTAAATTTGTTTAAAATGTAATTTTTTTAATAAAAATAAATGTTTGATATAGGTTTTAATGTAAAACTTATTCTAATACAAATCATGTACAATATTTTTTGTCTCTCCATTTTCAGCAAAAACAAATAAATTATCAGGTTTACAACACGCGAACAGGCTATAGAGCTGTCCCCTTGGAACGCCATTTTTAAATCAAGCCGCATATTTGCATAGACTGGCCTTGTGCCTTATTGATGGTAATTGCAAATGCTAAACGAATCAGGAACTGTAATCGTTTAAATTGAACTGGTGCTTCGTTTGGTATCATTTAGATTCATTAATGGTAACAAACATGTTCTCCTTTTGAACTTCCCATTGATGATTGTTGCCTCAATAATGTTGTTTAAAATTTTTGTAATATTCAATCTTGTTCCATTGCATAGCTTTGGCGGATTTATGTTTCGTAACAAAATGATTGGTGAACCAATTTTCAATTGTAAATTATGTGGAGGTAGACCTGAGATGTCCAGTGAATTCCAAAAATTCTGTAGGAAAATTAACAGTTTCATTTCCTTCTACTACTGTATCAATTGATTTAAATGATGATTCAGTTTCCATCATCATTTTTGAATTTGAATATTGATGGAATCAACATCAACATTTTCTAGCAGATAATATTGTACGTTCGCTCAACCATTGATTTTTTAAATTAACCCGAATATCTGGAAAAACATTCGCAAATTGGTAATCTCTTGTTAGCATAATATTACAAAACTTCATCTGGAAATTTCACTTTTGATTTGTTGGATTGATAGGCATTTTCCACATCGCCAATATCAAGCAAATGTTTAGAAAAATCGTGCAGCAGACGAATCATTTGAATTTGGACACGCATGTTAGTTGATAATTTCAATTTATGAACGGTGCGCCATAATGATGATGCCTTCAAAGATGCATTGATTTCATCTGCATATGTTAGACGTGATATAACGGGTAATGTTTGTCTGAAATCTCCAGACAATAAAATGAGAGCACCACCAAAAAGTCTTTCACTGCCTTTCAAATCTTTTAATGTTCTATTTAATGCTTCCAAGAATGTTTATGTGCCATTGTGCATTTCATCGAATGTTGCTGCATCTCCTAAGCATCAGCAATACCGGAATTCTTTTTAATGTTACATACAGCATTTTCATTTGTTTGTATGTTCAATGGCAATTTTAGTGTGGAATGTGCTGTCCTTCCTCCGTCTAATAAAGTCGCAGCAATTCGGAAGATGGTGCCATTGCCAAGCAATATCACCTTGGATAAATATTTGTGCCAATATACGATAAGAAATTAAAAATGTTTTTCCCTGTTCCACCTGGTGCATCCAAAAAAAGGCAACCCTCTTGAGCGACTGCATGTATAATTTCATCATAAACTAATTTTTGCTCTGGTAACGAACTTTGGTTCATTTTCTTGAACATATGCATTCAAACCATCCAAGATTGTACGATTGTTCACGTTGCATATCGCGATTAAATAAATCAACTTGCTGGCCGATTAGCTGATGGCATCCCCAATTTAATTGATGGTTTGATTTCGAAATGGTCATGATAAATCTTCCGGCATAATCAAAAGATTCATTATATTTCATGGCGAAAATTTATATATTTGATATATCAAATTTATTTTGCGTAGAGCATGTAATACATCTTAACATTGAAGCCTTATATTTTCCCATAATTTAGACGGGTTAGTTGGAAAACACGTTGTCAATAAAATAAACAAACATCGTATTTGATGTGGCGATGATCGAGAGCAGCATCGGCAAAGAGTTGTATCCCCAATGCGAATCTTCTTCTAACCAGTAAAATGCTAGGCATGCATCATGATTCCTTGCATGTAATTCACCATTGACCGTTTTTAAATAATCAGATGATGTTGGTCCTGGAACATTAATCAGCAACAATCGTAAGTAAAAGCATTCACGTTGCGAGGGATGAACAGTGTACAGTCTGCCTAAAACATTCATAGAAAAATTCCCTGATTATTCAAAACTGCCATACCCTTTTGCGAGGTTCGCATTTCTTGATTCCATGTAGTAGGTTGGAACTTCTGAATAGAACAATGTTTTGAAAATTGACCATGAACATTTTGTTGTTGGCATGTCCGAAAGAAATCAGTTAATGTTGTTTTTGTTGGAGTTACTGCTCGTCCTGCTGCATTTTGTTCAGTGAAGTATACACGTTGCCCGTTTTCAAGATGTATTGCTAAATGAGTGACGCTAGGTTCTCACTTTCATGAATTTGAAATGAAAGGATTCGCCACTTTAAACTTCATTACTACTTATGTATCTGCCCATTTGGTAACGTGCAATTTCATCATTTACGTCGACACCTTGAACTGCAAACACGGCATGTGCTGCCGCTTTATTCACATATTTACAGATGTATTTAATTTAATTATTTATTTTAAAGTTAACGTCGTATAACTTTATATGTTTTTGATAGTAGTGGTGAATATGGTACAACCCATCGATTTATCTGATTTCAATGTCATTTTGTCCGTTTCTCGACTTTAACATAAGGAATGTCCACCATTTTCAGTTGATCGTCTACGGTACAGCGGATATCCGTCATTTCCAGTGATAGTATCCGATAACAAAATCTTTTGGAAACCGTTTTGTGCATTTACCATCCTTCTTCATGGCGAATTCATATTTATGGAATTTTCGGACGATGGATCATATTTGCAGTCACAATTTGAAATAACTCCTGGATCAAAGTTTTGTTGAGGATTTCGGCTGAGATTATTTTATCAATTTCCTCAGGTCTAATTTTGTTTACTAACCAAACTAAAATATGAGCATGAGGCAAACCACGTTTTGCCACTCGATTGAATACATCCAGCAACGTGTTTCACCAAATACGTGATGTTTGACAATGAGGGCGAAATTAATGATTTTAATTTTGTTTAAAAACTCGTGCTGTAATATCGTGACGATCACTTGCTTCTTGTCAGGTAACAAATATTTTTAATTTGTCCATTGCGGATTGCAAGTAAATACTATGATGAATAAGTCTGGTCGACCATAAACACGAACATAAGTCATTGCATCCTGTGTATTCTTGCATATGACGTGGACTGCCTAATATATGATGATGGTAGTATGCACATTTCCAATGTCATTAATATTTAAATTTCCATCAACATTATTATTTATAGCATCACGTAAATGAATGTATTCTTCAGCGCGCAATTTCGTTTGATTGAAACGAATATACCGTAATCGCTCGCTTTCGATTTTCGCATACATGTCTGTAATGTATTAGTGAAACCAATGGCGGCATTTTAAAATATGATTATCTTGGTTGGTTCGAATCATAATTCTGTGCCCATAGAAATCCATGGCGCTTACTTTTTTATTCGTTTCTCCTCCTATAAAATGTAAATATTTTGTGAATAATAATTCCTGTGTAAATATAAATATTAATTTCTTTGTAAATGTGATAGTGGTGTACCTGTTGCTGGATTTGTTTGTTTGTTATGTGATATCCATCTCGCCTTCTAAATATTAATGGATGTTGCGGTAGTGTATAGACAGTGCGTATCATGAATGTTCTGGAGAGTGTTGTTTCTGCGCATTATCACGAATATCTCTCTGTTCGAACGCATCACCAACCATCACTATTCCTACTTCATTAACAGTTGGGCATTCTGATCGCGTTGCATGTTATGAATGGAACTTTCATCTGCTTTAATGACAATCATAATTGTGTTGCAAATCTCTAATGACCTTCTACTTTTGAATAATTGAATGAGATAGTTATTTTCTGCCAAAAAAGTTTCTAATCATTGATGCAATTAATCGTTCCTGAATTTTTGGATGTGTTGAAATTGACAACGAACATTAACTTGCTCATCTTCGTCTCCCACTGAAATCTCTTCTTAAGAATTTCAGGAGTTTCATTCCTTCGATGAAGCAAAGAGCCAATCTGATGATACACTTGTCCTGTATTTTAAACGTTGTGTAATTGACACCTTGACATCATCATTAGAATAATTTTTGCAGCGAGAAGAACCGTTTGAAAGCGAATTTCACGCGGTTATTTTTAAAATAATTTGTGATTCTGCATTTTCTCTGGCCGTTAATGGTTGGTTGTAGTCGTTGCCTTCAATATGGCAAAACAACTTTTTCTGATAGACAACTTTGTTCTCTGGTGTTTCAGGTGCACAATATGGCAAAAATTGCATTCTTTGTCATGTTTCACCAAATCTGTTGGCAAGACTGTCTTCAATTGCGGGATCTTGATGAATGCAACTCGTCGATATGATGTCAATGCATGGTACAATCTATTAGTCAATGGCTTAAACGTCTATTGCAATGTTGTTGTATAATTACGTGATGTTCTCTGTATGCCTCATAGGTAATGAGACGTTGGTTTCGTTGTTCCTCCATTTCTTCTGCACGGTTACATTATACCCAATATTCATCGTTCTTTCTTGTGTTTGCGCTCGTTGTGCTGGTGTGAGATTTGCTAGATATCTTTGTGAATTTTGATTTCGTCGAGTAGTCCGACCGATGACAATACGTCGTGCAGGCATTTTTATATTATTTCACTGCCTTTAAAAGTTTGCCAGATTAATATTTATAGATTGTAAAATCTGCCAATTTGCTTCATTTTTAAAGATAATAATAATTAAACTATTGTTTGTATAATTTGTTGATCATTGGGAACTTTTGTTCAGACCAAAAGTCTTACTTAATCATAAAAATTCAAATTTTATTTTGGATGATACTAATAATCAGAAAATAAATTTGTAAATACTCAACTTTTCGATAGTTTCTGGCATAAATTTTTAATATTTTTAATTCCATAAAAATCCAATAGGAGTTTATTCAATGTTACTATAACTAAAATGAATAGTTTTTTAAATAAAAAAAAAATGTTTTAAAATTTCCCTCGTACATACTTCTTAAATTCTTTAAATTCTTGTAAGACTGAATAAAAAAAAAAAATTATATTCTGTATAAGTTGATTGATATGACTAATTGATAAAATCAAAATGAAAAGTTAATTGAAAACTGCAGCCAACGAAAAGTGTTCAAAAGTTTTCAATAATTTATTTTAAAAAAACATGTTAAAAAACATAAAACTATCTTAAAAGTTCAAAAATTTTCTCTCAAGCTCTTTCCATGAAAATTTCAATAGTGAGTTCTGTGAAACACCCTGTATAATAGTATATTAATATTATGTCATTGAACAAAACTTTTGAATTAAAGAAAGTGTAAGACTGAATAAAAAAAAAAAAAAAAAATTATATTATTCACAATAGTTGATATGATTAATTGATAAGAACAAAGATATTGCAACTTAACAGGGATCATTTTTTTTCGTTTTTAATGAACTTTTTGAAAAAAATTTCATAGAAATATAAAACTTTTTAAAGAAAAATCCTCAATTTAAAATTCAATTAACTAAATAATGTAACATAGAACATTACCTCATAAAAATGGTTTATTTGTAAATTATTTTTAAAATTTCATAGAAATAAAACTTTTTAAAAGAAAAATCCTTAATTTAAAATTCAATTAACTAAATAATGCAACATAGAACATTACCTTATAAAAATGGTTTTGTTTGTAACTTTATTTTTAAAAATTTAAGAAATAAAACTTTTTAAAAGAAAAATCCTTAATTTAAAATTCAATTAACTAAATAATGCAACATAGAACATTACCTTATAAAAATGGTTTGTTGTAACTTATTTTTAAAAATTTCATAGAAATAAAACTTTTTAAAGAAAAATCATAATTTAAAATTCAATTAACTAAATAATGCAATATAGAACATTTCATTAAAAAAATGGTTTGAATGCACTGGGATACTGAGAAATGTATTTATAATAAGAAACATTGATTAAGATTTAGAATGTTTCTTCCCGACAGGCTCAGGTTAGCCAACTAATAACAATAAAATAATCAGATTCTTTTCTTAAGAGAGAATGGTGTATGAAACATACCTAGAATTTTATATTTTTAAAATTTTTTTGAATTTTCTTTACTTATAAATTCAAGGCATATATTAATTAGTAAATTAAATGTATTTACAGATATATTTATATCGACCGCAGCGCCACCTATTGGGCCACAATTTCTTGAGTAGCTGACATTCATTCAATAATTTATTTTTAAAGAACATATCCCCCCCCCCCCCCACCCAAATCATAAATGTGTCAAAGTTCAAAATTTTCTACTATAGATTTTATTATCTTAAAAAAAAGTTTCTGAGTACCTGAATTCCCTTTCTTTGTTAAGAGGGGTTTCATTGTTAAGACCTGACCTTTCAGGGCAGGGATAATATTTAGCATTTTTGGGAAATCCTATTTCTCAGTCCTTGCTCTGTAAATCAATTAAATATAAAAATAAAAATAAATCAAACCGATTTGGCTCAAAATTTAGATAAACCATCCCCAGCACTAAGCAAACATATGGTGTGAATATGGTTTCGATACGTTCAGTGGTTTAGGCGTGGGTCGATCCTTTAATACATACACACTAAGGATTTTATATATAGATATAGATTATTTCACTCATTTTTAAGATTTTTTAATAATTTATAATCGCGTATCCGTGTTTTGAAAAAGTTCATTTTTCTTTGCATTTTTTTCTTTTTTTTAATTTTTCTCTTTATTAATGAACGAAGGAATGAAATGTTTTCTTTATTGATTTTTCCCTCTTCTTATTATAGTGCTGACTTTGTACTTTTTCCATGACTCGAATAAAATATAATTCATGTGAAAATAATCTAATTTAACCAAATTTTTATCACTTTTAATTCTACCTCTAAAAACAAATAAACAAATAATCTCTTCTTTGTATTTTATATTAAATACGAGCCCCGTCCCATCTCAAATGACCCACCAATATTTTTTCTTTTTAAACAAAATTATGCTAATTCACGGTAAATTTAATTTAAATATTTATTTTTATTATCATTTGGAACAACATTTTTAAACAATTTAAAACATTTTATTGTAACATTTAACTTAAAATTATTTTTTAATTGTTAAAAACAAGAAAAACATACAAAATCCAAAACCTTTACCACTGTGTGACGTCGACTTGAATTCTTTTGGGCAACGTACTTATTAAGTTTTTTGACAATCATCTTGAGTGAAAGTAATATCCCAAATATTTTGAAGTTTATTGTTTTAATTCGACTACGTTTCAGCTAGTTTAACATTCATAATAGCTTTTTTCGTTGTGTGTCAAAAAGAGTTTCTATTGGTGACCAAGTCGGAACTGTTGCCACCCACTCCAAAAGTGGAACATTTATGATCAGAAAGCGATTTTAAAGATTTTCTTGATGTATGTCAGGCCGCCCCCGTCTTGTTGGAACACAAAATTATTATTATTCTGCAATGCATCTGCCATTGTAGGAGATAACGATTTTTTAAAATCTCTAAATGTTTATTGGTGTTTACAATTCCATCAATGAAGTGAAGTTTTCCAACACCTCTTGCAGACATTGAACCCCATACCATAACTGAAGCAGGAAATTTTACTTTCTTTTTGAAACAAGGAAAAATTGAAAATTTCATTTTTCGACAAATAACTCTGCTTCGATTGTCCCCAAAACAAACTTCAAAACGAGACTCGCTCAACATCAATGGACACTATTCCATTCATCACTCTACCAGTGGATAACGGTGACTTTTAGCCCATTTAAGCCGGTTTTTCTTTTGTTTTAATGTCAAGAGTGGATTTTCTTTTAGCCTAAAAAAATTAGTAAAATTACAACAAAAAAAATTTTGGAATAAGTTGCAATAAATTAACTTGTAAGTTTTGAAACCTAACTTAAAGGGCTTCTCTATGGCACGTGGATCTTGAAACACTTCGCCCCACAGCATCGCCAAAAAGGCTGCGATATGTTCACCATAGTTTGAACGCCTGTTTTTTCTAAATAATCTTCTTCAATGCCCGTCTCTCAGCATCTGATATTTTAGATTTCGACGCATACCCAAGGTTTTGTAGCTATTGTACCCGTTGTTTTATAAACTCGAATAATATTTCTGAGAGTAAATTTTGATAAATTAACTAGATTGCCAATTTCCGCGTTTTGATTTTTCCCTTTTTAAATAAATTCTGATAACATTGAGCAAATTTGTTCATCAACAACCTTTCCACGAGTCGGTACACTAATAATAAACAAAACAAACTTTCTTTTGTTGGAAAAAGGCAAAGCTACTTGATTATTTCACATATTCAAAGATTCTTAAAAAAATGGTGAAAGCAAAGAACAATTTTTTATATAAAAATATGTTTTTAACAATTAAAAAATAATGTTAAGTTAAATATTTCAATAAAATGTTTTAAATTGTTTAAAATGTTGTTTTAAAATGATAATAAAAATAAACTGTTAAAATTAAATTTACCGTGAATTAGCATAATTCTATTTAAAAAGAAAAAATATTGGTGGGGCAATTGAGATGGGACGGGGCTCGTATATAAGCCTTTCCTTCACTGTTTTAGATATTAATAGATGTAATAAGTAAAGATAAGAATAAATAAATATTATATTTAATATTGATTTACTATGAGACTGAATGCTAAGTCGCTTATTGCATTAAAATTAAAAAAAATTAAAAGATATAAATTTTTTTTTCTTTTTCAATATATATATTTCGGGCTATCAACCCATCTTCAGGAAGTACAGAAACTAACTGTTACTTTCTGTACTTCCCTCGAAGATGGGTTGATAGCCCGTGTATATATATATTGAAAAAGAAAAAATTTATATCTTTTAATTTTTTAATTTTAATGTGAAATAAGTGACCTAGTATCCTTAACTCATAGTAAATCAATATTAAATATAATATTTATTTACTCTTATCTTCATTAAAGATGTTTCACCTTGCACCAACACCACACTCTCTACTAATTATGATGTAATAAGTTATTTTGCCTCAAGATATTTTTTCAAATAATAAGAAAACTTACTTAAACTTTTTTTGGATATTTTTTTTACCTTTTATTTCATCCCCTCGACTCAAAAATATAATCTCTTTAGGCAAATTGTTTACATTAAGTATTTACAAAATAGAAAGATATGAACAATAATATTAATAAAGCATAATTAATGAGAGTAACAATTATACTAGTCAAATTTACTTTTTTGCTTACTCGATATCATAAAACCTTCATATTAGTTATTTACTATCTAAAAACGGAGAAACAAAGAATTAAAATCCGATATTCTTTTCAAATGTATATTATATTGATACAAGAAGAAGTTGCAGCAATAAGGTACAACCTGTGTAGTCATGGGTGGACACTTGCACCTTGAAAAGAAAATGCAATTGCAAAGATTGGGTCAGAGTTGAAGGTTTCTGCGGATGCTGGTTAAAAAGACTTTTGTGGAAAGCATCCCCTGGCTGAAACGTCACCGACCGCCAATAATACCTATGTATTTGTTTATTATCATCGATCAGAGGACACTGTCATTTCTCCTCATGAAAAAACAAAATAAAATCTTGTGGGTACGGCAGAAATATCCAACTAATTATCAAATTCTTTTATTTAATGTGCATAATAGAAGATAAATATTGAATACCTCAAAACCACTATATCCTCCCATTGGCTGATTCAAGAACACATGTAACAAAATGTATATATCCAAAATATTTTTTTTTGTCATTCAGTCTATGCTATGTACTCTTGAAGATAGGTTAACAATCCGAAATATATTGAGGTTTATAACAATTTTTTAATTCTTTCATATATGTGAAACTCAACGAAAACTTCCCTTACTTATAATTAATAGAAGATGAATCTAAGAATTTTTACTTATAATAAATGGGGTTTGATTTAATTTTTTTTTTTAATGATATTGATGTGAGAAGGAGATACACCAGAAGGTACAACCCCTAAAGGCCTGTATGGGCTGGCCCCTCCATCGTGAAAAGAACAGAGTAGAAGGAAAGAAGCCGGGATCACGAGCCAAATGGTGTCTGTTCAGTCGAGCTGAAATCAATTATCCCCCCTAATGCCCTCTTTACGAGAAACACGCGGTTTTCTAACGCTCAGCACCCCTTCGCTGTCAAATTGGATAAAAGTCGAACAAGCGCTTTCGCCAACTCTTTTATCCCTGTGACCTCCAGAGAATGGAACTCGCTCCTTGCCACCATCTTTCCCGCGACTTATCACCTTCAGCTATTTAAGACCCGTATCCACAGATACCTTCGACCCCCGCCCAACCCATACAATTCTTTCTTCTTCTTTTCACGATGGAGGGGCCAACCCAGGCCTTTAGGGGTTGCACCTTTTTGGTGTAACTCCTTCTCTCATTATTATCATAAAAAAAAAAAAATCTCAGAAAGTTAGATATAGTCCAATTTACTAAGTTTAAACAAAGTTTTGTTAGGTTTAAAAAAGGTAATAAAAGTAAAACAAAAATAACATTAAATTCATTTCTAATGTATTGGATCTCTGATGAGGAAGAAAATATATTCTCGTAACTGATCTTACTAGATATATAAAATACAATACAGCTGGTATGTATATAAGACTTTGGGAGCCCAATTTTTTTGAAAGGATTTTTAATTTAGCCTGATGAATAATTTAACAAATTAGAGAACGAATGACTGTCATATATTATATGGTTGAATGGATGGAGTAAAGAAGAGATAAATGGGCGGTGAGGAGAACGAAAAGAGAGCTCTTAAAAAAATGAAAAAAGTGGCGAAACACTTCCCAAAGAATTTTTTTTTTAATCAAAAAAAATAATGTCGAATCGTAGTTGTCTCTCTTTTGCCATAAAAACATTTTTGTAACCAAGAAGTATATATATATATATATACCCTATGCTAAAGAAAATACTATGACACTAAAAAAACTTTTTAATGTTTTTTTTTTTCATGACAATCAACCGTTTGGTTGGAACTTGTATAAAATTTTCGAAGCCACGTAACTTGAAGTTAATTTAATGTTTATTACTAAACCTAAAGGGAAGGCAATCAAGGATTTTCAGTAAACAAAAACATCCCCGAGCCAGCTACACCCACACATACCCACACACCCACGTGATATATAAGTTTATCATCGTTATATCGTGCTCAATTAAATCTACTAAGAATTAGCTAAAGTTGAAGTAAAATAAATAAACGGAAGCTATTTATCCTTAAATTGATCCCCTTGACGTAAATATTTACTGATTTTTGACTTCAAGCAATTTTAATTAACAATTCTAAGAAAATTTATCATGTGATTTCATTGCATCAGCTTTCATTCATTGAATCATCTGTCAAAAATATCAAATAATTTAATTTTTTAAATTATTTATTTTTAATTGAAATGTTTTTGTTTTGCCGAGAGTAGCAGAGTTGTTGATTCACAAAGAGAAACAAAGAGGTTGTCCTCTGCTTGATACAAATAAACAAACACACACATATAACAAAATTATATATCTGTATATATATTATTTATTTGTTTGAGACTATAGTTTCGAAGACTTGGTCTTCATCATCAGTCTTTTTTTAACCGACTTCAAAAAAGGAGGAGGTTCTCTAATCGACTGAATTTTTTGTTTTTTTTGTCTATGTTACCTCATATCTCCGCCAATTGTGAACCGATTTTGAAAAAAAAATTGCATTGGGTTCAGTTTAGCTTCCGATTGGTCTCGTTTTTTTCATTGGTATTAGACCTTTTTTGTTAGGTTTGTTCAGGTCTAACTTCTTTGTTTATGAACCGATTTCGATGATTCTTTTTTAATTACTACACGCAAACGTTTCGAGATAATTTCTATATTTATGAATTGAATTTTATTATCATTTTCTGATTCATTCGCCTGACGTTTTCTCTTACGAGATGCATGCAAGGTATTATATTAAGTCACTATTAATAACATCACTAAAAGGAGAAAAATAAAAATATTTTTTATAAAAAAAAAATAAAACCGACTTCAAAAAACTTAAAACAAATAAAATATTAATAACTTAAAAATAAAATAAAATCCACTAAAAGGTATAAAATAATTATCTTATTTAGTTATAACTAAACGACGAAAAATTAACATGAAATTGCTTTTTGAAGTCGGTGCCAAACATATACATTTTATGAATCGCACATTACGGATCTTACTTAGTACCTTTGGCGGGTACGCTCGCTTATAGGTATAGTTTGTTTGGCACCGACTTCAAAAAGTAATTTCATGTTAATATTTCGTCGTTTAGTTGTAACTAAATAAGATAATTATTTTATACCTTTTAGTGGATTTTATTTTATTTTTAAGTTATTATTACTTATTTTATTTGTTGCATTTAAGTTTTTTGAAGTCAGTTTTATTTTTTTTTATAAAAATTATTTTTAATTATAAATATTATTCATGCAGTCGATACCGTATGGATATTAAAATTTTTTGATATTTACTTAGCTAGGAGCCAGTTAAAATTAAAATAAAAAGGGGATTCATGTGTTTAAATATGAATGTGACCTTAAGTTGATTTTAATTTTAACTTGCTCCTAGCTAAGTAAAGATCGAAAATTTTCAATATCCATACGGTATTGACTCCATGAAAATATTTATAATTAAAAAAAGACTGATGATGAATATCAAGTCTTCGAAACTATTTCCCAAACAAATAAATAATATATATTTACAGATATATAATTTCGATATATATGTGTGTGTTTGTTTATTTGCATCAAGCAGAGTACAACCTCTTTGTTTCTCTTTATTTATTTTTAATTTATAAATTAACGAAAATTGCGCTCTAGACTCAACAATTAAATATGATTATCTATTGATATATTACAAATCCAAGTTTGCCCAGTGACCTTACTTTAGAGAGGCTCTTCATTGATACATCAAAAATAACAAAAAAAAAAAAAACTGAAAATCATTCAAACAAATCAGCCATTGCCATTACTCACCTAGACAACAGTAAAGTCTCAAAAAGACTTAAAAAGTACGATGTTCTCGACATTGAAGAACGTTCTACTATGAAAAACTAGAAAATTAAATCCAAATAGGGAAGTCATCAATAGACGACTCTCCTTTTAAGTGATGTGTTTGTGTGTGTACGAATGAACCTGTGTGTATTTTGTATGTATACACTATTTTATAAAATTTATTTAAAGTTTGAATATAGAGCTGATAGAAAAAATAAAAAGAATATGACTATGAAATTTCATCACACTAGTATATGGAAGAGTGCAGTCGATTCTAAGCTGTGTCATGATTAAACTTTAGTAGATCCATGTTACTATGGTATCCAAATATTGGTTTAATTTGATATATAAAAAAGATTTGAAATTATGAAAATTTTGAGAATTTGCATGAAGAAAACCTAATGGTTGATTGTTTAAAATAATAAGCTCGCTTAAACATGATGAAAAGTAAAATTTAAAAATTTGTCCTGAACAATGCCAAATGCGTTCTATCGATATGAAGCCCAATTAAAGAGACATATAACATTCAGTCGTTGAAGATCCACATCCAAAGATATCTTTAACTGTGATGCATTCCCTGAAATTTCTTCTTCCTTTCATGATGCAAGAGTACACTCCGGACTAGAGGTATTATGTACCTTTTTGGTGTAACATCTTTTTGTTTTAATCTCCTTTTTACAAAAAAATGCAAATTGCATGCCAATAATCCCAATCGGTGATCTAAATACCAGGCGTTGTTGGAAGGTGTTGCCATCTTCTGAGTCTTTTTGTACTTAAGCATAGTTAGTAGGAAGAATAGACAATTATATGTAGGTATACCAGGCACGTACTGAGAAATTTTTTTTGAAAGAGGAACCAAATATATATATATACTATCTTCCGAGTACTGACATATACGTATACATAACTTATTTAATAAATTTCCGGTAAAGAAACAAGTTTTTAGCTTTCAAGTTTACAATCTAAAGTTATGGGTAAGATTCCCCGACTTGCATGCATAATTAGACTATATATGAAAACTTTTTGAGTCAATTGGTTGAATAAAACAGACCCAGACCTTCCATTAAGATATATTTTACAACAATCCAGAGGTATTTTATTCGCGATGCCTTAGGCATATTAATTCGAATTTTTCAATAAAGCACCTGTTATTTTTTAATGATTAACTATTAAATAAAATGTATAGTTGGAGTGTAGAAATTTTAATTAATGCGGGATAAAACTTTTCTTTAAAATATTTTTATCAATAAATATTATTTATTCATTATATGGTATTTGTAAATATGTGATCATTTATATATATATAATTATATAGCTGCAAGGCCCGCCTTCGGCGGCCCTCTTGCTAGCCAGGGAGCACGCCCCCTGAACCCCCAACCCACGAACCCCACCCTCATACCCCACTCCCACCCCCCACACCTCCCGAACCACACCCAGCACTCCCACCCCCGCACCACGCACCCGTCCCCGACCCCCGCACCACCCCACTATCCCTCTGGACCCTAACCTGAGCCCCCCACTTCATACTGTCCTACCCCACCCCCGCCCCCCGCCATCCTCTGGACCCCACCAGCGCCGTCCACCCCCACATTCGTGCGCCCCCCAGACCCCCTTTTGGGGTCAAAATATCAAAACGTTATATAGCTATAAACTTAAGTTAGAAGACATCTGATCCAAATATGAAATTTCATAATAATCCCTTCAACTGTTTTTACGTGAATAGTGACCAACATTTCGCAGAAACCACGGAAACATACAGACAGACATATATACAGACATACAGGAATTTTGTTGAGGGTGTTTTCGTTCATAACTTTGCTTGAAACGTGTGCAACCAAAATTTGGCGTGATTTGGAGCACTGTACAGACAAAACCTTAATTTTATAAATATAGATTACAGGGTTTTGGATAAAAAAATACTTGGTAGGTTTCAGATTAAGATATAAAAATAAAACGAATTTATTTTTAGAGTCTCCAAAAATAAATTCGTTTTATTTTTATATCTTAATGTGAAACCACCCAAGTATTTTTTATCCAATAATTTTAAAACATGTTTCACCAAGTACCAACACCAAATTCCTTAAAAACTAGATTACAGGGTATTGATTGAATATATGAGTGAAATAGTAGGCAAGTTTCATGGAATTTTTTTCACATATTATGTGTATAAGGTAATTTATTTAATTACCTAATTATTCTATAGAATAAGTAATTATATATATTGTATTCGTATTATATAGATTCATATTAATTTAAATAATTTGCTTTTTATATGTAAAGCTATTGCCCAATAGTTGGTGTTATGCTCCCCAGGCCAATGCAATTTCATTTTTTTCATCAAGTTGAGTTTAATTTCGACCTAATTAAACAAAACTAGGTTAGGCTAAAGTTTTCATTAAAGTCTTGCAATAAGTTTAGAACAACAACATTTTTTCTAATTTTTGCTGATTATTGATTATAAATATTAAAAATAAACACAAGAAGATCAATAGGAAAAGTTTTTCTTGCCGAGAGTAGCAGAATTAATTTTTAAGAGGAAATGAATTAGAGTGTCCTCTGTTTGAAGCAAATAAACACTCACCTATATATAAATGTATATAATTTATACAGGCTGATTAATTTTGAGTAGCTTATTAAAAAGTTTTGAGCTTAGACTTGTTTTGTTTTTCTTTAATGTTTTTTAACCTAAATATTTGGGATGCATTTAAAAAAATATTGTTGATTATCAGCAACTTCCGGTTAAACCAAAATTGACATCAACTTGCTTATTCCAAATGGAAATCTTTACTTTTGATCTTGAAAATAGATATCTTGTTAAAAATAAATACTTTTTTATTAAGTACATAATATGTCTAAACTCTAAAACATGTAGATTTCTCTACAAATTTGAACGGTTTTAAAAATATTTTTAAAAATTAATCTCTTATATGATTAGTAATACCATAAAGATATTTTACTGATAATATATACCTACTTATACTTATGTAGGTAGGGCTACATAAACCTACCAATACTATACATTTTCTATAGACTTAAAAAAATTTCGAGGGAATTTTATTAATACTCGCCATGCATACTCAGTAAATAAAAAAACTTTTTTAAATATTTTTTTATTATAATAATGAATGATAAAGTTCATTTCACAAAAGACATTCGGGCTTCTAACCTGTAAAAATAACATTTGTTTTGCTATTATTAACCGAGTTGATCGGTTTCGAACAATAGTATAACCTAAGCTCTTTTAATTAGGTATATCACTAGAAGCAAGAATTATTATGATTGTCCACAAAACCATGAACTAGTTCGAAATTCCTTATTTATTTATTTACACAGACAAACCATGGTTTAATTAAGTAGAATCAATGGTTAATCAAATACAATTTTACCTCTATATTTTGATGACTGTGATATTAATTCCAGATAACACTGATTCGATTACATAGATTGTTTATTATTCAGGATTTATATGTGTATTAACATAAGTATCTAGTAAATTGCTTAAATTAATTATATTGTTGTATAAGTCCAACAAAACTTGGTTTGTGATCCAGGAAACGTTTGATGCCTCGGGGCTTCAAATTTGAGGTTACACCAACCACAGTTTCAATATTTTATTGTTAAAACTTTTATACTCGTGTTGATGTTTCGTGAACGTTTGAATGTAAATGGAAAATTATTAATTTCCTAAACAGGATTTGAACTTTAGTTTGACGCTCTTAATAGATTTGGTTAATTATAATTCGAAAAATGAAAATCGGAACGTCTTAAGTAGAAAAAAAAGATCAATCTCTAGAGAGAGATCAACAGAAAGGCATAAGGAAATTATGTTGTGAGAATTCTTATCTTAAGTCCGACAAAAGATGGACCAAATTCCAAGTTTTTTGTATATTAATAGTGATTAATTCATTTTCTAATCTGTCTATAAATTTTAAGCTCATAGGTTTTGATAAAGCATTTCTCAGTCATCAGACGTTTGTATGTATGTTATTATCAATTTTCATTAAGTGCAGGATTTCAATGCCCAATTTGACCATCTTTGTCTCCCTGTTTGTAATAAAAAAATGTATTATATTAAATGATAATTATATTATTAGAAAAATTTATATCATAAAATTTATTAATTAAAAAATTATACTTGCTATTTGAAAGTAGACACCACACAGTATTTTTATTTTTTGATCATTTTATGAATACAAAATCTAATTGAAAATATTTAAATCGAGGAATAACAGAGTTGATGATTCATAAGGAAAAATCACCTACCTACCTATCTATCTTCGGATTTATAGATATAGTAAAAAATAAATAAATAAAACCAAACAAAACAAACAGCCTATCATATAGATATCTATTTATACATTTTAGGCGAGCAGTTTGCCTACCCTACAGGCTCTTTCATTAATTTATCATTCGCTTCGCATTGAATAAAATATAAAAGATATAAAAAAAAAAAAAAATGAAAAATTAAATTCCCTGAAGAAAATTTTGACCAAAATCACCAACGATTATAGGCGTTTGTTAACGGATATTAATACTATTATTCTTATGGGAGATAAAGAAATTAGAAATATCTTACAGCTCTCCAGGGATAGCTGGTAAAAAGTTGAATATAGAATACCAGGATAGGGGGATGTTGACTATTGGTATTATCCCTAAGGATATCTTAACGTCAATCTTAGATAAGTAGATAAAAACTCACCTATATGAAGGCACTGGGAATCCCTGCGCAACGCATGCGAGGATCACGTCTTCGCCCAGTTTGGCTGTTCGAGTCACGTGCTTTTCCACCGCAAGCCGGGGCTGAACGTTCCCTTTCGGTTCTGGAATATGCAAACCACCAATCGCACAAGTCAATAGAAAGGATTAGTTTCTGACAAATAACTTAACATTATTCGGAATTGTCTCCAAATCCCTAACATGTTCCCAGAACTACTAAGAACGTAGAAATAGTTGTATGGCCTAGATAAATTAATATAACAAAAAATTTTTACTTACTATAATAATACTTTTGAAGGGCCTGTGCTTGATATTAAATTCGAGACTCCCTATTTTTTTTTAATTATAAGTTGACAAATTATTTTACTTTGATATTTGATGAATACAAGAAGTAGAGTATACAAGTAGTATCATAAGTAATATAGTATACAAGTAGAAGCCCACATTTGTATTGCAACGTGAAAATAAGAAAATAGTTTAATTTTAAAGATTTAATTACTAATGAAAAAATGAGCCATTTAAAAAAACGAAACAGATTTATTATAATTTACTTAATAAATTTTGTTTTATCGATTGAATTAAATCATAAAATAAATGATAAAAAAAGGGGGAATTTCATTTAGGCTGATTTGACAGGAAAAATTTTCACATACAGTCAAACAAATAAAATATTATATATTTGTAGATAAAGGTAAGTGAAAGCAATAAAATAAAATGATTTTAGTAATACAATTATAAGAGAAATTGAATTTTTTTTATCTTTAATTAAATATTCGAAAATTAAAAAAAAAAATCAATTATACGCTTATGAAGTATTTGTATGTAGAAAATTTCATTACCATGATATTCAATTATACATAAAAAAAAAAATTAAAAAGCGAAATTCGATAAATCAATAAATAAATTCGTGAAAAATGTACATTTCGATGAGATGAAATAGCAGGTAGAAACACAATAAAAATATATTTTTGCAAGATCAAATATTTTTGTAAATATTATTATATTATGTTAGTTTAATTTGTAAGGTTTAATTATAATAAGAGATAAAAACTGAGCAAATTCAGGGGTATCGGTTAATCGTAAGGTGAACATCGAATTTAAATTTTATGAGATATTAATTATTTTGTCAAAATGTTAGTGCGTGACTATCTGAGTGCATGTTATCAAATTTTGTATAGCTCAAAAACAAAAGATGGTTTTATAATATTTAGATATTTTATATTGAGTTTAAGAGTTGGAAAGTTTGAGTGTAAATTGGACCCAAAATGAGGCGGGAGTCTTTTTGAAAAGTTGACCCTTCCACCGATTTGTATCAAATTTTCGCTTTAGACCTATCAATGCGAAAATCAGCTTCGAAAAATGATCGGGGGGGGGGGGGGCGGAATGGTAAAGTTTATAAGATGGCCATTTTCCGTATTTTTTTATTAAATTAATAAAATGGTAAAGTTTATAAGATGGCCATTTTCCATATTTTTTTATTAAATTAATAATCTTAATTTTATATTAATAAACTTATTGATTTTCTTATTTTAAGAACATTTTTTTTGCTTTACTTTATAAATTAAAGTCATCTCCAGAAGCTCCGAGTGGGTTAGATGGAGGGGGGGGGGGTAGCCCCGGATCCCGGCCTCTGAAGGAGGCCAAAGGAATCCCGGGTCTCACCTAATAAAATAAGTGTAGGTAATTTCATGCATGACAGGCAGAGACAGGGCCTGAGTACGATCGTTTTCCAGCCATTTCTGTATCTTACCCTATTAAATGACCAATTCTTATATATGTTTCTCAAAAATAGTTCTTAAGATTTCTTTGAAAATCACGGGTTTTTGATTGTCAGGTTCCTTTCAGATAATTTTAATTTAATTGGTAAAATTATTCAATAAAAATAAATAATTAAATATTTTTAAATTGCCATAACTAATTAATTGTTTTTTAATTTTAAAATCTACTAATAGCTCAATACAAAAATTATTATATAAAAAAATTAGGAAATTTAATTAAATAAAGTTGAATGGAAGAACCAATCGACTTGATTGGGGAATAATGGAATTGAAATAATTATCGGAAAAGAGGTTTTTTTATCTAATTAGATTTTTCCTCTTATTAAAAACAAGGACTAAAGATGAATAAGGACACTCGATGGTGGAGAAGTTATCTCCGGAATCGAAGCAAAAAATACAATGTATACATTAATTAATGTAAAATAATTGGTTTAATAAATTTATTTAATTAAATAAAGTGAATCGATTGGGATTGGAGAATAAAATGGAATTGAAATAATTTTCGGAAAAGAGGTTTCATTATTTAATTAGTTTTTCCTCTTTTTAAAAACAAGGACTAAAAAGATGATCAAGGACAGTCGATGGTGGAGAAGTAATCTCCGGAGTCGAAGCTCAAAAACAGTGTATGCATAAATTCATGTAAAATAATTGATTTAATAAAATTTATAAAAAAAAAAAAATAAATAAAAGTGAGGATCGATGGAGGAAAGGGAGAATTGAATATGGAATTGGAATAATTAAAGGAAAAGAGGTTTTTTTATTTAATTATTTTTTTCTTCTTATTAAAAACAAGGACTAAAAAATGATCAAGGACAGTCGATGGTGGAGAAGTAATCTCCGGAGTCGAAGCTCAAATACAATGTATACAATTAATGTAAAATAATTGGTTTAATAAAATTTAAAAAAAAAAAAAAAAAAATTAAATAAAAGTATTTTCTTTTGAAGACGATGTGGTAGAACTCAATGATATATTGATGCAAAGTCAGCCCAAGGATAAACGAAAACCACAAATTCTGAATAAAATAATATATTAGAACGTTAATTTCATTCTCTTAACTAATTCGACAATTCGGAGGATCGTTCCTACTTCTTCAGGGTTTAAAAGAGTCGAAGAAAGAACCTTCGTGTATATTAATATTATTTTTAATTACAATTAAGTTAAAAACTTATTGATGGTCAGAGAGTGCTAAAACGTTAACAAAAAAATAAATTAAATTTTATTTTAATTTTATTTAATTCTGAGACCATATAAAAATCTTAACTTTTTAGTTGAATTTAATATTATAAATAAAATTAATATATCGCTTTTAACCAAAGCAAGAAATTGCCGAACAGGTACTAAATATTTAATTGAATATGCAATTTTGAAAACGACACATCTCTCATATTTTGACAAATAGGTACACTTTTTAATATAAATGTAATCTAAAAGCTTCCTTCTATGCTCGAAAATGGCACAACTCTGGTATTAATTTTACTGCCCCCAAAATGTAACTCAAAAATAAATTTTATAAATTTTACACTTCTTTAGAAAATAATTAGTTTTTTTTTAATTCCTGAACATTTTTAATTTTCAGAGATGTGCCCTTTTCTAAATTTCATATTCAATTAAAAGGAGAGAGACCCGCAATAAGATCTGACCCCGGGGCCGAATAATCTCTAGTCGGTACTGGTCATCTAATCAGTTTTATTATCATTCTTAATGTGATTGATATAAAAACTATTTCTTAAAGAATTCAATATTATTTTTTTGCAACGAAATTTTCGCTGGAGAGAGACGGACTGGTAGAAATTTTAATTGAATGTAATGGAAGGCAGCCCAGATCTCATTAAGAAAAGGAGGAAAAAAAATTGTTTTTCTATGCCTTTGTTAAAAAAGAAGAAAGTTTTGAACACTACTGTGGAGAGAAGAAGGAAACATTTTATTTGTTTCATTCATTGACCCTTTGAAACCCTGAAGAAGGAGAGTATGTCAGTTTGAAAGGAAAGGAGGAAGGATTCCAATAAATTACACCTTATTTGATATGTGTTAATTTTTTCTTTCCTCACTACCCCTGGGCTGCCTTCCATTACATTCAATTCAATATTATTTTCATATTTCCTTTAAATAATATTATTTAAACTTTATTAAATGCCTAATTAATATTTCCGTTCTTGTTTGTCCATAATTCAACACTTTTAAAAATATGTTTGAGCAAAATTACAAAACATTTAAAATATAAGTGAAATCGAGGGATGAACCGCGACCTAATATCGTGTACACCTACTTCCACTTCCATTTTCAAGTAGAAGTCAATAGATATTTGATAGGGGCATTGTCTAATGAATTCCAAAGTAATTCCACATAATTCCAATCACGTTTACACCTAATTCCAACCCCAGTTCACCCATCGAGTGCAATGTTTCAACTTTTTAGCTCATTAAAAAGTTCATGAAAATGCCCGGAATTTAATTACAAAAACTACAAAAAAATGAGAGCACATGAATTTATATTTATTTATTCTGTTTATATCAAATCAATACTTTATATTGTAAATACATATTAATTTTATTTCATAATGTTTTAGAAAAATCTAAAATTGTAATTAAAATTGTATTTATTTATTGCTTTATTTATATTATCGATTTGAATTTTTAAATCAAGATATCAATTTATATAGAAAATTCAACTCGGCGAGGTTTTCAATTATAAATTAAAGCGATTGGATCGTTATCAATCTCTCTTTCTTCCGGTCTTTTTTTCTCTTTTTGATTATAAAATAGAATTCTCCAGTCTGGTTTTTGTTTCGTATAAAAAAAAAAGAAAAAAAATCGATTGTGCTGAGCTTGGGAACTATTGCTTTGACAGCTCTATCCATCAATTTATTTATTTACTTATTTTACCTGTAACAATGATCCTTCCTGGAGAGGCGGATTGTTGCACTTCGCTTGTCAGTCGATGTACGGTGCGGCAATTGTAGGTCTTGTAGCCGTCACTTGGACCCGCTTTGTAGATGTACAATGCTCCACTCGAAGATACTGTATATTTCCCTCCTAGAAAAAAAAAAAAAAAATTGAATAAGTAAGATAACAAATCTCAACGTTAGTGTGATTGATGAAAACAACAAAAGAACAAGGTTATCTGGTTTTATACTATACATTTTTAGTATAAGATTTCAAAGTGTCGATTAGAAATTTCTAAGAAAATCACATGAGGTTGTCCTCTATTAAAAGCCTATTTCTATCGGCAATTTGAAATCTTATATTCAATTTGAGAAAAGTTATTCAATTACCCCCTCTGATCTGAGATCTCACAAATAAGTATGCTTATGTTATGTTGTCTAGTAAGATATCTAACAGTCCAGATTGATTTTTACGTCTTGAATTTTAACATTCTCGATGTGTCGATGACAACGTTTTTGACATTCAGTCAAAATATCTAATTATAATATCTTAGATTAAGCATAGGACACTCTTAGGGCGAGTTGTATGTGGGTTTGTAAAGTCTTTGTTAAAGTTAACAAAGGGTAAAAAAAAAAAAGAATTCACATTGTGTCCGGCGGGATGGCCAATCAGATGAAGTGCGCGTCATGTGATTGGCCATCCGGTCGGGCACAAGGTGAATTCTATGGTTTTACCCTTTGTCAACTTTAAAAATGACTTTACAAACCGACATACAACTGGCTCTTAGTGATTTCTCCAAGAATTATAAATGAATATCATTATTGTTCAATTCTATAATTAGTATTAGATGTAAAAATCAGAGGAAAAAAGGAAACAATTAAACACCGTGATGATAAGAAAAAAATTTAATGACAAATTGTTTGAAAATAAAATTAGATCAAGAGCCTGAAGAAACTATAATAAATTAGCGAAACGTTGCGATTGGTCGTATGATTTAACACGGTGTTTAATTGTTTCCTTTTTTCTTCTGATTTGTTACATGTAATTATAAATGAATTTATAAATATGAAATTATGTAAGAAGGAGTTACATCAAAAAGGTACAGGCCCTAAAATCTTGGATTGGCCCCTCCATCGTGAAAAGAAGAAGAAGAGGACATTTTATGAACTGTGTAGGAGTCGAAGGTATCTGTGGATGCGAGTTTTAAACAGCTTAAAGTTTTAGGTCGCGGGGAAGACGGTGGCTGAAAGCGAATTCCAGTCTCTGGAGATAATAAAAATAAACTACTTGGCAAAAGCGCTGGTTATTATTGTTTTTTGGAAACCACAATTATATTAATTACCTAACGATAAATAATTGATTTGAGTGAGTCCCGTCAGTTTGTTGTCTAATTTCGATAAATGTATTTTCTTAATTAAAATTCCCTCTACTATTTTAACTCGAAAATATTTACTTTCATATTAAACACCAACTGTGGATTATGAAAAAACAAAAACACAAACAAAAAACTCAACAGCAAATAACTTAGGTGAGAAATAACTGCAATAAAAAAAAAGTATCCGTGGAATGTGAAAAATGTTGATAATTTGAATTGCGAATTCGTATGTCGGGTATTCCCGGTTCCTTTCTCTTTAATATAAATACAGACAATTCTACTGTATGATATATAATTTCCATTTCTGCTTCTATAATAAATAGTCGATGCATTAGTTTCCATAATACAATTCCGATCCACTAGAACGTTTAATATCAGTGATTAATCATTCCCTATTTAGATTCTAAATCGAGGATTTCGGTTGTTCCCTAGGAAATTGATGGCTGAAATTGATGGTTTATTGTTGCTTAATTGGGTCAAAAATCGACTGTCAAAGCATTTCAATATCGAAAATTTATGTGCGATATTCAAACAGAGATTTCTCATATCATTTTCAATTTATCATATTTCACTCTAGGTGTATCATTTGTAACAATACACGGTTGAGAAATTTTCATCACTTGAAATTGATATTTTTTTCACGAAATTTGATTGTGATTTACTCATATCATTAAGTTAACCATTTACTGTTTTTTTGTGGCATATCTATTACATCATTTTAAAAACTGCTTATTTACACATTCCGCTATATATTATGATTAAAACTCAATATAATATATCTGCATCTAACGCTTTCAATGAGCATGTTATTAATATTAGCAGTAAATTCACATGAATTTATAGCGTTTTCCGCTGGAAGATTTAGTGCACTCTTTCCTGCATTCAGTGCAACAGTTATCTTAGGGACTTAAATAAATAATTATGCTAAAAGCATTGGAATAATGTCAGTCAGATCTTTTGGAGTAGGTACACTGTTAGTTTGACTATGGCGTTGATACGTGTTCTCGTCAAGTACTTCAATACTTTTAGCTTTTACCTAATAGTTTCTTTAAAGTCTAATTTAGGTTAAATTTGATTTAATTGAGACAAAATAGGGAAGCAAATAAATTTTCCATTTTTTAGCTAAATTTAAAAAAAAATCATTCTACGGGATTTTAATAATATGCACGCCAATATTTATCAGAGAATACTCGTAAAGAATGATATTGTTCAAGAACTAATCAGATTAAGATATTAGATAAAAGAAGCAATGATCTGATGTCGACAATTTGAAAGAATTTAATGAATGAGAAAGGCCCAGACAAAATGCATGGCGATTGCAAAAGCTCCCCTTAGGTGTAACTTAGTCATCAACAACAGTCCAATAGAACAAGTCTCAAGCTTTAACTATCTGGGAGTTCAGATTTCTAGCAGAGGAAACCTTAAGGAAGAAGTAACTTCGCAAGTCATCAAAGGAGCAAAAATTTCGGGCTGTCTATCCAATCTAGTCTGGAAAAATAAGTTTATGTCTGCCGAAAGTAAAATTAGGATATATAAGACCTGTGTTCGTCCGATAATAACATATGGGGCTGAGTCCAGGGCGGACACATCCGTTACAAAGCAGCTTCTCCGGACAACTGAGATGAGAGTTGTAAGAGGCATCCATTCGAAGACCCTACATGACAAAATGCGGAGCGAACACCTTAGGCAAATAAGCGGTCTTCAGGACATAGTCGATTGGATTCACGTAAGAAGAAGATGCTGCGCTGCCCATGTAGATAGAATGCAAGACGACCGTCTCCCGAAAATTTTGTCAAAAAACCGTCCCGAGGGGGTCAGAAGCCGTGGAAGACCAAAAAACGATGGAAAGAGAGTTATGACCCTGATGACTGATTGTAATATGTTGGAGAAACAGGTGTTCACACCTATATAGAAGAATAAGAAGAAGAAGAAGAAGAAAGGCCCACTTTTAGACTCAGGAGCGGGGACTTTTGCACTCTCCCAGGTTTGATATTAGCTTATTAGATAAAAATACTTGGTCGGTTTCACATTAAGATATAAAAAAATTAAAACGAATTTATTTTTGGAGAATCTTTAATCTCGATATATATATATATTTCGGGTGACTAACCCATCTTCAGGAGAAACAGAAGGTAACTGGGCTGGATAAGTCGAAATTGAATACAAGTCACCAAAACTTCACAAAATTGGCAATCCCATCAGACCAGTGGTCTCTTATATAAATGCCCCGGCATACAAAATATATAAATATTTGAATAATCTTCTCAAGGATATGTTTACTTCTGACGTCGCAATTAAAAATTCTCTAGAGCTAACAAATTCTCTTCAAAACGTAAATATTCAAAATTCTCATAAGCTTATTTCTTTCGACGTGAAAAACCTTTTCCCCTCGATTCCTCTTTTAAAATTAAAAGAAATATTAGTCGATCTGATTGATTTTAATATTAAAGATCCTCTTCATAATAGTCAAATTCTTAAATTATTAGACCTATGCATGAACCAGAACTATTATATTTTTAATAATAAATGCTATAGGCAAACCGATGGTTTAGCAATGGGCAGCCCGCTCAGTCCTCTCCTTGCTGAAATTTACATGGCTAATTTAGAAAAAACAATTCTTGGTCCGAATAATTCCTTTGCTAAACAAATTGTATTTTGGCGTAGATACGTTGATATTTTTGTCATATGGTCAGGTACTCTTAGACAATTAAGCTCTTTCCAAAATTACTTAAACTCTCTACACTCTAATAGAGAATTCACTTCCGAAATTGGAAATAAAACCCTTTCTTTCTTGGACCTCCAAATAACTATTTCGAAAAACAAACTTAATTACAAAATTTTTAGAAAAGATACTTTCACAGACACAGTGATTCCATTTTCATCTAACCACCCTACTAACACTAAATTTGCCGCTTTTTATTCGATAATCTACAGACTTATTTCGATACCAATGGACACTTCAGATTTTAACAATGAACTAAATATCATTTATAATATAGCTGTGAATAATGGCTACAACAAACTGATAATTAATAAAATTTACAAAAAAATTAATCGAAAAATAAGTATCTCTCTCACACACTCACTAAATTCCGGAACTGATAAAATATTTAAAAGACTCCCCTTCATTTCGAACCATGTTACAAACCCTATAGCTTCAACTCTTAGAACATCTGGTATAACTCCTGCTTTATATAATAAAAACACTTTAGGTTCACAGCTAATTAATAATAAATTAGACAAAATTGACAAATTAGATAAATCAGGGGTATATAAATTGACTTGTGATAATTGCGACGCAATCTACATAGGACAAACTGGATGCTCTTTTAGAACTCGCTACTCGGAACATGAAAGAGCCTTTAATAGGCTTAGCAGATCAGATGATATTAATATGGCATCTACTTCTACCTTCGCCAATCATCTACATTTGAATAAACACACCTCTTCTATTAGCCACCTAGTTCCGTTACATTTCGAAAGAAAGGGCTTACGTTTAGATTTTTTAGAGTCAACCGAAATAAAATTAGCTCTCTCAAATAAAACGAATATACTAAATAATCAATTAGAAGTTAAGAAAAGTACAATCATTGATTACATTCTTTAAATATTTGCAAATTTGTTTTGTGTGTAAATTCTCATTTCTCAGAAGACCATTCAAAATTAAACAAAAATGTCTTGCTACAATCAATAGGAGAATGGAGAAGATTAAATGGGTAGATAGAATTGAATGAACGAATTCTTAAAATATATAAGTTATTGTTAAGAAGAGATGAGCTCAGACGAGAGATTTCGGGGTGTGAGGAAAATAAGGAAACTGGTCTGATCTTACAAAACAATCATTTTTACTTTCACTTACGTAGCAAAGCTTCGAATATGGCTCTCATCTGTGGAGGGAGACTCCAAGCATTATCTTGCCACACTGGTGGATTCAGAAGCGAACAATTAAACTAATAGGAGACCCGGCCCTAACTAACTCACTCGACTCCCTGGCTCACCGTAGAACCGTTTCTACCCTTTCCCTGTACTACAGATACTATCATGGTGTCTGTTCATTAGATCTGAAATCAATTATCTCCCCTAAAGCCCGCTTTACACCTTACCTACACGCGGTTTGCGTACACTCAGCACCCCTTCGCTGTCAAATTAGATAAAAATCGAACAAGCGCTTTCGCCAACTCTTTTATCCCTCTGACCTCCGGAGACTGGAACTCGTTTCCAGCCACCGTCTTCCCCGCCACTTATAACCTTCAGCTGTTTAAGACCCGTCCACAGATACCTTCGACCCATTCCCAGCCCATAAAATCCCCTTTTCACGATGGAGGGGCCAAGCCAGGCCTCTAGGGAATGCACCTTTTCTTCTTTCATCATTTTCATTAAAAAAGCATAAAACTATATAGAAACTATATAGTTTGAAACATTGTGATACTAGGGAAGTGATAGTATTGGCTGACCTTAAGATATAGAAACTAAGTTTAGAAAAATAAAATGAGTTTTGTGAGGTCAGAGGCAAAACTACTCGAAAATTCGAGATGAGTGTGTGTACTGCTATATCTCACCATTATTAAGACCCAGGCCAACGATATTTGAAAGTTAAGCTATACGAACCAGTCAGAAAAGGTAACTGTAATCTTTTGGTCCAAATCAACATACCCATAATTTGTACCACTTACTTGAAATTTGGGGTGGCTTTTATTTTTTATTTTCAAAACTAATTTCTTCGATTTTTTAAATTTCACTAATAAGTATCAACAATTCTGTGATGTGTATTTTTTATCTCGAGTAAAATACTCTCTTGAAGCCAAGAGAGGATGTACGGTATGTTGTAAGTCAAAGTCATCTCATTCACGTACCAGTTTATTTTATTAAAAGAAGTAAAGTAAAAATTAATATAAAAGTTAAATTGTCGATAATAATAAATTTAAATGGCCCATTCAATAAAAACTCTGTTTTTAATTTTTGTCCAATTCCCAGCTATTCCTGTTAATTAATAAATTTAAATTTTCTAAAAAAATTACAAGAGGGTGTCATCTATTAGGAAATTAAAAATAATCCATTTAATCGCGAATCTAATAAATGACACTCTCTTATGATTTTCTTAGCAAAGATTAATACCTTTTTTTTGATAATAACAAAAATATCGTCTGGAGATATTTTCGAGGGATATTTCAGAGGGTTAGATAAAAAAGAATAGAGGAAGAGGAAGACCTAGATTATAATATTTTCCTTAGATAATTAAAAATATGGAATGTGGGGCTTTAGAAAAGTGAATGGCATGGTAGAGAGAAATTATTTTGTGGAATATTTTGAAATTTTCTTAAAGGTTCTAGATTCATTTATGAATTATTTTCCCAAAATTTTAATTAATTCTTGGTATTTTAAAAAGAATGTCGTACATCCTTAAAATACAGTGAGCTGACTTAAAAAGAAGCTGCGTGTGCATTTACAAAAGAATAATGAAGTGATCTTATAATGAATTCTATAGAAATTATTAAGAGGCTGGAGAGGGAGAGGAGGGGATGGTCGGAAAGAGTGATAATCAAAAGAAAAGTCAAAGCAGAGATGAGTGTCGGAAGACGAATTTTCTGCCAGGAGTTTGATTGGCACTTTCTATCATCGATCGAGTTGTTCCGGGTGGCAACGACGAAGCCAACTTAAGGTCACACCGCATTAGTGGATCAGCAACATTGGTTAGGAAGATGCTTGGGATTAAAAAAATTAGGACCCCTTTTCTAATACAGAACTCATTTCTAAACATTTCATCATCTTATTTTTGCTTTTCCATACGGAGAATGGGGAAATAGTTGAATCGTGTTTGAAAAAAGTTGTTTTTTGTTTTTTTTTTAAATTTCTCAAAAAATCACAAAGATTTTATTTTTTTATTAAAATAAGCTGACGTGTTCTGATGTGGCCATCCACTTGACTTTACCATACAACCTGGCCCCTCACTTATATTTAATAAAATTATTTATAATCATGTAGGGAAGGAGGTTAGTTTTGCTTTTTAGACTTCTGGGATCCCACTGATTATGTATACAAGATTTGGTTGAGTTTTGTGGTCAAATGGCCAAGATTTTAATTTTTTGACCATAGACCCCCCCATTTTGGGCGGTTAGTTTTTCCATTTTTAGTCTTCTGGGGTCCCGATGATTATGTATACAAAATTTGGTTGAGTTTGGTCAAATGGCTAGATTTTTAATTTTTAACCCTCACCCCCCTTAATTTTGGGTCGATATGGACCAAAATCTAATCAGCTCTTCATCTCAATGGAGCAAAACTACGTAATGAAATTTGGTTTTGATATTTTTTACTAGTTTGCGACTAGCTCGTCCACAAAATTTGGTAACGCACAGACTAACTAACTAACTAACAGACAGACTAACAGACATTTTGATAAAAAAATTATTATCTCGAAAAATATAATTTTTTCGATGTTCACTTATTAGCTTTTTTGTAGAGCGAAATTTTCTGTGGTTTTGCTGCAATTTTTTAATCGAAATAGTTTAAGCCGTTTTTGAGATATTTCAAAAAAAAAGAAGGAAAAATAACCACTATTTTCATGCACGATTACAAAACTTGACCATACCCTATATAAAATATGTTATATATTAAAACACGAAAAAAATTAATATTTTCACATATATTAATTATTTAATTCATATTTTGTTTTGCCGAGAGTAGCAGAGTTGTTGATTCATTGAAGAAATTAATGAGATTGTCTTCTGCTTAATGCAAACAAGCATATCGTCGGCTTAGAGTGGAAACCTGCTAACTCCATTTTTTATCATATATGACATATTAATACCATTCGAAAGAAAAAGAGATGCAGCATCGTCCAAGTAAAACTGCTACTTAAAATTACGATCGTACGTTGTAGAAAAAAAAAATGTGAAAAATAGTTTTTTCCATAACAACAATATTAAATTTTGTTTGTTTTTTCTCTGTCCTGTAAATTTCCTTGTTGTGAGCTAGCAGGTTTAAGGGTTTAACTCTAAGGCGACGATATATAGAATATATGAATTATATAATTATTTACACAGGGGTGCCCACAGGTTTGGGGAGGGTGGTTTAAGACGCAGAATGCGTCATTGAAATTTCTGGAATATTGTTGCAAAATTAGCATTATATATAAACACTGTTTTTATCACAAATACCGCAATATCCTTTCCTGGGGAAGAAGTTTTAGAGTATGCTTAGTTTTATTCCTTTATTTGCAAGAGCGGGGTCACTTTTCATGAGGTTGGGGTGATACTAAGTGGGGGAGGAGTCATGAATCTAGGGGTGGAGGGGGCTCCCTTGATATACATATTTATAGTATCAGTGGTCCTTTGTCAAAAATGGGCCACTGAGGAAGTCAAAATAAATTGACGAAACGTAGGGCCCATTTAATAAAAACCCTGTTTTTTTAATTTGTGTCTAATTCCCTGCTATTCTTGTTACATAGATTCATGTTTATATTTGGTATGTTTATTCGCACCAAGAAGAGGACAACCTCATTGATTTCTCTTGATATTAATAATTATTTAAAACGTTTTTAGTGGGTCAGTGAGTGAGACAGTATTCAAAATCTTGTGCGCTCTACCTCAAAAACCAATACAAATTTCAAAAAACCTACTCATCATATACTGAAATGAAAATGAGCTAATTCAATTTTAGATGAAAGCGGATCACGTAAACTTAACGTTAACTCCTGACAGTTTTAAAGCAAAAACAATTAAAATAATTAAATCTATGCCCGAAATGGGCCGAATTTTGTATAGTGGCTCTTTTATGACCCTGTGAAATATCATCATCATTGAGTATACAGTCCTAAGACTGGTTTGATGCAACAATCCGTCTCCACTCGACTCTGTTCCCCGCCAGATGTTTGACCTCTCTAAATGTCTGGCATCCCATATCCCCAATTATTTGGTTGAAATATTCTAATCTGGGTCTTCCCCTTCCCCTTTTCTTTCCCACCTCCCCTCTAAGATATCCCTAAGCAGTCCCCCATGTCTCAGTCTGTGCCCCATCATCTGACCTCTTCTCTTCTTCAGACTCTTCCACAAGGAAGGTGAAATAAATGGAATAAAAATTATTTAACCAATATTACAGGAGAGAGAAGTTAAGATATATCCATTTTTATTTAATTTAATTTGAATATACGCTTGGTAGATATATTTATTGTAAAGCCACGTGGAAGGCCACATCAATTTATTTTTAATTAAATTTATTATTATTATACATATTTTACATGACTTTAAAATTGTTAAGTTGAAAAGTATATAAATCTTGATTAATTGAAGGAGCGGGGTCTACAGGATTGTTTTGAAAGTTTGAGTTTTACTATGGAGCGTACTATCATTATATTGGAGGATAAATTCAAATGTTTATTAATATGTATATAGGTAATTCTTGGGATTAATGAAGAAATAACTTTTTTACAAATACTTATGAAGCGTCTATTGTGCTTCTTTTCGTGTCCAGTTGATGCTTTATTAGACTCTAAACTAGACAATAAGTATAAATCTTGCTTCCAATCAAACTTTCTTGTATTATCAAGAACGAAACTATTAGAAAGAAGATTCACAAATAGTATTTTTTTATTTTTTTCTCTATTTTCTAAGTAGCATTATTTATTGTATTCATGTCATTAACGCTTATAGACTAGATTCAGATGAAGCTTCGATTGGAAATGAAACGTCTTATATATATATATATATATATATATATATATATAATCCTTAGTGTGTATGTGCGTGATCGACCCACGCCTAAACCACTGAACGTATCGAAACCATATTTACTCCATATGTTTGTTTAGTGCTCCGGATGGTTTATCTAAATTTTGGGCCAAATCGGTTTGATTTGATTTCACACGATTTTAAGTAATTAAATTAATTAGTCTGTGGTAGAAGAATGCCAATCTTGGGGTTTTAAAAAAGGTTTCTCATTTCTTTTGTACCCAGGCAGACAATGGGTTTGGGTTAATTCATTGTTATCAAAGGCCTTGAAGAGACATATATTCGAACGGAGGAATATATTTATATGTAAGTGTTCACTCCTAAATTCAAAAATTAATTAATAGCCCTAATGAAAACGATCTCTTATTTTATTTATTTATTTATTTTTACTTTTTTGAGATATTTCGAAAATACGAAGCAAAAAAAAAATATTACCATTAAAATACTTCACAATAGTATTGTAAAATAAAAATTGTTTCTGACTCCCAAAAACTAATATATCATTTATATATATATACATCATGGAATCAAATATAATGATTAATTTATTAAAATAAATAAGGAAATTTGCAGAAAATGTATTGGAGTCCGGATGAGATTGGACTAATCCTAAGGAATCATCAACTGCTCTATTTATTTAAGAGTATTTTATGGTTAGACCTTGTTCTCAGCTACCTTCAAACACTCGTCTATCTTGAGCCAACCTAACATGTAATTACTTCCAAGACATTTCAGCGAAATGGAGAGCGGGGGAGCGAAACAACAGTGCATCAATTTTATTATTTAGAATAAATAGCTGTAAACATTTTACTCATTTTAACCAAAAAAAAACTAGTGTAGAGAAATGGTTAGTAAAATTAATCTAGCGAAAAATCTATTCTTAAAAGAAATTACTTTTTAGGTACTGTTTTAGTTAATCTTGTTTTTTTTTACTAAATACCATAGAACTTAATTTATTATTTAGTAAAATTTTTATTACGGGCTTGTCACTAGCATCCAACTTTGTTCCACATTAAATCTCTCAGTGAGAAAATGTGTATATAGGGTTATAGTTAACTATTTTGTAACTTACATCATGTTTCTTTTCTATTATTGTCTTGAACTGTAACTGTTGTTTTCTCCAAATAAAATAAAATAAAAAATAAACTGCAACATATCGTTGCCAAACTTTATCCAAATTCATTTGAAATATTAATATGTTTATTCCTTTACTATTAATCAGATATCACTTGCAATTTGAAATTCATGTTGACTTTAATTCAAAAATAGCGATTGATTCTGATCAAATACTTGAGGAATAACAATTCTACATTGCATTTTTGACGTTTCGGCTATTATTCGTAACCATTGCTGAAGACATGGAGGAATCGAGTTAAAATAAAAAATAGCGACCGATTCTCATCTAATACTTGAGGAATAACAATTCTGCATTAGGTTTTTTGACGTTTCGGTTTTTATTAGTAACCATCGTTGAAGACATGGAGGAATCGACTTAAAATCAAAAATAGCGATCGATTCTTATCTATTACTAGAAAAATAACCTTATTCCATTCCATTTTTGATGTTTTGACTATTAATGGCAACCTCTACTGAAAACGCGGAAGAATCGACTTAAAATAAAAAAGAATTTAGCTTTTTGATTTTAAGTCGATTCTTCAGCGTTTTCAGTAGAGGTTTCCATTAATAGTCAAAACATCAAAAATGGAATGCAATAAGGTTATTTTTCTAGTAATAGGTAAGAATCGATCGCTATTTTTGATTTTAAATCGATTCCTTCATGTCTTCAGAAAAGGTTTTTTTTGGAGAGGAAATCCGTTATGGACACCTCTTCATGGGTAGTGTCGGACTCCTACCGACTAAAACCCCTCCTTTCCCCGATTTACCCTACCCCGGAAACGCAAAGGTAACGGATAAGAAAACAACGCAGTTGCTATGGTTACTTATAAAATTTCCACTCAAATTTTTAGCATTTCACAGAGAGTAGCCTATCCATTCTTACTTAATCAAGTTTAAATGAGCTATATTAAAACGATCAAATGAATGAATTTTAAAGAATTTAAAAAAGTACTATCTTACTCTAGAGTAAAGTACTTTAAAATATAATTTTACTAAAAATTATATTTAACCTTTTTTGTGGTCCCCAAGGTACTTAATTAGGATATTAAATTTCATCAAATTTTTGTCAAAACCGTCACGTGCTAAAACTCAACCTAATTGAAAACTACAATTTGTGACTTTAATTGACACCATGGGTTCTGTAGTCTTTACCTGAGGACCCTTTAAATTCACGCTTGCCGCGAGACCGATTACAATACTTTACCCATGCTTCGCATTGGATAAAGTATTAAGAATAAAAAATAAAAATATACACTTATTAGATATTGATGATATATTTGTATGTATTATCCTAATTTGATTTTTCTAATTGATCTATAAACAAATTTTTACAAACTTTAGTTTGTTTTTTATTAGATTTTCTTAAATGATTGAATAAAAAGAAAAGAATGTAATAAAAATTCCTTCACTAAATAAATTAAATGAGAAAAATAAAAGAATTTACGATTTGATACGAATTTGTTTCAGAGCAAAAGTTTCATTAAGTTGAATTTACATGATTGATTTTATTAATACGTGGAGCCCTAATTCTCTTAATTTTTTATAGACTTTTTTTCTATGGACAACACATGAAAATAATAGAACTAAAGAAAAATAAATGAAGAAAGAAAGGAAGCTAAGCTCTAGCAAAAAAAACGATTTCTGAGAGAAATAGAAACAATACAACCATTGGCGTAGCTGGGGAGTTTTTCTATGGGTGGCAGCCGGCCAGCTGATTAGCCGCCACAAGGTTTCAATTTCGGTAATCCGATTAGAGATCAACTAACATTTTAGTATAATTGACAAATTTTGGAAGTATCGAAATAATTTAATGAGAAATAGATAAGTGATGCCTCGTATTAATGGAATTTCGATTTTTCTAGAGGGGCACTGTCCCCTTTCTTCCCTTAACTACGCCCATGAATACTAAAGCCTCTAAACAGCGAGCTTCGATTTCACACAAGAGAATCTCCTGGCTATCCATGTGGAGTCATATAAAATCATATCCTTCCTGACGATTGTTAATATATGAATGCTTCACTCCTTAAAATAGCGGTCGGGGAACCGGGGTAAATTACCCCAAATGGGGTAACAATGAAACTATCGGAGGTAATAAGGACAATAAAGATAAGAGTAAATAAATATTTTATTTAATATGGATTTACTATGAGTTAAGGATACTGGCTCACTTATTTCACATTAAAATTAAAAAATTAAAAGATATAAATTTTTTTTTCTTTTTCAATATATATATTTCGGGCTATCAACCCATCTTCAGGAAATACAGAAAGTAAGTAGCCCGAAATATATATATTGAAAAAGAAAAAAAAAATTTATATCTTTTAATTTTTTAATTTTAATGTGAAATAAGCGACCCAGTATCCTTAACTCATAGTAAATCCATACTAAATAAAATATTTATTTACTCTTATCTTTATTAAAGATTTTTCACCTTGCACCAACACCAGAATCTGTACTGATTAGTAATAAGGACATTTTTGAAATTTCTATTTAATAAACTATTATATTATAGTATTTTTACTTTGATAGATTTTCATGGAATTCAAAATCGTAAAATTAATAAAAGTTAAAAAAACTAAAACACAACTCTAATTTTGATGTTCAAGGTAAGCCGTAATTTGAAAATTTAATTCAATCTAAGTGTTTTTCAATCACTGATTTTTTCATCCTTCAGATGGCAGCTGATAAAAATAGGAAAAGAACAAATCAATAAGAATTCCTCAATAATTACGGCTTTACACAAATAGAAATAAGAGAGATAATGAAACCAGTGTGTTTAAAGTGCTGACTACCGAATCTTTCAAAAAAAGTCAATTGAATAAACATTTGAATAATTTTCATTCACATCTTTCTTCCAAACCACGGGAATATTTTGTAAATTTGGAAAAATCTATCAAAAGGCAAAGATTAAACGCAAAAACGAAGTACAGAAATCGGCTAAATTCAAATTGCGCTTACGCCAAAAAGTCCTAATTTTGAAGTCATTTTAGCGAAAATGATACAACATTATTTTTTAAAACATAAAAGAGTTTGAATTATGTTAATGTTTAGATAAAAACATTTAGCTTTCTTTTTTTTTTTTTTGATTTTCAGAATGTAGGGGTAACAGCGACCGACTCAAAAATATTTTGGGATAATGGCTAAAAAAGTTCCTCGACCTCTGCCTTAAAACGAAAAGGGGAGAAATGCGATGAAATAATCTACATTATTACATTATTTATTATTCAATAGCCAAAATTTTTTTGCCATTTAATGGTGTTAATTCTTATTATTAGAGAAATTTGTTTTGAATATATGTATACAGCTAAGGGTCAATCTTTGTGTGCTTAGTACGGCAGAATAACTAGTCAAAAATTTAATCAGAAATTGCTAAATAAAAATAGATAAATAAGATATAAAATAAAGAGATACCCTTCTCTATATACAGATTGAAATCGATAATATTGGAATTAGAAGAACTTAAAAGGAAAATTTCCTGAGAAGCTTTTCCAAAACTTCCCTGAAGTGAAGGTTAAAATAAATTAATTCTTCTGGACAAAACACATTGTTAAAATTTCTGTCTGTTGCATACTTGACCAAAATATCTCAATTCGATATAAATGTCAATTCCAAGAATTTCTTCGACTATAATTAATTAAAGCGATTTATACTAGAGGTGATCAATCCTTTATCTATTCATTCAAATAGTCAGCGCGTTGAGCAGACATTCCGGGGTTGATTTCGCACATCACTTTGTAAATTAAGTACACAACAAATGAATAACCAAATCGCTCAAATTTTTTTCTTTTTCTTTCAGGTTTAGAAATGACAGATATGTGGAGAAAAAATTTTAGATGTATTTTTTTTTCTTCTCTAGCTCAAACCATTCATTGATAAAAAATTTCCAAATCCACTAAATCTGATTAATTATCAAGTACTGAGCCTTGAACTGTTTGTTCTTATAATTTATTTTTAAGAATTTTAATTTAGCACTTTATTTTTTGGAATATATTACTCGTGTTCGTACGTATTGAAATCACCGATTTTTTTTTTTTAATAGAAAAGTTTTTAGAAGTGAGAAAATTAAATTATGAGAATTTTTTTTATAAAATAAAATATGTAAAGAGAGAAATAAAATTTAAGATATTTTAATATTAAAAAGTTCAATTATTACTAGATTCGCCAATGTTTGTTTGACTCATCAGAAATTTGTTAAAATTACAAAGAAATTTTTCAGTTCATAATGCAACTTCAGGGATAAACCAGAAAGAACATAAGAGATCAAAAAGAGCAGTTCGAAAATGAACTAATCCCCAATCGCAAGTATATTTCAAAATGATAAACAAAAAAAACAGGAGAAATAGGTAAAAAACAAAAAAATATATCAATCTACATTTCAATGCTTTAACAAGAAAATATCTTAAATTTTAATTCTCTCTTTCTATATATATATCTATCAGTGGCCTGCGGTCCATGGATGTGTGGATGCGGTGCATCCCTAAAATTTCAAACATTTAGAGTATTTTCATAAATATATAAAGTCAACTTCAAAATTTCAGGAGGATCTTTAAATTTTCAAATTATTATCCGTTATTTCAAATATTTCTATAGAAAACATTTTTTGTTTTGAAAAGTATGTAAAATATATTGGTTCTCGAAAAGAAATAAAATTGTTGCATAGTTTCTAGGGGCAATTAAAATGAATGATTTCTCCGAAAAGGGTGCCGATAGAAGGTTTCAAGTTCCTACCTGGAATTATTTTCCAGTTCAAGCATGTCAAAGACAAGTTCAGACGAGTTTTAGTAGAATAGAAATTGTTCTCGCTCAGGAACTATTAAAATAAAAATAAAATAAAGTAAAAAAGGAATAAATAAAGATGATTCGGGAATGTTTGGAATAATTCATTTCTAAGATCTCTCAATATATAAGATTGGAAATAACTAAGAGTGATATAGACAAGTCTACCTTGCTTATAGCAATAAAATTAGAAGAAATTTAAGATTTTCTTATAGGACAGGCTGATTTATTGTGGAGTGGAAAATGGTCGATTTCCATCTCGGAGGACTGTGATGTTTAAGTCACAAGAATTAATTTCTAACTCTTACCTTCACACAAAGCATTATCCATTTGGGGCGAAGGTCCCCAAATATAATTTAAAAAAATTCGTTAAGTCATTTTCAAGATATTTAAAAAAAACTAAAAAAGTACCCAAATAAAGTACTAATGTTTGTGGGCCGATATTTACCAAAAACTAATCAGCGCTTCATTTTGTTAAAAGAATGGTAGATTTTTAATTTCATTTTAATCGGTGTAAAGATGTGGAAAAAATCGTGGACGAAATAAACGATAACATCCATCCATCCATCCATCCATCCATCCCCACGCACTTCCAAAAAAATGGCACTTTTTGGCCTCTCGACGAGACCCCAGGTAATTTTTGACAAAATCGTCACGTGCTAAAATTCAACCTAATTGAATACTACAATTTGTGACCTTAATTGAGTCCATGGGTTCCGTAGTCTTTACCTGAGGACCCTTTGAAGTCCAGCTTGGCGCGCGACCGATTACAATACTTTACCCATGCTTCGCATTGGATAAAGTAAAAAAACTAATGTTAAATTTGAAAAATAATGAAAATGATGCCGTATTCGATGAAATTTGCAAAAAAAAGCTAAGATTAAAATAAAATTTCAAAAAATGAAGGATACTTTTTAGGACAGCATCTCCTTGTTGAAAAGTCACCCCCCTCCACTTATATGTAAATATATCTATATTATTTAAATTAAAATAAGTGAATTTTTTAATTCTTAAAAATATATCATTATTCCTAATTCCATTCATCACGTAAATATGCCAGTAGCAACTAATAATCTGCCTTTATATGAGTAGGTAACGGTTGTATCCGAGGGGTGAACCGCGACCTAATATCGTGTAGACCTACTTCCACTTCCACTTTCAATTCTAAGTAGAAGGCAATACATTGAAGGAGATAATAAAAGAGTGTGTATTCTGCTGGAATTATAAATTTTATTTATTTATAACGAAACTATAGTCTCGTTATAAATAAATAAAATTTATAATTCCAGCGGAAGACACACTCTTTTATTGTCTCCTTCAATATATAAAAATTCTGCTACTCTCGGCACAAAAACTTTCAATTTAATAGTAGACAATAGATGAAGGGACATTATCTAATGAATTCCAATATAATTCTACATAATTTCAAAGACGGTGTACACCTAATTCCAATCGCGGTTCACCTCTCGGTTGTATCTAATCAACGAAAATTCGGTACACAAGTTTGCATTAATAAACTTATCCAGTTTCAGTTTTTTAGCCCAATCCGAATGGACGAAAAATTACCAAAATTTGCTAATCGTGTACCGTGTTTTGAAAAAGTTCATTTTTCTTTGCGTTTTTTTCTTTTTTTTTTAATTTTTCCCTTTATTAATGAACGAAGGAATGAAGTGTTTCCTTTATTAATTTTTTCCCTCCGTTATTATGATGCTGACTTTGTACTTTTTCCAGGATTCGAATAAAATATAATTCATGTGAAAATAATCTAATTTAACCAAATTTATCACTTTTAATTCTACCTCTAAAAAACAAACAAACAAATAATCTCTACTTTGTATTTTATATTAAATATTTAATCCTCTCCTTCACTGTTTTTAGATAGTAATAGATATATGTTATTTTGCCTCAAGATATTTTTTCAAATAATATGAAAACTTGCTTAAACTTTTTTTTTGGATTTTTTTTTGCCTTTTATTTCATCTCCTCGGCTCAAAATATAATCTCTCTAGGCAAATTGTTTACATTAAGTATTTGTAAAATAAAAAGATCTGAAAAATAAGGTGACGTGTTTTGATGTGGCCATCCACTTGACTTTGCCATACAACCTGGCCCTTCACTTATATTTAATATTTAATAAAATTATTTATAATCATGTAAGGGAGGGGGGTTAGTTTTTTGCATTTTTAGATTAGTGTGGGCCCACTGATTATGTATACAAAATTTGGTTGAGTTTGCTCTAATCGCCTAGATTTTTAATTTTTAACCCCAACCCTCCACCCCCTTTACTTTTGGGTCGATATCCTCCAAATTCTAATCAGCTCTAATTCTCATTGGACCAAAACTACGTTTGAAATTTGGTTTCTATATTCACACTAGTTTTTGAGCTAGCTCGTCCCCAAAAATTTGATATCGCACAGCCTAACAGACTAACAACCAGACTAACAGACATTTTGACAAAACATTTATTATCTCGAAAAATATAATTTTTTCGATGTTCACTTATTAAAGCTTTTTTGTAGAGCGAAATTCTATGGCTTCGCTCAATTTTTTAATCAAAATAGTTTCAACCGTTTTTGTGATATTTCGAAAAAAAGACGGAAAGAAACACTTTTTTCATGCACGATTACAATACTTGACCATTCCCTGTATGGTAAAGTAATAATATTAATAGAGAATAATTAATGAGAATAACAATTGAACTAGTCAATTTAACTTTTTTACTAAGCCAATATCAAAAAACCTTCATATCAGTTATTTACTTGCTAAAAATGGAAAACAAAGAATTAAAATCTGATATTCTTTTTAAATGTATATTATATTAAGACAAGATGTTGCAGTAATAAAGTAGAAACTCTGGAGTCATGGGTGGACCCTTGCATCGTGAAAAAAAGCAATTGCAAGGATTGGGTCAGAGTTGAATGTATCTGGGGTGCGGGTCTTGAAAGACTGAAGATTGTATATAGGTATGCCTGGAAAGAGGGATGGGCTAAGCGAGTTCCAGTCTCTAAAGTCATAGGAATAGACGAATTGGCGAATACGTTTGTTAGGATAGTATCTATCGCGAATGGGTGTTGCATATGTAAATGAAGCTTTAAAACGAATTATTCATTTTATCTTGTCAGAACATAACGCCATGGTACATAGTATCTTAAAAAAGGAAAAGGGCAGAGACAGATTTTTCTACATTAAGTCAGGAAATCGAGGACGTCAGCTAATGCTGGATCTCCTATTAGTCTAATAGCTCGCTTTTGAATTGCATCTAAGGTAGCAAGGGAATGCCTGGAGACTCCTCTCCACAAACGCGAGCCATATTTGAGACAGGGGTGAATTTTGCATTGTATAAGATAAGAAGTTGAGTAGGTGTGAAAAATCATCTGGTCCGGAAATATTCATACAGAACTTAAAAATGGCCTCAAATAAAAGAGAAAAATATGTATCAGCCTCATCCACATAAGGTCACGGGGAAGTGAAACTTTGGCAGTGGATGTTGTTGAAATAATTTAAATTTCCTAATTTTAATAAAAAAAAATTGTCATGAAATATTAGTGGGTTTTAAAAAAATTATTTCCCCTCTATTGAGTCATTTCTCCTTTATTGTAACAAAAAAGATCAAACAGATACGTCGCTAAAGATGATTCATCACAAAAAAGTTGAAATTTAATTAATTTGTTCCGTTTAACCTGTAGTACCATATTTAGAATTTATTATTATTATTCATAGTAATTTAATTAAATCAGAATTTCAGATATGGAGATATTGATTTCGCACAGTACAAGAGGTAAATTATTCAAAATCTGTTTGGGTACCTTGATAGCCGATAAAACCATTATCATCTTCTTGATAAGCCATCTCTCTGAAGCATGGCATCAACACTCAATCCGCCCTTTAGATATTGTCACTTAGAATAAATCTTGGAACCATTCTCTGAGTAAACATGATACCATTCTCACACCGTTTCCTTAATATCATGCCCTAAATAAAGCTATTTACTACCCCCCATTCACGTAGAGAAGAATATAATAAATATATTCTTTCTAGAAAAGGGAGAAAAACAGCGTATTCTCTTTTAGTTTTTACTGAAGCTACATTTTTTCAAATGATAAAACAAAATAATAATAAAAAAAAAACAATATTTTTCACTTTTCAATGAAATAAAATTGAAACTACACAGTTTAGAAATAAAAATAAAAAATATTCAAGGGTTTTCTCTTTACAGACATTTCGGAGGATCTTCTCTCCTTCTTCAGGGTGAGGGAAGATCCTCAGGAACGAAGTAAAGAAAGATGTAAAGAGAAAACCTTCCAATAAATACTCTTTTATTAGAAATAATATTTTTATTTAATCCTGGGCATCTTTTTCATTAAATCCTCAGTTATAAGAAAAGACACTCACTTGTGATTTTCTTAGAAAATTTAAATCTATTTCTAATGGCAACTTGATCCCTCTCATAATATGAAATATCTAACACCTATTTCCTAGGGGGAAAATTAAATCTCTGAAAATAATAATTTTATTATTTGAAGTATATTTTATTTATTTTTAATTGATTAATTATATGTTTTGGACATCTTCAAGTTTTCATCCTCAGCATATTATCAATTTATAGAATTCTTCGTTGTTGGAGAAATTGTGCAAAGGGTGGACAATTGAATGTGTCCGAGACTTACAATTAATCATTTAAAAAATAAAATAATGACACAAAACTATAATTCAATTACTTTTTTCCATCTTCCCGATTTAAAATGATTAAATGTCTGTATAGAAATCGCTATGAAAACTCTTAAACTTGACATAATTTAACATAACATCTAATGGAATTTTGTCCTTTATTGTGGACCATTATTTTCGTGTTGACGTCTTGTTTTCCTTTTCGATTGTCTTTATCCTGGTAATATCTTTGAAAGAATATACTTTTGTTCTCGTTTGTATTATCATGAATGGTAACTTTAGCTATTTGAATCCTGTGTAGGATGATCCAGTCAAAAATCTTTTTACGCTAATATTGAACATTATTAAAAAATATATAACTAAATATAACTAAGCTTCTTGAGGATACAAATGTTTATTTAATTATAATTGTTGAACAAAAGAATAATGCTATATATTCTAATAATTTCGATGTAAAAAATTTTTTTACCATCTTTAAATTGTTCCAAGGTATGACATATGTTGTTAATTTTAAGTTGTTGTCTGTGTGATAAGAAATTTTCATTGTATGAAAATTGTGTAATGATGAAATGTTTTAGGTAGATGATGACATAATAGAAAATGTCGAAACGTTCCTGGTAACAATAAAATAAAATAAAGAAAAATAAATGATTAAAATGTGTTTTTTTGTCAAAAAAGAATAAAACCAACACCTATTTAAATGAGAATTTGTATCCTCAAGAAGTTTAGTTATATTTAGTTATTTATTAAAATAAAAAATTCTCAAAAATTAATCAAGAAATTAAAAAATATTTTGATCCACAACATAAAGCCCCAAAGTTTTTACCAAAGAATATTTGTTGCGAGACATAAGCCTACTAGTACTAAAGTATTTAGTTCAATTAACGTCTTTTGTTAATATCACAATGTGTTGTAAACAAGTGTTGTGTTGTTTTGCTATCGATCAAGGATTCATTCGATACTTGGATAGATCTATCAAACTCTATCTTAAGTAAACAACATAAGTGGGCGGCTCGCGATATATAAAGATAAAAGCGCCTTTCTAATTACTAATCAAATATTTATATAGAAATTTATATATAATACACCATGATACCACTAATTACAAATAACTAATGAGCTGCTGAATGAATGAATAATGTATACTACTAAGTATCCGTAAAGTATCCCATTTTATTTTATTTAAACATAAAATTAAAATTTATATTGAAGAAACAAGTGAAAGATAATTCAATTTCGGAAAATTCTGAAGAATGATAAAACGATGTTAGCACTTTTGAAGTGAAACTTCTTTAGCGACGTTTCTGTTTGAAATTTTTTGTTACACTAAAGGGGAACTTACTCAATAGAGGGGAAATAAGAATAGCCTAAAAAGATTTGTAAGAAAGCCAGCAAATAATTTTTAAAAAATTGACAACAGCTGGATTCGTGGATCAATGGCGGACGAGGGGGTCTCGGGGCTTGGAAGAGGGTCGGTGGGGTTAAGAGTGGTCGGATTTGGAGGAGGAGAGAGTTCAGAAGGCAGGGCTAGCAAGAGGCCCGTCGAAGTCTATAATAATAGCTAGACTATAATAAATTTAAGAAATCGTAATTATTAAGACAAAAAATAAACTTTTCAATAGTTTATTAGTTTATTAAATGAAATTATTACTAGTTCTAACCTTACCTGGCTGCGATAGTTCACCTCACTAAATGGAAAATTGGAGGAGA
>JALMQS010000872.1:291957-336054 GCA_024734495.1 Forficula auricularia
CTAACTAGGTTTAGATTATTTAAGTTTGTAATTACAACAGACATAATTAAAATGTACCTCCAAATCTCCATAACCCCAGAACATAGGGATTATTTGAGAATATTATGGAAAGATGGAAATGAATTAAACATTTATAGATTTACTTCGTTACCTTTTGGTCTTTCACCTGCTGCTTATTTAGCAATTAGATCATTGTTTTGGTTAGCCGACAAAAATGCAGCTACACATCCCGTAGTACATTCTATAATACATCAAAACACATATTTGGATGACTTCCTCATTGGAAGTGACACTCCAGAAAATTTACTAAAGTTAGTAGAAGAGTTAAATTGGGTTTTAAGTCAGGGACATTTCCACTTGGACAAGTGGGCCTCTAACTCCCCTAAAGTCTTAAGCTTATTAGAAAGCAAAAATATTTTAACATTAGATTCTAAATTTGTACCCTTTGGTGACCCCTCCACTGTTTTAGGAATAGTTTGGGAATCCAACACAGACACTTTTTCATTTAAATTCTCTTCTTTCAACAATGAAACTCTAACGAAGAGGAACATATTGTCTGACTTGGCGAAAATCTACGATCCATTAGGATGGATTTCACCATGTGTAATCACGTTCAAGATTATTTTTCAAAACTTATGGAAACAAGGTCTGGGTTGGGACGATCCTGTTCCGGAGGAGTACCAAACCCTTTGGTCAAATTTCAGGAAAGAAATGTCTGATATTTCTAGTTTTAAAATCGACAGATATGTATTTAAACAAAAATCAGCTGTCTATAAAATTTTTGGTTATGCAGATGCAAGCAAATCAGCTTACGGATCTGTCATTTATTTAGTTGAATATGACAAAAAGCATAGTTATATAGACTCCAATTTAATTTATGCCAAATTTAGGGTAACCCCACTAAAAGCCATCACTATTCCTAGGCTTGAATTAGTTGCTGCCCTAGCCTTGGTAAACAATTTAAAATTTATTTTATCTTCCTTAAATGTTCACGTTGAAATGGTGCATTTATTCTCCGACTCGACAATTGTTTTGAATTGGATTAACAGTTCACACTTTAAATTTAAAACCTTTGTGTCTAATCGAATTGGTGAGATTCAAAGTTTGGAATTCCCCAACACCTGGTCTCACATTCCCACTGATGAGAACCCAGCTGACGTTGGTACAAGGGGAATCCCCGTTGAAAACTTTCTCCAGTTAGAGTTTTGGAAAAAAGGATACATTCATCATTTTTCAACACCCCCCACCCCTTACAAATTCTCTCCTGAGGTAAATACACCTGCAGAGGAAAATCGTAAGGAGTCACCCGTTCTAGTAAATTTGGTTACTAAAAAATCCCATGTAGTAGAAAAATTTATTACATCTTATTCTTCATTGCCAAGATTAATAAATCACTTAGCGATATTAAGAAAATTTGCAATTTTTTTAAAATTAAAGCGTTTATACCCCAATCATTACAAAGAGAAGTTTTCTTTTATCAAACGCATAAACGCTTATGACAGAGAAAATTCTCTATTAAATTTAGTTAAATTCACACAAAAGAGTTTCTCTCCTGAAATTCAAGATTTAACTAAAGATTTGCCTTTGAATAAAAAATCACCGCTACTAAGCCTAAATCCTTTTCTGGATAAATTCCAATTACTTAGAGTTGGGGGCAGATTAAATAATGCAAATATTCCATATAATCAAAAGCATCCCCTGATTTTAAATAAAGATTCTCATTTAACCGCCTTATTGGTTAGGGATTATCACATTAAACATTTGCACGCTGGACCCTCAGTTGTGTCAGGCTTAATACGATTAAAATTTTGGATCATTCAAGGCCGAAAAATAATTAGAAGGATATGCCGTGAGTGCATCATTTGTTTTAAACAAAGGCCATCTCTCATCACTCCACTGTTGGGGAATTTACCTCAAGAAAGGGTCAACCCTTCTCGTGCTTTTGAGAACACTGGGGTAGATTTCTTCGGACCTTTTATGGCACATTTTAGTTTGCGAAGAGGTTCTAGGCCTCAAAAAGTTTATGTGGCTACTTTTGTTTGCTTTTCTACAAAAGCATGTCACTTTGAAATCTGCACCGATTTAACCACTGAGTGTTTTTTAAACACCTTTAAGAGATTTATTGCTCGAAGGGGAATCCCCAAGAAGGTTTATTCGGACAATGGGACCACTTTCGTTGCATCTTCCAAGGTGGTCAGATCCGATTTGAATCAGCTTATTAATCGGTTTAAAAGTGAACAAGTAATTAAATTTTTAACGGAAAATTCTATAATATGGTCTTTCATACCCCCCTATAGCCCTCAATTCGGAGGAATATGGGAATCATCCGTTAAATCTGCGAAATACCACATTAAAAGAATTATGGGCAACAGCTTCTTAACGTTGATGGAGCTGCAGACTCTTCTATGTCAGGTTGAATCTGTCCTGAATTCTCGACCTTTGACTCCACTCTCTGAGGAGACAGACAGTTTAGATTGTTTGTCTCCTGGTCATTTCTTGGTGGGTCAACCGTTAGTACAGTTACCTGTCTTAGAACATGTCAATGAGAGAAATTATAAACTCTCACAAAGATTTAAGCATTTAGAAAATTTAAAGACCAGCTTCTGGAAAAGATGGTCAAGCTCATATCTAAATATCTTACAACAAAGATATAAAAATAAGCAAAAAGATGTAAATCTACTTGTAAATCAGTTGGTTCTGGTACAAGATCCTAATACCATGACCAACAACTGGTTACTTGGTAGGATTGTTGAAGTCTTTCCTGGGGAAGACGGAATAGTCAGAGTCGCAAAGCTTAAAACCAAAATGGGTTTGGTTACCAGACCGGTTAATAGGCTTGCACCTCTACCAATTGATGCTTAATCAGCTAATTAAAAGTTTAGCTTTAAACATATTTAATTTTGTAATAACTTTTAAGTATAATTTTAAGATATTAGTTTCTAAGGCACTATCATTGTTAAGTGCAATCAGTGTTTCTTTTTTTATGTTAAAGTGAAAGTGAAATTGTGTGCTTACTATTAAGTAAACAAAACCATATCAGCCACTAAGATAGAAACTTTATTAACTCAATGAATTATTGTAACGAAAAGAAAACTTTTCGAAGGTGGCCAGTATGGTCAAACTTCAGTGAATTTGAAGTTTGAGCTTTTTTATTATATTATTTTATTTTTAATTTTTTTATCTCTTTGAATATTTCAAGGAATAACTATTTTATAAAAGCAATCATTTATTAAATAATAAGTTTATATTTACTTCATTAACTGAAAATAATTCATTTTAAAGAGTATATTTACTTTAAATTTGATATTTTTTATACATAGGTTTAAAAGTTCAATAATAAAAGCATCGCTTTTATTACCAAATCGCTTTAAAATATTTGAATTTATAAACGACTTTGTTTATTTTAATAAAGAAAAAATATATCTTATTTCGCTTCAAGGTCAAAATATATGTCGACAGTTGCTTACACTCACACAAGCCAGTAACCCTATCACCGACTTGAACAGAAAGATTGATTCTTATTGGTTGAAAGATTAACCCTCTACCAATCACAGTTGAGATAACATAACTCGCTTTCCCATTCCTTTTTCTAACCGTTCGGTCTCTCGCTAGAGAGCCTTTTCACTCTTGATCATGTTCTCGAACTAGCTGGTTCGGCATTATAGGAGCAAGCCCTACTTGGGGGTCTGTCTCCTCGCCGAAGCCATTTTCTTGTTCATATCACCGAACTGGTCGGTTGATCTTTTGGGAGCAAGCCCTATTTGGAGGGCAGTCTCTCTAGAAGCCATTTTTTACTTGTTCCAAGTTTTATTTTATATGTGTTTAAAGGCCATTTGTATTGGTTCTTTTTATATTTAATTGTGGATTTCCGTAAAATAGCCATCGGCTTTTAAAAAGTGGGCTGTAAATCTTTACGAAGTTGGAAATACCCCGAATATACTTTTGTTGGCCCTGGAAATAATTTTATTCCCTGAGCTCAACTGGAACAGGCTTCATCAGACTATATTGTCACCTTTTACAAGACGTTTCATTCCAAACTTGGATAAACTGCAATTCTTGTATATTTTTCTTTATTTAACAAGAAAAATAATTAACTTCATTACTACCGACGCCATCTTGATCTGTGACGTATGCTCAAGGACAAGGGAAGCCAGGGGAATTTCTTACCCCTCTCCTGCCATCACTCTCTTCAAAACATCTCTGCTGTGATCATACCTTAAACCACCTGTTCTGTCGAGATCATCTAGATATTGGCTTTTGTGATGAAGAAGCATCTGTATTGAATTGATATCTGTTTACCAATTTACCTCAATAATTGACAGAGGAAATTTATTCATCTTATTTTTAAGATAAGTACTGATTATAATATATGTATTAAAACAATTATTATTTAATTCAAATTGCACTCTTTGTTATAAAGAATTTATAATACTTTACTCATTATTGTTTAAATAATAAATACTCTTTGTTAATTAAAATATAATTTCATTATTTTAATTAAAAAATTATTAATCATTATTTTCTGAATTTAACTTTCCACAAAATATTCCTTACATTTATTTTTTAATAATAATCTATGAAAGTTTTTTGCTAATATATCTTTTAACTATTCGAATCTGCAATCAAGTACCTTTTTAGTACCGGACAGGGTTATAAAAACACGTCTATGGTAACGAATCCCTCAATCTTGGATATTCGTGTTTTCCCAAGGTAGACCGATAATTAAGGAATACGCGTTCGCATTTATTTTATACCGCTTATGTAGGGATTAGCCGTTCGTCCGTGAATCCGTATAAACTTAGTCATCAATTGAGGTCTCCCCAACACCAGTCTTAGGACTGTATAATCAATGATGATGATGATGATGATTCTTCTAAAAGTCAAAAATCGTATCAAAATATTAATCGAAAAATATTTTATGGGAGGTTCAATTATTTTGTGAGGACTAAAATAGCTAATTCGTTATCAAATAGAGTGAGATAACTCAATAAAGTTTTCAATTCCAATCGCGGTTCATCCCTCGGGAAAAATGATATTTTCTGGACTTTTGAACCGAAAGTTTTAAGCTAAAAAGTCCAATATCTAATCAGTTCGCCCCATCTCAAATACAAACATTATGGCAGCAGATTAAACTTTCTACGATAATATTTTCTTATGTTAGTTATCATGAGTATCGGGTCCTGGGGATAGAAAAATAAATAAGAAGAAAATGTTATCTACACTAAGTACAATCTCTACAAATTTTACGAATATGATAGCTTTTGACTAGGAGCTATTTTAGCTAGTAAGCTGAAACTTGATACAAATATTTGGCTTATCAATTTAAACTTTTGTATCAAATTCCAGCTCATCATTATTTAAAACTGCTCATAAAATAGTTCAATTAAGTCAGATTTTCGCCATTTTTGAACCGGTATTTCTGAAACTAGAAAGATTAAAATCTAACCAGTTAACTATTTGTTAAAATATAGATATATTTAGGCACTAGATTTATATAGCCTTCAGTTTATGCATTATGAAGGATGTCGAAATCGAAGTAGGCAAAAAAAATAATTAAAAAGTAAGAATTTAATTTTTAGAAGAAATTCTAGGATTTTAGTAGAAATATTTTTATATTGCGATATCAGAGGGGATTCATCTCTTCAGGAGTAGAGCCTGAGAACTAACATGCTGTCCGGCCAGTCAGCTCACACCCTCGAGACAAAAAATCTCTCTCCGAATCGTAATATATCAAAAAGCGAACTGACCGGAAAGCGTGTTAGTTCTCAGGTTCGACTCCTGAGGGGCCCTTCTGATATCGCAATATAAAAATATTTCTACTAAAATCCTAGAATTTTTTCTAAAAATTAAATTCTTTCTTTTTAAAGTATTGGAATCGCTCTCGCGGCAAGCGCGACTTCAAAGGGTCCTCAGGTTAAGACTACGGAACCCATGGACTCAATTAAGGTCACAAATTGAAGTATTCAATGAGATTGAATTTTAGCACGTGACGGTTTTGCCAAAAATTACCTGGAATCTCGTCGAGAGGCCAAAAAGTGCCATTTTTTTTGGAAGTGCGTGGGGATGTATGTATGTATGTGTATGTATGTATGTATGTGTGTGTGTGTGTGTGTGTTATCGTTTTTTTCGTCCACGATTTTTTCCACACCTTTGCGCTGATTGAAATGAAATTGAAAACCTACCATTAGTTTAACAAAATGAAGCGCTGATTAGTTTTTGGTACATATCGGTCCACAAACATTAGTACTTTATTTCAGTACTTTTTTAGTTTTTTCTAAATATCTTGAAAATGACTTAACCAATTTTGATAAAATTTAATATCCTAATTAAGTACCTTGGGGACCACAAAAAAGGTTAAATAAAGTTTTTAGTAAAATCATATTTTAAAGTACTTTACTCTATAGTAAAATAGTACTTTTTTAATTTTAAATTCTTTAAAATTAAAAAAGTGGAAGAATCGACTTAAATCAAAAAGACTAAATTTTTTTGGTAAACAACCTGCTTGAGTTGTTTGCCATAAAAGAATTTAGTCTTTTTGATTTTAAGTCGATTCTTCCACGTTTTCAGTAGAGGTTGCCATTAATAGTCAAAACATCAAAAATGGAATGCAATAAGGTTATTCCTCTAGTATTAGATAAGAATCGATCGTTATTTTTGATTTTAAGTCGATTCCTCCATGTCTTCAGCAATGGTTACCAATAATAATCGAAGGGTCAAAAATCTAAGGTAGAATTATTATTCCTCAAGTATTAGATGAGAATCAATCGCTATTTTTGATTTTAAGTCGATTCCTCCATGTCTTAAGTAATGATTACCAATAATAACCGAAATGTCAAAAATCCAATGTAGAATTGTTATTCCTCGACTGTTAAATGAGAATCGATCATTATTTTTGAATTTAAGTCAACATGAACTCCAAATTGCAAGTGATATCTGATTTATATAAAGAAATAAACATATTAATATTTCAAATGAATTTGGATAAAGTTTAGCAACGATCCGTTGCAGTTTATTTAATATACATTGGTTAATTTTAACCCGAGCTAATTTTTGAAAAACATTCCAACTATTTCCGAAAAAAAGATGCTCAAATCTTTAGTTATATATTTAAAAAAAATATGGTTGAAAATTTCACCACCAGAAGGAACTTTCTATGACTTTCCGATCTTGAGCTAGCGAGCTTATCAGAATCCACACACATAGTGAAACATACAGACAGGCACAAAGATGATGAAAAATAACTTTTTTCGAGTTTCCTAAATATTTAAACATAATTAGTAAATAAAAAAAAATTGCTTGAATTCAATAATAGGGTGGAGTAAATGAAAAATGTTGAGCAAATTCCATATATCAGCCGCTCAGCGTCCGTAGATCGTACATGGTAATTCCAAAGAAATAGACCAGAGCCCTTCTTACTCGTTATTGCAAAAGTTATTTTGTATTTAACTATCAAGTAGACGAAAGAGTATTCGGAGACAAAATTAATGTCCTTGATAACAGTGTTTGGTTGAACCAACTCCAGATTGGTTTATATTTCACTCGTTAAGTGAATGGTTTTATTCGAAATTTCTCAAATCTCAACTTGATCGGCTATTGCCGTGACTGCGAAACGGCCCATCAAGACCTCCTCTATACTTGCAATAAAAATCGAAGAGGCCAGATAAAAAGTAAAGTTTTGCTGTGAATCGCCGGGATATAAAGATAAAATCGACTTGGCAAGGGTTAAAGAAGCTGAAGGGGATTTTCCTAGAGCAAGGTTGATGAAGTAAGAGGCGTTGAGGGGTGAAAGGGATAAAAAGAGAATAGGCAAAGGAAACATTGAATGATTTGAAAGATGACAGTAAAAATAACATCAATCTCAAAAAGAATGTAGCGGAAAAAATTACCTTGACTTTCAAAAGAATTTTTTAAGAAAATAAAAATAATAAATGCGCGAAGAGAATAAAACAATGATATTCCACTTTTAGCTATTCATTTATTCCATAGAGTATTTTTTTCAGGCTATTTCTCTACAAAAACCACTCTACCCCTATCTATCGATCGAATTCATTTATAGATAAATAGCTATAATGTCTTAAGTTTCTCAACACTTTTTTGTTGATGGCACACTAAAAATATCTGGAATCATTTGCTGCAAACCTAAATATAAAAAAAGTAAAAGTTGTATGATACAAAAAAAATGAAGTAATTACAAATACTATTTTAAAATTACAAAACTCATGCAATTTTAATTATAAGTCAAAAACGCTCGCGGAACAGCAGTTGCAGCACTGGCTTAGAGCACACAAAATCCGAGGGGTGAACCGCGATTGGAATTAGGTGTACAATTTGGAATTTTGTAGAATTATTTTGGAATTTATTAGATAATCTATTGTCTTCTAGTTGCAAATGAAAGTGGAAGTGGAAGTAGTTTTACACGATTTTAGGTCGCGGTTCACCCCTCGCCAAAATCTAAACAGTTCTCCGCATTGAAAATATAAAAGTTTTGCTACAGAGCAAACTTTCTAAGACGATTTCTTTTTATGAATTGAATTTTTGTATTGAATAATAAAAATGAAGAAAAAAGTAAAACTTTTTCACGACCCAGTACGTTCGTCATTTATTAAAACAAGTATTTTTTCACATTATTGTCTGAATTTTATTGAAGTTCAGCTAAATATTTGCTGTCTCTATAACGAGTATAATTTTGATCCAAGAGCAAAAGGCCATTTCTAGAATATTAGAAATTAAAAATTAAATCTTCAATAGACTGAACAGGTCTTGACTTGTATTTGGTTATAAAGGATGAAGCTAGATAGTTATATCCATGCCCTTTTTAGTCATTTTTCTCGATCGAATTCTAATGAAAGAATGCTCACCCGCACATTTATTAATTAAGAAAAAAAGTGAAAATGTTTCCAAGATACGGGTCGCTAGATATGCCTTAGTATTTAATAATAAACTTAAATATAAATTGTTTATTTATGCCTATATATTATACTTCGCATTAAAATCTCAATCAAATTCTTACTTTTTGCATTTTTGAACCGGAACGTTTAAAGTTAGAGCAGTGTTTCTCAATCTTTTTTGGTTGACGGCACACTAAAAATATCAGAAATCATTGGCGGCACACCTGAATAAAAAAATGTAAAAGTCGTACCTATGGTACAAAAAAAAATTGAAATAATCACAATTAGGTACTATTTCAAAATTACAAAACCGATGCAATTTTAATTATTTGTCAAAACCCCTAGCGGCACACAGGTTGAGAAACACTGTCTTAAGTGTTCAAAAAAATCAGATTTTTGGAATTGAAAAAAAAATAGAAGTCTAAATTATCAGAGCTAGTAGAGTACCTACTTATCATATACCTACCCGGAAATTTTTTTTTCTGGGAGAAACCCTAAAATTTTTTTTTGAAGAAAGCAATGCTTTTCTCTACGTTTTATAAACATTTTTATAAACAATCTAACATAGGAATATCATACATTCATATAGTTCAGTTAATACTATTACAACATTTTTATTGATAATAAAATTTAGGGAACGCGGTGTAGGTTTATAGTGAAACATTTTTAAGTAATAGGTTGGAGTTGGTGGTGTTTCACAATGAGGAAAATAAAATAATTTGAGTTAAAAATTTTAATTTTTAATTCTCAGTATATGTTGTTATTGATATGTATACCTACATAATATAACATTAGTAAGTAATTAGGTTGATGCATAATTATGGAACGTTTTTTAAAAATATTTTTATTCAGCAAAAACAATAATAAAATTTAACAAAAACATGTTTAAATGATTATTCGCGAACGTATTCACCATCTACTTCAATAACTGCTTCCCATTTGCTTGGCAGTCGGTCGATTCCACGGGCGAAGAAGTCACGATTCTTGGAGGCAATCCACGCTTTGACATCGGCCACCAAGTCATCCAAATCGTCGTAGATCTTAGTCTTTTGCCAGTTTTTCAAAGAGTGGTTGATGTGATAGTCCGTCGGTGCTTCGGTTGGTGAGTATGGCGGATGTGGGAGTAGATCCCATCCCTTATTGGCGATGAATTCGACGACCCGGCGCTCAACATGTGGACGTGCGTTATCGTGATGGAACACGATGTGGTTTTTTTGCGCGGTCTTTTCGCCTCGATTGCACCGTGATCAGCCTTGTTGTTGTCGGAGAGTTCGTGGGGGACCAATCCAGCCAATTTCCATACCTTGCCAAGCTTTTTGAGGCGTCGAACGATCGTTGATTGGTCGACATTGAAGTCTGCAGCCAGCATTCGTGTTGTAAGGCTTTCATCCTCTTCCACGACTGTCAGAAGTGCCTCATCATCAAAATCCGATGGCCGAACTCTTCCTTCTTTATCGTCCAAACTAGTGTCACCTGATTTGAAACTGGCAAACCACTTCCGTACTGCACTATCAGTAATTGTTCCTTCGCCAAAAAGTTCGTTGAGATCGCGAAATGACTGTGCTGCCTTCTATCCTTTCTCATAGTGGTAGAGCATAATATGACGATATGAATATGGTTTTCGACACGGATTTTTATTAACTATAAATAGAGAAGATTGTTTTTATAAAAAAAAAATAAACAAAACGCCATTTTTGGCTAAAGAAAAACGCGCCAATTCAAACGATCCATATTATGCATCAACCCAATAAAAAAATTGACTTCAAAGAGTCGTTAAAAAAGATAAAATAATTTATTTTTTGAAGTCGACTTACTGAAGTAACGTCAGAAGTTTACTTGGACTCTTTTCTCATTTGAAATATACAGGTGAATTATCAAATGAACATTTTAAATGAGAGATAAAAGTCCAAGTAGAAACCGGCTTAGCAGTAAATCGAGTTCAAAAAATAAATTAACTTAAAAGTTTTTTTTAATTTATTATATTTATTTATATAAAGTCACACGGTTCTTTTTAAAATATTATTTTTTAATTTTTATTTATATTTTTTATTTTTTAGTTTTTAATCTGCTGTTGTTTTCGGCATCTTCAACTAATTTTTTGAAATTAAGATCATTCAAACTCAAAAAAAAAACCGCTCTAGGCTTTTCGTAGTACAAAATTATTTCTTCCTTGTCTTGAGAGAGAATTTACTACGCGCACCCTTTACATTAAAATGTAATGCATTTCGACGGCAAGAGATTCCCAGGATTGGGTGCTGGCGATCGGAGATGATCTCCAATCTCTTGTTCTGTATTTGTAGGAATATAGAATGAATAGCTAAAAAGTAATTCTAAGACCTAATAAATAATTTTTATTATAGAACCTGTCATTAAAATTTACAGTAAATGTTAAAATGTTGTATTTGGTACTTGGTTCCCGTTTTACAATGAATAAATACTCAAAATCAGACATATTAAACTATTATTTCTTTTTCCCTTTAAAATCTTCGATTTTCAATTCATTAATAAAAAAAAAAAAAAAAAATTAGATAATGGGAGGCCTTTCAATAAGTAGTTAATTGAAATTCTTTGTTGATTTTATAAAAAATCATTTTATTGAAAGGGATGAAAATTGCCCTTCATTCTCTTCTCAATGAGTCTCATTAAATGAAATGCTCTAGATAATCCAGGCTACTTGAATTCAATTAGATAAAACTTAAGTAAGAAAAAGAGGGTGTAATATTCAATGTAATCGTTCTTGGTAATTAGTTTCCAGTTATTATATGATAATGTAAACTAGTTTTCTAATTAAAATTTAAATCTTGTATATTTTATTAAAAAGGACACAAAAATGAAAATCATTAAATTTCAGAAAATTCGTTGATGAATATAGTTTAAACATTTTTTTTATTTATAAAAGTAAAATAAATTGAAGGAGACAATAAAAGAGTGTGTCTTCTGCTGGAATTATAAATTTTATTTATTTATAACGAAATTTACAATTCCAGCAGAAGACACACTCTTTTATTGTCTCCTTCATTATATAAAAATCCTGCTACTCTCGGCACAAAAACTTTCAATTTAGTAAAATAAATTGCTAATGAATTGATAAAAATTGATTTTTAATTAACTTAAAGAAGAGAAATTAACTTGAAAATATTAATATGTATGTCGTTGTTGACCGACAATATGAAGGTTTCGCTTAAAACAATTCTCTCGGAAAATAATACTTTACAGTATAGTAGCAGAGGGGAATGGGGAAGAAATCTGCATTTTTAATAATTGCTTTAAAAATGTTAAGTTAAGCAACATGTATAGGGGTTATTTCTTAGATAGGTGACTGTCTAAGACAATATGTGTTGTTATTTTTTTTAATATAAAGATTTGATATCGAGGTTGATGATAAAAAACACTTTGATGAAAAAGTAAAAAGATGTTGTAGATTCAAACGCTCTCAAATTATGCTATTTGTCACGGTTTTAGCTAGAAGTTGAAATGCGCAGTTTTATTTGTATTAATACAAACTTGTGTGCCAAATTTCAGCTTTTTAATTACAGCCGTCCAAGTGCTTCCTAGATAACAATTTTTCTGATTAGGACTTCGCAGGATCACGAGATTTTTTTCATCTGGTCTCGTCTCATCTCGTTTCTTACGAGACCAAACCGAGATGATATATCCTTAAAATTATTTAGACGATCCGTAGCTATTATACTAGACAAGAGTCTTATCATTTTTTGTAGATTATCTATATATATAAAATTAAGGTTTTGTCTGTACATTGCTCCAAATCACGCCAAATTTGGGTTGCACACGATTCAAGCAAAGTTATGAACAAAAACACCCTCAATAAAATTCCTGTCTGTCTGTATATATGCCTGTTTCCGTGGTTTCCGAAAAGTTGCTCACGATTCATGTAAAATCGGCTAAAGGGATTATTATGAAATTTCATATTTACATCAGATGTCTTCTAACTTACGTTTTTAGCTATATAACGTTTTGATATTTAGACCCCAGAAGGGGGTTTGGGGGGGGGGGCGCATGAATGAAAATTATCAAATAACTCCTAAACTATTAACCCTACGGCAAATTTTATAATAAACAAAGCTGTAGGGGATGTGATTTGTGACAACTTTTGTTTAAAAAAATTCCCCAAAAAACCCACCCAAAAAGGGGAGGAGGGTGAAAAAATATAAATTCTTGCCCTTGGAGCAAACTCAACCAAATTTTGTATACATAATCTCTGGGCCTCTAGAGAGATAGAAATGCAAAAACTAATGACCCGAAATTCGGGGGGGGGGGGGGGTCAAAAAATGAAAATTATTTCTCTTGGGCCAAACTCAACCAAATTTTGTGTACATAATCTGTGGTCCCTAGAAGGCTAGAAATGCAAAAACTGGGGCGAGGGTGGATTGGGGGTGGGGTGAGGAGTGAGGCGGAGTAGGGTGGGGATGAAGGGGGTGGTGCGGGGTGGAGTCCAGGGCATAGCGGGGATGGGTCCAGGTGGCTAGGCGGGGGTGTGGTGTGCAGGGTTGGAGGGCACGGGGTGGATGGGGTGCGGGATCCGAGGTGGGTGGGGTGCGGGTGTGCTGGGTAGGTTTCGGGGGGTGTGGTGGGTGGGAGTGGGGGGTGAGGGTGAGGTTCGAGGGCTGGGGGTCCAGGGGCCGTGTATAATAAAATAAAAAGAAAGATTTTACTTTTTTCATAATTCTTAGTCAAACTAAGAAACCACCTTGGAAATCTGAAACATTTTGTCTATCTCACTATTGACAAAATATTTTGAATACATTCTTATTTTTCTTCAGTTAAAGTCAATGTCTCAGCAAGTATAGTTGTCAATAAAAAATCAAATGATGCAATGAGTTTTTGTATTGATGAAAATCCATGTAAAAGACCGAGACCAGCTGAAAGTGATGTAAGTAAAAAAATTGATTTAGCTAATCAATTGCTTTCAATAAAAAATTCACCCAAATTCGGGAAATTATTTTTTAATTTTGTAGGGATTAAAAGTGAATAAAGTGATATATCTGCAAAATTCAAAATTAATAAAATTATTACCCGAAAAGATGGTAACAGGCCTGGTATGAAGAGCCATTTAATATTTTCGCAACAAAAAGCTTTTAAATTAATTTTTGGCTTTTCTAATACATGTTTGAAATCTGAAGAGATATTTATATTTTTATTTTACTTTTATATATTTACAATAAGCTAATCAACTAAACATAGCTTTAAGTAAATGTGTAAACATTTTGACACAGCAAACCTGATGGTAGGCATGCTGGAATACGAAGCCCATTGGTAAATGACATATACGCTGGTGCGGCTCATTATAGAAACAAAGAGAAACGAAGTTCGGTAAGAGCTAGGCAGCCATTGTACTGAAGTAATGCGAGAGCAGTTCCAGTACAATGGGCAGGTGAAAAGAGGAGAGTTTTTAGTCAGTAGGAATCCGACACTACCCGATTCAGATCCCTGGTGTCTATGCAATATTTTCCCTCTTCAATAAAAAAAAAAGTAAATGTGTAAAGATATAGCTCAGAAAATTTGTGGGATTTGTTTTTAAATAGGCCCATTATATAAATCTTTACTTTAATATCCATAAATTCAATAATTTAATAAACAAGAGGATTTAGTTTAAAGCTGAATAATATCCATTTGGTTAATTATCTAAATTTAAAATATTAATATGTATTCCCTGGAATATTAGAAAATTATCTCAGGCCATCCTTTATTCACATTTCAACAATTTCGTTTTAAAATCACTTGTCTGCTTTCGCTAGTAACAATTAAAGACAACGATCCACTCAACATCTGTCTGCCAAACTCAATTCTCTCCTCCAATTTTAAGACAGACAAACGGACCGACAGTCAGACAAACACAGACAGCGAGACAGAGTCATGTTAAAACCAAACTCTCACTTTACTGCGTCTTTCCACTAACAGATTTCGGAGATTGAAGTTTCGTCTACCTTATTCAATTTAATGCAAAGTTAGAAGTATTAATGGTCTAACTATCACAACGCAATGCCAAAGAAGGTGGATTGGAGATAGAGAGAGTTTGAGGATGCATGGGAATATTGCACTCACACACTCTTGCCCAACATGAATGTCACAAAACAGAAATTGTGTAATTAACTTGACATAAATAGACAAGCGAGATATGAAATTGGATGGCTGGATTTAAACAAATCCCCTGCAAAATGAACGACTGAGATTTAGAATTCATTTGACGAAAACAACTGAAAGGGATCAACTTGGATGGACGTGAAATTTCACAATAAATTGACATGGGAAATTACTAGATAAAAATGACCTAGACACACAACCTGACATCCATACCAGACTTTAACACTATAAAGCCTATGGGGGTATTTTGAAAGATTTGTGGAATTTTTTCATAATTTTAATATTTTTATCAAGGGTTTAATAGTCATGCAGCTTTTGATATTTCTTTTATTTGGAAATTCCCACTGGCGTTTCAGGTATTGATTACAGCCAATTTCTGAGGGGAATTTGTCAATATTTATAAAAAAATTTGATATAAAACTCATAATATGAATAATTTATATGTATAAGATATACAAGGTTTATACACAGAATATTCCTATAAAAGATGTACCTAATCATATTTACAATAAATTTTCAGAGGCTAAGTCAAATGAAAAAAATATAACAAATTTATTATAATAACTTTAAGTAAAACCGTTTACAAAAGCCGAGAGATACAAAAATCATATAAAAACAGCATTTTTGAAGGTCTCTCAGACCGTCATTTTAAATCTATTAAAAAATTAAACCTAATTATTTTTAAAGATATCTTTATATGTATACCTCACATAGTGATAAAAAATTTTGTTTATTTTTGAACCAACATAAGATTCAACCTTCCCGAAAATAATAATTCAATTAAAATTTTAATACGATATTTGATTTTCGGGAAAATAAATACATACAACTTTAAGTTTCAGGTTTAGTCTTCAATGTTCTGACAAACGGACAGACGGACAGGCATTATGGCGTCACTAATAGGCCCCAGTTTTACTTTTTAAACGTGACTTTAAAAATCATCTATCCATAACACCTCATATTCAGTACTTAACAATCTCATGTAACTTTCTTTAAAATTCTTAATTTTGCTATTATAGGCAATTTAAAATTTTAAGTAGGTATGAAAATCCTTCAATTCTTCAATCTGGCCACTAAAGTCTCAGCTAGCATGTAGAACTTAGAGTTTATTTGGCTCTAGGCTTTATTTCACTCGTACTTATGTCGAAAAGTGAATATCCAGCAAAATCTGAAACGGATCCACTAGTGCAGAGTTTTCTAATCTTTTCAGTTTTTTACTCCTAGGACCAAGGAAGTATTGTGTCTTGTTAAAAAAATGAGAAAATAAAACTAAAAAGTAATTAAGATTATTGATTGTTACTATTTGTTTTTCTACTGAAAATTCTCAATGTTCTTTCATTTTCAATTTTTAAAACTTTGATGATATCATTTCTGTTTAAATATTAAAACTAGTTAAAAACTATGACAATAAAAACAAATATACTTTCACAACTATTAAATTTTTTGAGCTGCTGTATTAATTAGTCTAATTACCGCTCTCAAATAGCTATTATACCTCCAGGGAGGTAATTACCCATAGGTTAGGAACTGTGGCTTTAGTGTGTAAGATAGCCAGAACTGTTTTCTATTTGAGTTATAGTTTCAATTAATACAAATAGTATAGCAAGTGAATTTTCTCGTCCAGGTCCATTGTACCCGATTTGCAGCTGATTGTAGGTTATCGAAGCAATTAAGTCAATTTCAGCAAGTCTTGACTTATTTCTTCCCATCTCAGCTAAACTGGAAGCCACCATCACCCTCTCAACTCTGTTACTCTAAACAAACTTATCGTCCCCGCCCCCAGTACAAACAATTCTCTTTAACAGCTGTTGATGAAACCACAAATCAACCTCGGAATAGCGTTAAATTCGTTTGGATAAATCTTCTATTTATTGTTGTTTATGATATATTCAAGTTTAAAGCCAGAAATGCAGTTAAAAGGGGATCACCGCCGCCTAATATCTATTCACGTGAATTGGAGTTTTCAACAGAATTAGCATAAATCTTGAGCAATTTGAATATTTTAATTAGCGTTAATAAAACCATTTGAAAAGGATAATTTACAAACAACTTTATAAATGCATAGCAGCTTTAATAAAATATACATTTATATTCTTGCGTGGCTTGTGCAAACCACGTGACTTACCACGCATTAGTAATAATCTAATATTAAAATTAAATAATTTAACTGAAACATCGTTGACTTAGGCTACCGAGTCTGGCAGATTATTGAATTCACTAAAAAAAAAAATTTATTCGTTTTTAGAAATATCTGAATCGAGCACCTTTCTGATTGGATTCCGATAACCAGGATGAAATAAATTCCTATAAAATAATTTATTTGAATATCATTCAAAAAAACCGATTAAAATAAAAATTTGTTTGAAGCTCCTAATTTGGCGACCCCATGTAATATTTGGCAAAACCGTTACGTGCTAAAATTCAACCTGATTGAATACTACAATTTGTGACTTTGTTTGAGACCATGAGTTCCGTATTCTTTACCTGAGGACCATTTGAAGTTGCGATTGGTGCGAAACCGATTCTAATACTTTACCCGAGGGATGAACCGAGATTAGAATTAGGTGTACACCGCCTTTGGAATTATTTGGAATTACTTTGGAATTCATTAGATAATCTATTGTATTCTATTGTCTTCTACTTGGAAATGAAAGTGGAAATGAAAGTAGGTGTACACGATATTAGGTCGCGGTTCACGCCTCGACTTTACCCATGCTTTGTATTGGATAAAGCTCTGGAGTATTCGATCAACGACTGGACTCGCCTAGCTCATACGCAGCTTTCATACTTCTGCGCGCAAAGGTTGCCTACATACAGGCGCACCAACATCATAAATAAATCAAGTTCAAATTCAGATTACATTTTGAGGATTTTAATTAGTACAGTTATTTATTTATATTTTCTGATTCAATATTTTTCTTAGCAAAGAAAAATTGAATTAGTTAAAAAGCTCTAAATAAAAAAATAATTCAAATTCACGTTCGATTTCTAACAAGAGCTACTATATTCAATTATTTTTTCACTCATAACAGATAAATGAACTGACTCTTGGCTGATAAAATGAAATGAAAAATTAATACTCTTTACAGTGACCATTGGGTGAAGTTCGCCAGGAGGTCGGAATATTGAATTTACTCAAAAATATTAAATATCTTTCTTATTCGTATTATCTTTTGTTTTTACTGTCCAAGTTAAAAGAAGCCAAAGTTAAGTTATTTCGTAATTATTAATGTACACTTCTCGTCAGCCTCTTTTACTGAAATCAGGGACCGGAGGCGACCAGCCAGTCACCAAAGAGTTCACGATTACATATTTCCGAACCTTTTTGAATTCGTATGACTTTTGATACTCTAATAAACTCAAATAAGATGTAAGTGTACCTGTATTCGTTTCGACGCTGTTGAATAACTTTTGTAAATTTTTATATCTTGAACCTGGATTTGATTCCACGAATCACTTGATCACTGCCTATTGTTTACTATAATACAATGGGGCAATGGAATACGTATTAGAATTACAGTAAGACTGAATAATAAGTCCAAATATAAGCACAAAACGTCGCTAGCTAATTAAAAAGTGTTTTCATTATACACGGGCCTTATTTTCATTAACCTGTTTAATAAAAAAAAAAGATTGTTTAACAAATATTTGATAAAGGGGGGGGGGTGCTATAAGTTCCAGCCCTGGGTTCAGATAAGGTCTCTTTGCTCATGCCTGTAGAATAGGCAGCCCGAGAGTGAAGTAGGAGAGATATTCCTGAGAGGGGGGGAATCCTTAACGATCTGATGATAAAACCGTATATATTTTAAACATATAATATACTAAAACTTACATGAAAGCTTTAGTCCAACCTAACGCTAGTGTAAGTGCAGTCCAATTCGAGCTGATTGAAAACTTTAATAGAACTTGCATAATTTAATCCAAGCTAAAAACTAGATGAGTGACTTTCTTTTTCATTTACCAATTTTTGATATATATTTTTTTCAGTCTATAAATAATTTTTTAAAAAGTTTTTCTTAATGTGCAAACTTAAATTAGAGTTAAGTTTGACTTTATAATATTTATTATATTTATTAATGGAAATAACCTGTTCCAATTCAAAAAATAAACTCTCCTAGCATGCAATTTCATTTTAATCCTATTTCTTAAAACAAGAGAGATTGTATTTTATTTTTTTATATAGCTGCAAAATAAGATTTATATCTAAAGTTTCAACTTGGCTAAAAATATTCACCTCTCATTTGATGAGTTAATTTCTAACTTTTAGTAATCTCTCTTTCTATCACTTTTCTCTCTCTACTATATCTTATCTTTGCAGCCAGTGGCGCAACTACATGTATAACGTTTGAGGCCAGTGGCAAATTCACCTGATTGGGTCCTCCCTCAATGAAAAGAAGCTAAACCAACGTTGTAGGTTCTTTTTAATAAATCATTACGTAGCATACGTACAACCACTATTATAATTATTAATTACTTATCTTCCCTATGAGGTTTAATAAGTCACAATTGTGAAAGTTATATTTTCACCATTTAGGACAAAGGAAATTGAAAGGAAATTAATTAAATTTTTCTTCTTTTTCTCTTTATCTTGTTTGTTCTTTTAATTTAAATTTTTACAGATTGAGACAGTTTCAGCAACCATTAGTCGCCATCTTCAGTCTAAAATACAAAAATCATCTCATGAAATGTGATTCACAGTACTATTTTTTTGTATTTTAGACTGAAGATGGCGACTAATGGTTGCTGAAACTGTCTCAATCTGTAAAAAATTAAATTAAAAGAACAAACAAGATAAAGAGAAAAAAGAAGAAAAATTTAATTAATTTCCTTTCAATTTCCTTTGTCCTAAATGGTGAAAATATAACTTTCACAAATGTGACTTATTAAACCTCATAGGGAAGATAAGTAATTAAAATATTAAGTCTATTCGGTATTCACTCAAAAAAATTATAATTATTGTTGCATTTTTCTTTGATTTTCTAGTAATTTTTAATTTAAAGTGAGTTTTAACAATTTTATTTTTAGTCAAAATTTAATTATTAAAGTTCCTTTTTTCGGGCTTTCTGTTCAGCAAAAGTGTTAATGACAATATCAAAGTTCAAAGTTCAAATTTCGGGTCATGGAATGTTCGATGGATAGAATAGCTAACTTTCGTAACCTATCATGTCCCATAGAATTTTTTAAATAATTATTTCATCATTCGCGTCCATATTTTATTATATATTTTAAAATAAGTTTTTATCAATTTTAATTTTAAAAATGATCGCTCGGAACAAGCGGTCACAGGAATAATTACAAATAATAGAAATGCAGTGTATACTTCAGGAAAGCTTGAAGACATAAAATGATTCTTTATGATTAATAAATCAGCAAGTTCTCTTATAGAAAATGACTTTTCAATTTCGTATCTAAAAGTAGATCGAAAACTGAGAATTCCTTGACAAACGAGACACGAATTTTGTATAATAAATGTTAGGATCCACCTGTGCTCGCCGGGGTCCCCCTGAGGCCGGGGTCCTCCTGAGGCCGGGAGCCCGTGGCATTTTGCTCGACATGCCACCCTATTGTTACGCCATTGTTTGCATCATTTCACTCTTGAAATATTTTACAAGTTTTAGATATCTATTTAAAGCATCGTATTATGACAATTTGCATTATTTGTCATGGTGTATATTAAATACATTAGTACTTGGAGGCACCGAGCGATGCTCGGTAAGTTTTTTCTTCAGTTATAAGCTTTATTTTAATATTATTTTTAATTTAAAATTCTGATAAAAAGGTCGATGTTTATTTGAGAGCCGTTTTCAAATTAAAAAAAAATACAAATATATATATAGTATATTAATTGTTGTCTTTCTTTCAGCTTAATTCAATTATACATATTTCAAATTTGCCGAGGCGCAATATATCTAGTAATTTATATGTATTAAATACGTAGCTATATATATTATATTCAATTATTTCCCCACTTATAATAAAGTATAATTCAAAAATATTCATTTTAGTAAAAGTAAAAAGCAAGGGTATATATAATAGTTCTTTGGTCCAGTGTTAGAGTCTCTGACTCCGATGCAAGAGGTCTCAGGTTCTAATATGACATCCGCCGAATCATTTTTTTTATTGAGATTTTCATCTATCAATAATTACTCTAATTAAGAAAAAATCAATTAAGATGAATTTTGATGAGGTCCAGACCTAGCCAGATCGTTTTTTCATCCTCAAAACATGTTAATAGATTTTGTTTCATCAAAATCGGTAGGGCCGTTTTCAAAATAGAAGCATGATACAAATATATAAATAAATAAATAAATATACAATTTTTGCTCGTTTAATAAGAATAGATTTGCGATCTTATTGGTTAAGAATTTTAGCTAGAATTACGACACGCGGCGCTAGACATTTTTTTCTCCAAATGTGACCAAAGGAAGTCAAAATATTTGACACCTTAGTTTTATAAATTTTCACTGAATTTTTCCAAAAAAGATCAAAAAGAAATTACACTGTCTATTTCTTTGTCTGACATGACAAATATCAATCTTATCATTTCAAAAATGTTCGAAAAATGTTTTGCTTCAATTTTAATATTAAAATAGCTATACTATTTCATAATTAAATTAAATTTGCGTTTCCTGTAGCTGGGTCAAAGAAAGGATTGAAAATAAAAAGATTCTTAACTCGAAAAATTATATAAAATAACAATTAAATTATTAATATACACATTTTCTTTTTTTTAATCCTCTCCACTCTTTGTTATTTTCAATTTTGTAGTCACTGATGATACGCTAGGTCGTTTTAACGCGAATAAATTCCTTTGGCGAAATCTGATATGTTTTAATTTTACTTAATTAAACCACGTTAAGAATCTACCGAATTTTCAGTGACAGCAAAGTTCCTTAATTTCTTTGTCTTATACTATTTTATTCATACTCTGTTTTTTTTTTATTTTTAATAAGTTTTAAATAAAAGTTTTAGCATGAAAAAAATATTCCCCTCTCATTTGATTAGCTAATTTCTAACTTTGACTAATCTCTCTTCCTCTTTTTTATCTCCTATCTCTTCCCTCTTGGAGTATTTTACAAGCTTTAGATGTATATACTATTTAAGCAAGTTTTTGTTAAGAACCAAGCTTTCAAAGGTTGATATCAGCCAAGAGAAACAGCTTAGGCGAGATAATATAAAGATGGGACTATTTAGGTTCAGTCTTAAGATTGCAATTTAGCCTTTTCATCGCTAGCGAGATAAGAGGATGTCACTAAAGATAGCGAAGCTGAACGAAAATCATTTATCTACAAAGGCGGCTGCACTGGAGTGGGGGCTTGGCAAACCATGAATCTGACAAATTGTTCACATGTGTATAAGAAATAAAAGCAGCAGATGCACTGAAGATGGGAAGAAAAACACTTCGGAGACCAGAAACAACAAATCATGGTCTTTATTGGAAGGGAGGTCAAAATAAAAATAAAAAAAAAAATGAAAAAACACATGGTATTGGGAAATATTTATTTGACACTGTTTTTTCATCTTTGAATTAGATTTCCATAATAAAAGTGTCTGTAATAATTGAAGAAATTACAAACATTAGCTTTTATTAGAGTAGCGAAACTAGAATGACTGTTTATTGCTAGAGTACTTATCAAACAATAAGCCGCGGCTTTTTTATCCATTGTAGAGAAGCCATAAAATTTAATAATAATAATTATAATACACCCCAAATTTTGAGTGATCAATTTTATGATGATAAATATAGGTGGTGGTTGGAATCAATTATTTCTTCTTGATAGATATTAATTTTTTTTAATTTTTTTTTTTTTTTTTTTTTTTTTTTAATTTCCTTTGTTGTGATTGAGACGTTTCTAAAGGGCGATTTTTTAGAGGTTGACAACTTTAAATTAAAATAAAACAGAAAAATATTTTGAATACCAATGAAACTGGCTTTATTGGAAATATAATTTTATTCTATTAATTTGTGAATATGATTTCGGCCATATGGTAGATGGCGCAATCTGGATTTCCAATTTTCACACACTTTTCGCAGCAATTGCGGCCGCATTTCACCAATAATTCGCCGAATGTTGTGTTCCAAGTGTTCAATCGTCTCTGGTTTATCGGCGTAGACAAGTGACTTGACATGTGGTTTATGTTCACTCTACGCCGATAAACCAGAGACGATTGAACACTTGGGTCACAACATTCGGCGAATTATTGGCGAAATGCGGCCGCAATTGCTGCGAAAAGTGTGCGAAAAATGAAAATCCAGATTGCGCCAAACGCGGCGGCCAATGGCCGAAATCATATTCAAACATTAATGGCATAAAATTATCTTTCCAATAAAGTCAGTTCCATTGATATTTATATCTTTTTTCTTTGTTTTATTTTATTTTAATTTAAAGTTGTGAGCCTCTAAAAAAACACCCTTTTACATCGTTATGTCATCATCAGTATCACAGACAATTTTTATACATAATTTTCTCTGTATTAAACAACCAACTATGGCAAAAGATAAACCATGTTTTAATCAGTATAAGAGACAGTGCTGCCGTTACAGTACAAATATGTTATTTAAAATATATTTTTGCTTGAAAAGTACAATAGTATATTAACGTTAAAATAATTTAGTTTCTAGTACATTCCATTAAATATCTCAAAGCTAGTACATTTATGATACATTACAGTCCTAAAAAATATAATCTTCAAAATATCAATTTAAAATACGGTTAGATGACGCCACACAAAGTTGTTCTAAATATTCTTTTATTCTTATTCAGAGTATTTAAATGTCAATTCGATAAAATAAAAAATAAAAAACAATTTGCAAGTCAAAATATCTTAATTAAAATTAACAGCTTTTGTAGCTGAAGACGATTTATCTTTTAAAGTGATGGAACACTTGCCAATTTAATAAAGTCAGTCTGTGTAGATTCGGATGTTCCCGTTGGTATTAAAGCAAGTAGAACGAAAACTACAAATAATAAATGAAAAAATAGGACCATATGTTATGAAAAAATTGTATCTCTTGTCAACACAACATTTTTCCCAACAATCATAGACGAAACAACGGCTAAAAAATGTTTAGCTAAATTATTTATCCGAAAACAAAAAAGCATGTGATTCGATTTTAGGATTAGTAAATGTAGATAATGGTAGTTCTGCAGCAGGTATCTATGAAGTATTAAGAGGTTATTTAGTTTCTATGCAAGTTACTTTAGAAAATCTAGTTGGATTCGCTGCAGATAATACTGCAACTATGATGGGATAATTAAATGGATTTCAATAATAAAGTGGCTCGATTTTTTTAACAAATTACACTACATTTTACTAAATTGAATAGTACATTCGAATAAAAAAAACTCGCGAGACCCCTGATAACAATGATTTGAAAATTGTAAGAAAAACCAGCTATATCAACAAGAAATTTATCAGTCAAAATTTTGACTGTGTAATACTAAATCATTTCTTAGTGGAGTGAAAAAAGATTAAAAATTAATTATAGTTTTATTTTCTATTATTTTATCATTTAATTAATTTCGACAATTGCTTTTCGAATTATTAATACTGCAACACCCCGATGACCTGCTGACGAATAAGCTATAAGCAAACGCCTAGGTCTTTCGTGTTTGAATTATGTCCAGCAGAGGGGCTGGAATTTCTCAAGGGGTTAAACAGACCCTCTATCTATCTCCTTAATTATAGGCAATATACGACAGTCTATTCTAATTGGATGTAAAAGGGTTCTCACCCTCCTCTTTCTGCCTCTTTACCAACTAGTTAACTTAACATCAAGTGCTGAATGGATATAGATCTAAATATCGGGGGACAAGGTTTAACAAGATTCGAAGAAAATGGACTGCGTAGATTATCAAGGCTAAATTGACGATTAATATCAATAATTACTCCATTAAAACTTGGAAGTTTGAAACATTGAACTTTTGAAATGGTTACAAGCGTGTTGGAGACAGGGCTAAAGTTTTGTTGGGGTACATAATACGCCCAACCTCCAATCAGAGAATTTCCGAAACATGGCCTTTTGCACTTTTTATATTTTACTCGGCACCTTGCCGAGGCATAGAAATGTCTAGAATAGAGAAAAATCATTATTTCTGTATATTTATCTAATAGTCTGGATTTATCTAATAGTCTGGATCAAAATATCCACGATAACTCAGGAAGAAAAGTACTATGAAGTTATTTTTTGTGCTATTTTAATTGTATTTTTAAAACGAAAACTGATTCAATTTTGGAATTTCTTGTTTAAAAACTTACTCTTTAAAAATGGAAAAAATCGAACGATCGAAATAATGTGCTGAAACTTGACATATATGTTTATATTATTAAATACCCCAATGCGTCAAGTTTTAACATTTTAGCTCAATGGTTCTTTGTCAAAAATGTATAAATCTTTAAGATTTGTAGACCGAGTTGAATTTTGAAAAAGTGAAAAAATTTTCCTTATAATATTTTTTTGAAATTTTCCACCTTTTACAAAATTAATTGAAAGTTGCAGAAAATCTAGGCTGGTAATGTCAATTTAAGACTATTTTTGTACCTGACAAAATTTTGTATTTTTAATCAAAATATTTAAATTCAAGATTTCTTATTCATTCGTATTGGTACAGAGCTAAGCCAAAAAATTGTGATAGAGTCACACAAAAAAGCGGTACCCAACAATGAAACAATTTATATGACAGATTAAGTGCCTAAATTTAATAATTTAATTATTAAATTAAATAAATTATTAATAGGTCATGGAAATTCATCGATTATAGGGTACCGCTTTTTTGTGTGACTGTGGGATTATTTTTAATTTTAATTTTATAATTATTTAATTTAATTAATATTAATATATTGATTTATTTGTATTAATAATAGATATTTTATTTATATTAAATAATAAACATTTAATAATAAAACATTAATATAATTGCTATGTATTATATAATATAAATTCGTCCCTTGATTAGGGCCACCATTTTCTTAAAATAAATTCATATCGAATTAAATTACGATTCATCTTTATATTATCCTTTATAGTTATAAATAAATAATATTTTTCACCATAAAAAAGTACTTATAGGGAAATTCCATAATCCAGAATATAGTTCAATATATTATAGTGCTGTTAATGGTATGAAGTGAAGAGTTTGCATGTCTAAATCTCTAAAGCGTTTGGATATATAAAAGAAGAATAAGATTATTTTTACAGCTATCCTCCTCTCCCTTACTTTTTTTTAGATTTTATACCTATCAACGAGGTCATTATATATGTATATTGAAAGTTAAGTGCATGAGTGTAAAAAAAAAAACATTCAATCCCAAAGATATAAATATCAAGCCTAGTAGAGTGTGATAACAATTTCACCAATACGTCAATAAAGAAGAGAGATTCGTATTTTAATAATGTCACAGACATGTTTGGAAAATCAAAATGTTCGGATATTTTCAAAATAATGACTTTTGAAAGCAATTTTATTATTTTTTGTTCGGATGTAAAAAAAAATGACAAAATAATCTAATAAAGAGAGAAGAGATACAAGTGAAATCAAGTTGAGAAGATACAAATCAAAAATGTTTATTTAAAACTCAGTTCATCTGTCAATTTTCTATGTATAGAGCCAGTCGAAATTCAAATAGAATGAGAATTCATAAAACGTAGTTAGTATCTTTGATGATTTCTTGCTCGTTTTAGCTTATTCATTTTTAAAATAAAATTTGGTGAGGGTTTCGGGTTCCGTTAAAAAGTAAAACAGAACTCTAATAGTGTCGACACAATGTTTGTATTTCTTCATATTGTAGCTCGTAAAATAAAGATACAAAAACATGAAATTTATAAGCTATATGGACTATTTATCGTATTAAAACTTGAATCGAATGATTATTTTGTGGAAGGATCAATTTCTTGAAAGATCAGAAATATAATAAAAAATAATTATTTTTTTTTTGTCAAAGGGTGTGAATAATCCCTGAAAAGATATCTTTAAACAGAATTAGGCTTATATTTTTAAAATTTATTTCGCATTTGAATGACGCTGTGAGAGAGAACTAATGTGGCCATTTTTATGTTATTTTTATACCCGTCGGTATTTAGAAATGCTTTAACTTAAAATATGAATAAATTCCAAAAATTCCCTCATTCATTCCTTAACATCGATAAATAAGAACGAATGTGATATTTTAAGTTTTTTATATATTATGAGGTACGGGACCCTCGAAACGTGGTTAAACTTAAAAAAGTCTAGAATTTAATTTGCTCTTTATTTTAAAATTAAAAACAATTTTTTACGAGAATAAAATTTCAACGACATCTAATATTGAGTTATGGAGGATATCTGAATCCAGATACACAGAGTCGAAGAATATAATCCTTTAGGAAAAAAAATAGTTTCGAGTGAATTCAATTCCTCGGTAGCCCAGCGAGCGTATCTAATAAAGGAGTCACAAATACATATTACAGATTTTTTCTTTGTAAAAAACAAAAAAAAACAAAAAAAAAATATTTTAATTATTTTTGTAGAATACTAACTATAGAGGCTATCTTGATTTTAATTAATTTTCGTGTAAATTGAATTTATTCCTATTATTACTTAACTAAGTCGCTCATCTTTTATAGGATGAAAAGCTTAAATTCCGTTTATATAAATCTGAGCAAATGGTGTAAATTGACTTTCAACTTGGTCCCATGTTCTTGTGAAATTGCCAACTGAAAAGCTGTTGAGCGAAGAACAGCCCCTGGTATCTCTTTCCCTCTTAAACGGAAGACCCTTTAAAACACAAGACATGTTCAATTTGTTCGTAAATTTGTTATGTATTGCTTTCATTCTTTTCAATTTCCAGCTCAAGTACTAAGAAAACAATAGTTTTTCGAAAAAGGAAGAAAACGACCTCTATTTTCTCTTCATTCTATTGATAATATTTTCATCAGTAAAAATAAAAAGTAATTTTGTTTAGATTTACAATCCTATGCATTAGTTTTTCTAAGAAAAATGGTTGTCCTGATAGCGAACGCCTATTAGTACGACCAGATGTCATCTGTCCGATCAACAAACTATCATGCGACCACCTAAGGGCACAGTTATTTTCCAATACTGAAATGTCTTCAAGAAACGAAGATGCAGCATGAACTATAAAACGAAAAGTTCCCTTTTTCAGCATCTTAAATGAAGGAGTGAAGTTTATAATCTAAATTATCATCAAGTAAAAATTCAGGGGTAATGAAATACTAAAATTTAGCATGTTAGTAGATTTTGGGGTATTAATAAAGGGTGAAATCGAGCTACCAGTAAATTATCTAATAGTGAAAATACATCGACATCAATGCTAAAATTTAACATACTATACTTGAATCACTAACAAAGTGAGAAATCGAAAAAGATTCAGCCTTTAAAATAAAGGCGTGAAACTTGCAGGCTAAATTCCCATCTAACTTGAAAAAAGAAGTGAAATCCCAACTAAAACACTTGTGTGAAAAAGGCCAAGTTCATTCATAATTAAAAACCGTTTTTCAAAAAAGTAATGACATCTAATGTGATTCCAAGTTCAACATCATCAATTTAGTACATTAGTCGAGAATTTAGTAACTTCAATTAAAAGGCATGTTTTTTGTTATACATGTCCATTTCTCCATCTATATTTATTCATTTCCCATTTTTAACTGAAAATATTTTCCCTAAACTTGGCGTTTACGCATTGTCATGTATGTCACGAATTACGATTTGTTACCATCATGAGATCATAATAAGAGATGATGGAATGGCTAAAAGGGAGAGGTGGAGGCACTATCGAACAATAATAATAATAGTTTTTAAGGAATTTGGTGTTGGTACTTGGTGAAACATTTTTTTAAAATTATTGGATAAAAATACTTGGTAGGTTTCACATTAATAGTAATAATAATTTAATGCGTAAAGCCAAGTATTAGGAAAATAATTTCAGCTAAAAATGTGAAATCAATAAAGATCATACAGAGTGAAATGTAAAATTATTTTTCTCTAAAAACCTTTCATAAACATTTTTTATTTATGTACATTATTCAGGTGGGGGAGCCTACTTCCGGATTCGGACGTCTCCGCTAGAATTCGGCTGGCCGCTGGAAGGGGTTCCCTATGCCTATATAAATAATGCTCCGCTTGGGGATGACTGGTCGGGATTTGGGACGGGTAGCTTCTACTTTAATCCTTTGATTCAGTGATATATTCACGCTTAGGTTTGCGAGGCCCGGGCCTAGGACGGGAAAATTTTAGGGCCGCTAAAATTTTAGAGGTTGCAAAATTTAAAGAATGATTAAAATTAAAAAATCTATTTGGCTTAGTTTTGCTGTGATTGTATGAACACATTTCAGTGAAGTATTTAAAATAATTATTAAATTGTTAAACTAAAAGTTCCTTAAGACATTTTTTTAACCTCGATATTTGAGGACACGGCAGTGGTCCAGGCAAATTCGAATCGCGCAGGCGTGCAGTATTATTGAAAATAAATATAGTAAAATATTTGATTAACGACTCTGCTACACCACTGAGCACTTTTCAAAACAGAAATGACAAGTGCTCATGATCAGTGAACCCTAACTCATGCAAGTGGATTAAGCCAAATACGCCATTGGACTATTCAGTGATAATAATGATTTGGCGCAGTTAAGTATTCGAATCTATTCCATGGCAACCTTTTCACTTCACTGAAAATTTAATATCCTTCAATAGTCTTAAGAAAATTTCTAAACGTGGTCTTCCTTTCTTACCCTTTTTAAAAAGTGAGTATTTAATATAGTAATTAAAATCTCAACATTTTTCAATTTTTAATTTTCCAAAACTCAATCAATGAAATTTGAAGTTTGAACCACCATTTCCCTTCCTCCAGCTATTTATTACCTTGAATAAAATCAAGATATTATTACTTAATTAGATCTTCATTCAAGAGGATAAACTATGGTTAGCTGATTTTCATTTCTTCAACGGCTCATATATAAAGTCTTTAATTAAAACTACTCCACTAATATTCGAACTAAAAGTGAATCAGCCCATTGAAACTTGCTAGAGCTAAGTTACGTTTTCCAATTGTCTCTCCATCTGAATTAGTTTTCCAGAATTATTATCCAGTATCATATGAATATTTTAATGAAGGAGATTATTATGCATGTCACGTGACGGGTGGCCAATGCAACTCCATCCAACTGTCCACAACATTTGAGTTGGAAAGTAAATAAGCTGATGTTTTGTACGAATTGATAAACTTTCATATACGAGAGAGAGAGATAACCTGTTGGAAAGCATTTCAACTTTTCCATCTCATTTTATATATTTAGAATTCCGTGAAAGTTTGAAATTAAATTTCAATAATTTCTCTCTTAGGAGTTTTAAAATCTAATAGCAAATAATGTTATTTTTTTCAAGTGGTAGTTTAGTTATTTTTTTCACCTGATATTTATTATAAATTGTGACTATCCTTTTCATATGCAAAATTATTAAATAAGTAAAATATCACAAAAGAGGGTTTAATTACCTATATAAAAAAATAGTACGTAATTTAAAATGAAGTGGAAATGGAACTTAATTAAATCTTAACGAGAATTTCTTATCCAAATATCTAGTACAAGGTAAAATGTCGGTTAAAAATACGGAAGTATAAAAATCATTACACAAGAAATGTATAAGACTTAAAAGTCAGAATTTACTATCCCATCTTCTACGTTACGTCATCAGGCGAACTGATTAAGACTTGTTCTCTTATTAGTTTTATTTGTTTCTTCCGAATTGCATCTATAGTGACAAGAAATTCTTTGAGGCCCTCTCCATAAATGCAAGATATATTTGAGCCTTATATACTCTATAGAGTAAGTTATAATAGGCTGAAATAGGGACTTGATCTGAATACAACGCCAGGTTTACATGTAGCAGCGTTAACAGAAGTAATGTCGTCATTTCGAAAGTATCAGAACCCAGTGTAACACCAAATATAGATTTATTTTATCCAGAAATTTCAAGGACTGTAAGAAAAAAGGTTGAAAAATAGAAAAAAAATACATAAATAAACAGACCAATAACCGTGAATTTATTTTAATTGAAGTCAGATTTCCAAAAACTTGTCATTTAGTCATGATATTTTTCTAAAAAAAATAATATCTCTTAATTTTCTTAAAATTTTATATTTATGATGTATTCTAATTATAATGAATACTATAAAAATTATGTATTCATAAGACGAGACATACTATGAATGCTTCACTTGCTAAATCGATTAACTCCACTTTCTGAATTTTATTAAATTTTAATGTGAAAGCATTTGATTGACTCCTAACTGTATATATTCAAAACAAATTTCCCTAGTAATTAGTATTAACACCACTAAATGAGAAATTTTTTTTGGACATTAATGTAATTATGTACATTATTTCATCGCATTTCTCCACTTTTTGTTTTATGGAGTTAATCCATTTGGCAACTGAAGCATTCATGTATGGTATAGGACAGACAAAACATTATTTTATATCTAGAATTTACGTGCATAAATATTCAAAACATTCGGTCATCAGAACAGAAAATTTCGAATGTACTCTAAATAGCTATTTAACTAGCCTCGGTCACAATGTTGAGTATTCCAATCTCAAAATTTTAGATCAAGATCGGAATTAAAAAAAAACAAATATTAATTTTAGAAATGATTGAAATTTTAAACAACACAAGTCAGTTATGGACTATATTCTAATCATTAACAGAAATTTTAAAAAAATATATATTTTTCGAAAATATTTATATTTTTTTATTTTTATTAAACGTTATTTAATCTCCAAAATAATCTCTAGCATTTTATATTTTCATATATTTATTTGTATATACATGAGCGCATTCTTTTTTAAATCAACTATTTTTCTAAATTACCATTGATGAAGGGAGAATTTCTCCTTAAACCTTTGGATATTTAATAAACTTTTTGAGATTGTTTTGATAAAAGAACTATTTATTCACTACAATAAAATCAATAAATAAATAATTTCAAAAGACGTATACCTACCATTATACAAATCTTTTTTAGATTTTAAAATGTTGTTTTCAATTTGATTTTTTTAATAAGATTTTTTAAGCCTCATATTGAGAAATTTAAAAAAATTGAATTTGGAGTGCAAAACCTGTATATAATACTAAATCTGTGTTAAGCAATTAATTCCAAGCTAGTCGAGGATTCCCTCTAAGTAAAAGACTAATTGAGACTAATGGAAAATACAATCCTTTGCGACTAACCCCATAATCTTCTAAGCTATGTATTCAAGAGAGACATATAAATAATGTGAAATTCTCGCCAATCTCTTTTTAACTGAAAAACGAGTGAAATCTTGTATCTTTTAGATAAAGCTTATATATATTATATTGGGTATCTTGTCTACGTATAGGTGGTATAAACAGGTAATGCCAAGAGCCTGAGAAAATGAAGGATAAATATAAAGGAAAGAAGAAAGAAAAAGAGGAAGAATCGGTAAGATATTACGAAAGGATAAAGCTGACCACAATGCTCTTTTAGCTTAATCAAAAAGAAAAATAGACAATAGCTTTGGAAGTGAACAGGGAGAAATGCCCGGAAGTGAAGTCAATTATATATACGACTGACTTGCAGATAAATAAAAAAGAATAGAAAGTCTTTGAAGAAAAAAAAAATATAATGATTCTAAAGTCAGATAGGAATTCCGTATAGTTGGGATTCAGATCCGCCTAGAGGACAGCTGTAGCAATGGAAGGCCTGAGGTCTGAACAGGACCCGGAATATTCATAAAATAGCAGGATAATTAATAAAATTACTGATTAAATTTTAAAATAAAATTATGGATGTGATCAACTCATGACTTTACCATACACTTGCCCCATCTTGGTCGTTTTAGGAAACTAATATTTGCATTGATAAATTCCTATGGTCTTAAAGGCTAACTTTGTAAAATTTGGTTCAAAGCGGACAAATAATTCAAATTTTTTTAAAAATTCCCCGATTTGAACCAAAATCTAATCAGCTCTTAACCTCAATATAAATAGCTAAATATAAAATCTTATTTCGGTTACTTATTTGGTTTTTGAGCTAGAGCGTACACAAAATTTGGTAGCACACGCTAACTAACAGACATTTAGACAAAATAATAAATATTTCAATATAAGTCTTTATTGTATATCGAAACTTGGTGAATTTGGTTAAATTTTTTTGATTAAAATAGTTTCAACCGTTTTTGATATCCCGCCCGATAAAGTAAAAATTTTAGGAAGTTGTTTAGACCCATCCAGGGTCGCAACTAGGTATTATTAGACCAGGGACAACACTAATTTAGGCGTTCTTTCGTTTTTTTTTTTTGTTTTTTTGTTAATGCAATCAAATGCAAAAATGATTCCATAGATATAAAACTAAAGTTTTGAGCATCTTTTTTTTTTGAAAATAGTTGGAAGTTTTTTCAAAAAATCAGCTCGGGTTCAGATTAACCAAGATGTATTTTAAAAGAGAAAGTATTCAATCAATCTCTAGGACAAATTCTAAGATTTTAGTAGAAATATTATTAAATTGCGATATCAGAGGGGATTCATCCCCCCAGGAGTCGAACCTGAGAACTAACATGCTTTCCGGGCAGTCAGCTCACACCCTCGTGACTAAAACCTCTCTCTGAATCGCAATATATGATATTTACAGACATTTTTTACTCCATTCTTCTATAACGGAAATTACAAAAATTAGCTTAAAATGAAAAAAAGTTTTTCATACAAGTCCTCTTATTTAAATATAAAACTAAAGTTTTCAGCATCTTTTTTTTTGAAAATAGTTGGAAGTTTTTTCAAAAAATCAGCTCGGGTTCAGATTAACCAAGATGTATTTTAAAAGAGAAAGAATTCAAACAATCTTTAGGACAAATTCTAAGATTTTAGTAGAAATATTATTAAATTGCGATATCAGAAGGGATGTTCTCAGGTTCGACTCCTGGGGGGATGAATCCCTTCTGATATCGCAATTTAATAATATTTCTTCTAAAATCTTAGAATGTGTCCTAAAGATTGATTGAATTCTTTCTCTTTTAAGATTCTATAGATTTTGAGAAAGACCCATGGATCACCGAAGAAAAAAGGAGAAAGTGAGGATATTAAATCTGGAAATATAATGACATAAATAACGAAGTGTAAATGTTTGCAAGACTCAAGGGTGCAAGTTTGTGATCCACAGAATAATAATAAATAGGTATTAATATATTTTTTTTTTTTTTGAATTTCTCTTTTATCCTTATTTCGATTCCAATTTTTAATCAGATAATATTTTTTTTTTTACTTTTTTCTTATTGGTAAAATGAACGTACTTATTATTATAAATAGATATGAGAGTAGTAGAAGTTAACAAGATCAACAACTAATACCTAATGATTATATCAAAATGAATCAAAATTATTAAATATTTAATCGAAACGTTGAGAAAAAAATTTATTTTTATTCTCCCGGCTACCTCTCCTAGGATGCACGACTGTCACGGTATACATATTTACATGACATGGGTGAAATATACCCATTATGAGAAAACACAATAAATATTATTTATAAACCATATTTATTTGACCATTTTAACATTTTGTTATTAACATAACATAAACTAATTATTTTACAACGTTAAGACAATTATTACATTTATATACAGTGTGTTCCTTACATATTGGCTTATTACAAGAAATACATTGTCTGTCACATTTTCTATATTTTTTTGTTGGACACATATAACAGCGTGCTTTTATATACAACTAGCTGCAAGGCCGGCCTTCGGCGGCCCTCTTGCTAGCCGGGGGCACGCCTCCTGGACCCCCACCCCAACCCCCGCCCCCACCCCACCACCCCGCACCCTAGCCCCCGCACCACCCCACTACACCCATGGACCCTCACCTAAACCCTCCACACCACCCTTCAACCCCACCCCACCCCACCCCTGTACCCAGTTTTTTCATTTCTAGCCATCTAGTGACCCACAGATTAAGTCTCCATATCCATATTATCCATACTCCCACTGCTACTACTATCACTATCAATTGCATTTCCTGGCAATGAATTATAATTTGGGTCTATATCTTCATCGAGAGCTGCATCTTCAACATCTCCATAATCAGAATCTTCACTTGATTCTGATCCAACATACGAAGTTTCGTCGAGCCATTGCAGCACAGTTTCTTCAAAATCAGGATCGGTATATTTGACAGATTACCTTTTCCTACCATGTGTCTATGCCATTTCTACAAAAGAGGCTGCATCTAAAGCTAATGTAAATATAATATAGAATAGAAACCTACCGAATTACAAATATTTTCTACGATTGAAAACACAACTAACTAACGTAGTAAAGGACACAAATTCAAGAATGAAAGTGGAAAATCACTAATAATTAGTATACCAATCAAAATTAAATGAATGCACCAAATTTTAAACTAGAGAAGGTGAATTTGAATGTCACAAATTAGTTCTGGTACAAAATACCCATGTCATGTAAATAATGGTAAAAATAATAATATGTAAATATTTAAATAACAATGAATTTACGGTACAAGTTAACACTTCTTTTTCATTCATAACTAACCAATAGATGAATTCATGACATTTGATTACATTTCTTAAACATCTTATCAGTAAAAATCAGAATTTTATTACAACGTGGGTATAAAATACCCATGTTATGCATCCTAGGGTTAAAATTGGATTATTTAATCTAATCATCATGAAATGTTCTCTAATAATCTAGAAATTTTGAAAAAAATAAAATGTTAACTCCACTTTCTTAATGTAAAGAACTTTATGTTATTTTTTCTCATCTTGATCTAATTTTTTAACTTAGAGATAGTTTATTTGTAAATTTGAAATTAGTCGGTTGTGTTCGATGAGATCTCTATACTTCAAGCGAGGGGTGAACCGCGACCTAATATCGTATACACCTACTTCCACTTACACTTTCATTTCCAAGTAGAAGGATCAACAGATGTAGCCCCTAGCATTATCTAATGAATTCCAAAATAATTCTACATATTTCCAAAGATGTGTACAACTAATTCCAATCGCGGTTCCCCCCTCGACTTCAATATACTCCAGAAAAGGAAAATATTATCAAACGATAATTCACATAGACTTTGGTCATTCAATTTTTTCTCATTCTCCCAACAATCTTCCAAGGAAAGGGAGGACTCGTGTGGTCTGAATTACCCTTATCTGTAATATCCTTGAAAATTATAATATTTTAATTTTAGGTAAATACAAAATTTTAAAATTTTAAGTATCGATCTATGATGATTTTATTAAATAATTCAATTTTAATATTTAATATTATTTTTTTTCGATACCTCTCTATTTTGGGGCTCTCAAAAAATGTCCATCATTCTTTTTATTTAAAGACTCCATACATGGGTTGCTTTCAAAAACATAATCCGAATAAATCAATCTACTTGCTAATATTAATTACTTTTAATTATTTTATTTTAATACTGGTTTGTTATTAATGCGCGTTAATTAAAATATCATGTGAAACACCTATGCACTAAGTGGACAAATATATTTTTTAATTATATTATAAGAGAAATAAATTATAGTCTAGTATTTTAGAATGGATAGTATAATGAAAAGTGCAAATGTGACTCGCTTGAAGGATTTGTCTTATCGAACTGTTCGGAGAATTTTGGCCTACTAGCTTATCTATCGTCTGGCGGGCGCCTTCTCTTTTTCTCCAACACACGTAAAGAGCCCGGAGAGATAGGCAGACACGCGCTGCCCTCTTCTGCTTAATCAATTCAAATCTATATTTTCTATTTATTGTTAATACTAATAGTAGAAGGCAGCCCAGAGGTAGTGAGGAAAGAAAAAATTAACACATATAAAATAAGGTGTAATTTATTGGAATCCTTCCTCCTTTCCTTTCAAACCGACGTTTCGGAGGATTTTTCCCTCCTTCTTCAGGGTTTTAGGGTCAATGAATGAAACAAATAAAATGCTTCCTTCTTCTCTCCACAGTAGTGTTCAAAAACTTTCTTCATTTTTAACAAAGGCATAGAAAAACAATTTTTTTCCTCCTTTTCTTAATTAGAGGATTAGAAGGAGGAAAAAAAATTGTTTTTCTATGCCTTTGTTAAAAATGAAAGTTTTTGAACACACTACTATGGAGAGAAGAAGGAAACATTTTATTTGTTTCATTCATTGACCCTTTGAAACCATGAAGAAGGAGGGAAAAATCCTCCGAAACGTCTGTTTGAAAGGAAAGGAGGAAGGATTCCAATAAATTACACCTTATTTTATATGTGTTCATTTTTTTTTTCCTCACTACCTCTGAGCTGCCTTCCATTACATTCAATTAAAATTTCTACCAGTCCGTCTCTCTACAGAAAAAATTTCGTTGCAAAAAAATTAACAGTATTATTATTATATACTTTATATTTTTAAACTTCATTCACTTTAAATTAAAAATAAATTTAAATGAAAATCTTTTTTCAAGTCCTTGTTCAAATTTTCAAAATAAACAAATAAATAAATTGTATAAATATTTAATTACTCTAATAGCAAAACAAAAGAGAGGGTTTGATTAGATATAGAGGAATAGGGGCTCATGCCAAATATGGTCTCTATTTTAACAACTCAGTTTAAAATACACATGCGGGAGTCATATAAGATTACAAAGATCATGTAGATCTTGAGATATGTCGAAAACAGATTCATGTTTATTTGTCTGATTAGTTTGTTGTCTCATGTTAATTAAAATTTGTTTAATAAAGATTAAAAAATTAAAAAAAAACTTAAAAAATTTAACTAAAAATGATAATATATATAATATAATTAAAATTGACATTATTGAATAGTTATTTTTGTATATGGGCAAAGAATTTGTACACATGACATAAATAATATTTTTTTCAATTGAATTATAATAATAATAAATAAAACAAGAGATGTAATCCAAACTAAAATTGCATATTTTATAGGAAAGCTGAGAGAGCAAAATCTAACAAAATCATCATCAGTAGTCCTTATTTTACTTTTCCTATGTCAGGGGTGTCCATCCCCCTAGCTTCATGACTTATCCCTTCTCCCTTACAAATAGAGGAATAACAGTAGGCCTACTCTAAACTTCTTCCCAAGTAAAATGTATTTATTGCTATATTTCGCAGTCATTACAACTTTAGGCCCACTAGTTGTACAATGTACAGTATATTTTATTCACTTCTAAAGAATAAGAAGATAATTAGTAGAGATTATGATGTTGGTTCAAGGTGAAACATCTTTAATAAAGATAAAAGTAAATAAATATTACATGCAATATTCATTTACTATGAGTTAAGGATTCTAGGTCACTTGTTTCAATTAAATGTTTAATTTTGAATGTGAAACAAGTGACATAGCATCCTTAACTCATAGTAAATAAATATTGCATATAATATTTATTTACTTTTATCTTTAAGAATTAGAAGAGGTTTTTATTACCTCTTCTCGAAGTTATAAAACTAGATCGTTTTAATTTTTAGCTTATAATGCTAATTTTGCAACCATTTTCAAACTTCCCTTCAGAAATTTTAATTACACACTCTGAGCCTTACCCCCCCCCCCCTCCTGTGGACACTCTGCCTAAGATATAAAACATTTTTATTTCATTTGGAGTGTTCAATTTTCATTGGTTCAATGATAGATATTTTACATTATAAAAATCCTGTTGGATTTTCTAAAAGTAATCTATATCTGATCTTAATTTAACCTGTATTATTTTATTTTTAATGAATTATTAGAACATCGTGTATAATCATATTTTTATAATAAATAAATTTTCGGACGACCCTGTATGTTCATATTTTTATAATAAATTAATTTTTAACTACCCTTTATATACATATTTTTAAAGTAAATGATGTTTGGACCACCCTGTATATTCAAATTATTTTTATAGTAAATGAATATTTGAACACATGAACATATAATGTTAATTATAATATGTAATCAATTAAATAAATAATCAGTTAGGACAAGAGAAAGTATGTTTTAGTAAATTAGAAAGTACCCAATTGACGTTAGTCTTACCTTTGGATGGCTGATTTGCAAGATGAGCTTGTTTCTCTGCCTGTCTGCCTTCAATTGAGCTTTCATTCAAAGGAACGGAATGGTATTTATTTTATATCAATTTCGTTGAATTTCGATAAATAATTTTTCAAAAGAATTCATAATAAACATTTCTATTCATTTTTTATTAACTAATATATTCATGGACCAAAGCAGCAAAGCAGTAATCATGATTTCAGATGGGGGGGGGGGGGGGTAGTCGGTTTTTTTTATTTTTATTTTGAAAATAAAACAAATTCCAATACCCTGGGATAACTCATAAACGAAAAATCGTAGAAAGTTCTTTTTAGTGCCAAAATGTTTGTATTTCTAAAATCAATAACTGATAAGATTTTGGGTTTTCTAGTTTAAGAACTTTTAGTTCAGAAGTGAAAAAAAAAAAGATTTTTTTGCTTTCCCGAGGGAAAGACATAAGAAAGGATACAGGTGATTAAAAAAAAAATTATTTATTATTTTTATAAGGAAAACTATATTAGTAAATTTTCGGACTAATAGATCATTTTTTCAGACTTAAGGATTTTATGAAAATTAACAAAAAAAAATTTATAATAATAACAAAATAATCAATCAAATCGTAAAAACTTGTTTATTACTTGATTTTAATGTTTCGAACTTTTAGTGATTTGACAATGTTTTTTTGAGCTAGAATTGTAAACCTTATAGACTCAAAAAATAATTGTTATTAAAATATATTTTTATCATTTTGACCAGTCGATCATTATCATTTTATAAAACCATCCAGGGCATTTGAAGATCTCCTCCCCGTTGATTTTGATGGCTAGCATTTACAAAAAAGTAGTTCTTCTTTGATGGATCCATTAAACTAGAATCAATCAAAAGCCAATAAATTGTCCAGGCCAACATCAGTCCTTTCGTCAAACTGTTGTTGTGATATGCCTTTTCGACATGTAACATAAGTCTACGCGGAACTATTTGGCTTATGAATATTGTTAGAGTTCGTGTCTGTGATGAAACTGTATTAGATGAAGGAGGAGGTATCAGCCAAAGATGGAATCACTGGATTCAATAAAACGTTTCGGCCTGAATTTATTTGGCCATCTTCAGTTAATTAGGCTAAAAATTTTTTACAAATAAATGTTAATTGATATATTTTATACAAAATTACAAGTAAACCAAGTTGGTTGTTTAAACTTAGTTATACACAAAATGCGGTACATATATGTGATCGAACCAGCCTTGTCAAAAATAAAATTTTTAGCTTCATGTAAATTTATAACGTGCCTGAACCCAAAAGTTTCAGAATGAAAGTAATCAGCTTATATAATTTTTTTTTCTATATATTACATTATAATTAAAGATTTGACCTTTATGGGAGGTCATCATAAATCTCATCATTATTTTTTTTTTTTATTTTTTTTTTTTTAATGATATTGATGAGAGAAGGAGATACACCAGAAGGTGGATCCCCTAAAGGCCTGTATGGGCTGGCCCCTCAATCGTGAAAAGAACAGAGCAGAAGGAAAAGAAGCCGGGATCACGAGCCAATCTCAGAAACTTAGATACAATTCAATATCCAATTTACCAAGGTTTTAGGGGCTTCGAGCAGTGGTAAATCCTCCACGCGATAAATTCGGTTAAATTTATCTCCCACTTAATTTTTATTACCAGACCCTATACTTACAGAAAAAATGTCTGGGTATAGCCGGGAATCAAACCCGAGACCTCCGGGTTGCCAGTCAGTTGTTCTGACCATTACACCACCGAGGCGGACAAACAATCAAAAGTCCAAATTAGAATTTAATTACTTTTATATCATATGCATTTCTTCCATTCAATCAAATTATACAATTCTTACATGTATTCTCCAATCTATCAAAATTATGCTTATGTAATTACGGAAATAACAAAGCTTGACCTGATTATAATGATACTTAAGCGATGAGTCTTTGATAATCAGGGCGGATGACATACGTTCGAGAGGCCTGTCACATATCTAGCTACCCTTCCTCTGTACTTATACTATATTGAATAACCTAGATTAATTTGTAGCAACGCTCAGAGAATGCTGCTGACAGGGAGCACTGATGCCGTCGGTATATTTGCGGCAAATTTGAAATATAATTTTAATATAATATAATTTGAACTCGAATTTCGAAATGAAAGAGGCCAATTGATTTTAAATTATGAAACATTAAATATATTGATAATTATTCCTCCCCTCCCCCTCACCACTCAAAAATTAAATATTCAATTCGCCTTTCGTTGCGCACAGAAAAAGAGATTTATCACATCTTATTTGATTTATATTTTAAATATTATTTGTTTATTTTTAACAATTTGCCACTTTTTATAATTTTTTAAAAATCTAAATTTTGTTATTCTTATTTATTGATTTTTACAAAATTGGACGACTTCAAATACGCATGCCCGAGTTTCTCATGGCAACACTGGAGCAGCCTGTCATACAAACAACACCTGATCTCTTTTAAATATTTTGAGCCTTATATCGATTATCGATCTCAAATTTAAAAAAAATGATATAATATAATTCTCCTCTTCACACGATTCCGCTTATTTAAATAAATCTATTTCCACACAAAAAATATCACAATGCTGTAGATTATAGAAAAAAAAATACTTGCAGATTCATATCTAGAGCCTCATTTCTGTAGCTGTGTCAGGACGAAAATGAGGCTAAACTTTTAAGAGACTATGTATTTTCGGGAGTTTACAGGTATATATTTGAAGTGTGGTTTTTTAAGAGGAATAAGATTTTTGGACCGAGACGCCGCCTGCCAGGGCACTTCGGCACGCCCTCGAAGCTCGTACTCAATAAACCTTATATTAAATAATACATCTTGTTATAATTATTTACCAACCCCTAACTATATTATAACAATTGGCGCCTTCACACAGTATATTATAACACTGTACTGCAAAAGAGAAGCTTTTCTTAACCATTTCAATCATCGCTTCCTTCACGTCATCTGCCATTTCAACGATCCTCCTTTTTACAGTTGCATTTGACCAAGAGATATCTCAAATTTTCTTGGTGTATTTTATATCATTAATTTAAGCTAAATTATACATTTTTTACCTCTTTAGTAAACACAAGCTCATAGAGGTTGCCAAATCTTAATGCTATTTCTTAAAAATGTTTACAGCTGACAAACTGAATATATTTTTATTGAACTGACTGCCCTTTCCGCGACTCACCAAAATTATCCCCGCGACGCAACAGTGGGTCGCAACTCATAATCTGGGATGCGCTGCCCTTGGCCATTTTGAGCAGAGTATTTCCATCTTATATTTAATATTCATTGCACTCACCCCCCAAGAAAACAGTGATACTGAAAATAGACCAGGTCAGCCAAATTCAGGATGTTCGATAACCTTTCTATTATTAGCACATGGATAATTGTCTCTAATGAATGACTTTTATTGTCCTGGATGTTGATGCTCGTTCTGTTTCCTCTATTTTTGTTCCCTTTGTTCCTTGTTAATTAAATTCCATTCAACCAATTAAATGTTTATTAACATGATTGTGAAACTTATTCTTAAAACTTTCCACAATATCAAACGAAATATGTCCAAACGGTTGGTTTGATATCTTTGAAGAGGAAAATTAATTTCCATCGATGAATTACAAACAATTTAGAAATGGAATTGAGGGATTTCAACTTAGTCAAGAGGGTCGGCCTCTCTATGGCTTTAGATTGTAAACTTGTTATGTAAATTTTATTATACAAAATTGAACTATGACCGTTCATTTCAGATGGAAATTTTTTTATTAGAAGTGATATTTGGCCAAAAGTACAGCTCCAGGCCTAAAGTCCTTGTTCCATTTGAAAAATAGTTTAGTACTAACAGTTCAAATGGAATCAAAATACAGCATTAGGACAAAATGGATGGTTATCCAAGTAACAGGTGTGCTTTTGCCTGCAAATTTGAATTTTTACTATTTTTTAAATTATAAAATTATTTATAGATTTTTCTTTAATTAGAAATTTGCGCCCCTTATTTAATAATAGATCAATTGTTTAGTTATCCTTATATATTATGTTTTTTCGGAATTATTTAGTATATTTTAATAAATAAATATAATAATTAAATATTTTTTTATTTCAAGGGCCAAGGGTGTATCTAAAAATGTTTCCGGGGGGGGGGGGGGGGTAAAATTTCAGTAAGAATGCTGAACTAACGCCACCTTCTATATAGAAACCCTTAAAGAATCTAGGTGACTTTGGCTGAAACCATATCACCGTAGATATCGAAGGCACTTTATCGCCAAGAAGCAGGCGGAATATAGTACCATAGTCCTCTAGGAGCTTGTTTGTATAGGTAACTGAAGTGGAAAGCAAAATAAATATATTAGAGAATAAAAACCTGAATTTAATGCAAACACTAAGCTTATTGATTAATTTATTATTATTACTTATTTATTATATATTTGTTTATTTATGTGACTGAAATGAAAAACTAGATAAGTGCCGGATAACACCATTCGCCAATACGTTTGTCCCTAAGCATGACTTCTAGGTGCTGGAACTCTTTCCCGGCCTCCGTCTTTCCCTATAATCTAAAAAACTTCAAGACCCTGAAGCAAAGATACCTACTTCTACAACCTTTCGCTTGATCAATTTCTTCTTTTCTTCAGTTATGCAAGGTTTTTTCGAGATTCATAGGGCGGCATCTTCTTGCATTCGAGAGCATTAAAAAAAAAAAGATTTAGAAAATCTAAATTTAAAGCAAAATGTTGATTGATTTATTTATTGTATTAAATTAATTTTCATTTATTTATATTTTATAATTTATAACTAAGAAATTGAATTTTCACAATTAATTAGACTTTTCCAAAAATACAAATTATATTTTAAATTTGTCAAATTTTTCTTGATTTGTTTTTCATATTGTTAAAAATAATAATTTATGATAATAATAATGAGAAAAAAAATTACCCAAACTTTAGGGAACTATCATCATAATTATTTAGAACATATTTATTTTCAATCTTCCATATTTATTTATTATCTACATATATAAAATTAAGGTTTTGTCTGTACATTACTCCAAATCACGCCAAA
>JALMQS010000872.1:336154-347167 GCA_024734495.1 Forficula auricularia
TTACAACTCTTAACTTCTAAAATGAAGATGGGAATTTTGTAGGGAAAATTAACCCATCTCAAAAAAATAGATAAATGAAAATAAAATCTAGTTAGCTTAAAAAATAAGAGAAATCCCACCGAAAACAATTCTGTGAAAAAACAGGCCAAGTTCGAAAAAGTAGTGAAATCTAGGGTATAAGTTAAATTTACCAAGAATACTTTCAATTAAAATGTATTCTTTTCATTTTTAATGACAATATGATAGATTCTAAATTTTTAAATTATTTTCATGAAACTTAGCTGTTACGCATTACGCTTTTAGGGTAAATGAACTAAATTCGTGACCAGGCAAGTTAAAATCCAAAATTCTTTTAAGTCAATTTGATAAATAGAGCATAGAGCAATTATTTTTTTTTTTCAATCTGAGGCACAATTTGAAACAAAAGTAGGTATTAAGTTATGCGCCAAGTTTTAGCTTTCTTCATCAAATCCTGTGTAGACAAAAAATTGACATATATCACCAAAATTTGCAAATAACTTCCCATGTTTTTAGAAAGTTATTACTTTCTCTTAGAAATTTTTATTATTATTATTATTTTTAATTTAAATACATATACTATATCGAAATCGAAATTAAAAAATACTCCTTTAATAAAATATCGTAGAGGGGAATTTTTAATTATTTTCTAACGATATAGATGCGAATCAAAAAGAGATGAATTGAATTAAATAAAACCAAGAGGTAGAAAGGGATCATAAAAACAATTTTTTATTTTTTTTTTAATAACGAGTCTCTATTTCGTTGAATATTGAATTGTTTCACCCTCGATCTATATTTCTGGTCGGTTTAATGACTCCTTAAACTCTTCATATTTCCGCTTGATAAGCTTCATCCCTCTTTTTTGCTCTCTCTTCCACTTTGCTATCACCGATGGTTGAAACTTTTCAAGCAAAAGATCGAAAAAAAATTCGTTTCACTTGTATATAATCGAAAATTCACTTCTCTATTGATTCCACAAGGGACAACTCCTTTTCAATCATCCACCGGGCCCAATTCTACAGGGGTTTTCCATTTTGTCTTGATGAATTTATTGACACTCGCCATAGATTTATGAGCTAGATGAGAATGCTTTTCTTAAATGGGGTTATCAAATGCTTCGTCGATGAATAACATGAATGTATTATAGAAAATTGAAATATGTCGGGAGAAAAGATATATTAATTTTTTTCTCAAATAGAGGTAAGATATACAAAAAAAAATATTTTTTTTCCACTCATGGGATTTCTCCTTTATTATGTGAAGTAGTAACACATCACTATACAGAATTCAGCACTATTCATAAAAAAAGCATTTTCTATTGAAATATGTATTTCTTTATTGGCAAATTTATTCTCTGTTTAATTCAAGTTGCAATTATAATTAAAGCGAGTTTTTGGTGAGTTTTACAGAAATGAAAGATTTCAAAAAAGTTATTATAAACCTCAATATACATATTTCGGGTTGTTAACCCATCTTCAGGAGTAGATAGACCAGAAATATATTGAGGTTTCTAATAACTTTTTTAAATCTTTATTTCTGTGAAACTCACCAAAAACTCCCTTTAATTATAATTTATACAATGTTTCACTATAAACCAAAATTCCTTTAATTCAAGTTGCAATTTTCAAGAGGAAATCAATGAGGGTGTCCTCTGATTGATACAAATAAACATATACAGATATATATATAGGTACTTTATATGCTGATTTCTTTTAAATGCTAGTATTTTTCGACGTTTTAAAGATTCAATCTCTCCGTTTTGGATAGATCTAGTTCGACTAGGTTAACGTGCGTATATGTGCAGATTCGGCCAATTATTGCAGGCGCGAATCTTGTCGTCTACCATAAAATCAATTGAAACAGCTTATTAATACAAGTATTATTATTAATTAAATTAAATTAGGCAACGAAGAAAAGATTTTTTATTGTAGACAAAAGGATCAGCCGGGATTCGAACCCGGAATCTTTGCATGTGCGCTGCGATGCCTTCATAAGAAAGAGTCTTACTTCTTATTCTCTTGGCCCGAACTCAAGCTAATACCTACTGTCTATATGAATTTGGAATTTCATTTTTATTTTAATCTTCAATCTCTTCCTCGTTCATTTTTGAAGCTCTATAGTGGCCGGACTATTTGAATATAGTATTATTATTAATATCTTGTTTTATGCATTTCAAACTAATGTATAAATCAATAAATATATCTATACAGGGGAGTTGGCCTGAGTGGGGTAGAAGAATTGACTTGTATGAAAAAAATAGACGCATGCCCACTACCTGAATATTTGATACAATTTTAGTTTGATTTGAATCTATTTCTATCTAATGAATTTCCAATTACTAATTATATAATAACTCTCATAATCTTGACAAACTAGTATTTAAGTTTTTTGCTCTTATGGCTATCGTACATTTGTTGATATATTACGTTAATTTAATTGAAATGTAATATGTATGCTAGGGAATTTGACCTTTCAAAAGTAGTTTGCTATTGAATGCATTTTCCATGAAAAGCCAATACTCCAAACAACAAGTGTATTTGATATATAACTGATACAAAACGAATTTCCATAGTTAATCTTTACCGTTCTGGATGACCATCATATAGCGATTACTGAATCATAGAATATGGTCTCTATATCACACTATTATATACAAAAGTAATACGGTCTGTAAATTTTTAATTAAGTTATATCTCTGTGTAGATTTTTCTTTGCCTATATCATATATACTTTGCATCTATTCTCTTTCGATAATACATTAAGACGCAAAAAAATACCATTTTATTGGATTCTGCATTAATCAGAGAACCCATATTTGATATGAGTATTAGTGAATATTATCCATATGTGTGTTTAAAATCTACCATTTTGTAGTAATTATATGAAAAGATTATTTATTTAAACTTGTCATTGTTGTTTTAATGTATTCAATTCCTATTTGTACTATAGTTAAATTATACCTCTAATGATTGTAATGACTAAAGCAATTTATAATGTCTATAAGCTTTTATCCCCAGAAGCTTATTTAATATCTATATTATACGTTCATAATTTATTAGCACAGTAAATCTTTACATTTAATAATTTAGAATTCATGTTGTTTAGAAAACAAGCAAGGTATATTGAAAAAATAAATTAATAAATGGAAAACGAGTAGGTACTTTTCAGAGTTTGTTTTTTATTTTTATTTTTTATTCATAATACAGTATATTATATATAAATGCAAAAATTGCACTCCTTTTTCAAGGACTTCCTTCACATTTTGAGGTTTTCTAACTCCAAGATTTTAATATTTACCTTCACTTTATCATTTCTAGGAAAAAATAAACCATAAATCTAAATAAATCTAATAAAGAAAAATAAATTAAGTTTTGTAGTCACCAAGGCATAGGACATGCCCAAAAATAAATTGGTGGTTCCTGCGTACCCTCTAGTTCTAGCGATGGCAAGTCGCAGAGTAACGAAATTTGAAACTTGAACTAAGGATCAGCGATGAGGTATACATAAATGTTTGGTTCTAATTTTCCTACAAGATATATCTCTTGTAATATTGGCTAGCAAAATGGGTGTGTGCCCGATGCCAGCTAAATAATATAAAAAAAAAAAAAAACTATCTCTTTTACTTTAGCTTAGATTAGTCAAATTCAATTTTAGTCAAATTAAGAAATACCTTGATATTCCAGAAGAAATGGGACATTTCCAATTGACTTTTTCGAAGGGTGAAAATTAGAGAGGATAATTTCAAAGAAATGAGCTTATAAATGAAAGTCATATGACCCAGACACTATATTTATGTTTTTATTTAATCTACTTAAAATAACAAGAGTGCCTGCATTGATTTGAGATGAGGTGGAAATCCAAGAGTGATTAATTTTTGTAAAATTCTTATTAATTTTTAATTAAAAATGTCAAGATTAATTAGAACTTGATATCGTTCTTTAATTATAATCGAGTGGCAGCAAATTGGATGCCTCTTTCAGAATTTCAAAAAATCAATTATTGTAGCTAATAGATTTGCACCTTACAACTGAATTAGGGTTGTTAATATTATTTGTAAGGTTTTCTTCTTAGATACGTTATTTTCTCATGGAAAAGCGTTTTTTCATTTTTGTTATATGTATCCACAAATTATTGTTTCAAATGACCAAATTTCCTAATAGATATAGCTTATTTCAAAGAGTATTTTTAACTTATATTAGCAGAAAATAGGATAATAAAAATTCAAATTTTAATCAAATTATTCACACAAAAATAAAAGCTTCAATAGATTTATTACTAATAAATGGGATGATAAATTTCTCATACAATAGAGACGTTTCATAATTCAACTGATTTCTAGCCAAGCTCTCTAAAAGTGTAATTCATTTGGCATCAATTATAATATAGGTGAATATCCGTGTGTATTGTGTGTTGGTCTACTTTAAAGGCGAAACATAATTTATTTTTTAAATTAATTTTCTTTCTAACAGCGAAAAATCAAACATCTTTTTATTAAAGGCCTTGGTAGCTTAAAGAGTTTCTTGAAGGAGACAATAAAAGAGTGTGTCTTCTGCTGGAATTATAAATTTTATTTATTTATAACGAGACTATAGTTTCGAGGGCTTTGCCCTCTTCATCAGTCTATTACAATGGATTCACAGGAATTAATTTATGAACGAGACGAGAACCTCATTCCAACTTTTATTGTCTCCTTCAATATATAAAAATTCTGCTACTCTCGGCAAAAACTTTCAATTTAATTAAAGAGTTCCGTTTAAAAGAAAAATGAGACTATTAGTATCCATACAATTTTTGTATTTCCGCCCGTTTGACAGAGCATTTTAAAGCTGGTAGATTTCATAAGATACAATCTTTAAATTTACAAGGTTAAGTATCTATTTTTACCGAAATCAAAATTGCTGTAAAAATTTTCATCAGGTGATTATTTTGGGTAGGGTTGAAAATAAAACATATTTTTTTATCATGCGGTGCATTTTATTCCTGTAGAGATCTCATTAAATAATAAAAGAAGAATTTTAAATTTTGTGTAAAATATTAAAACTTCAGTTTTCAGAGCAAAGTGGTTAACTATCCCTTAGAAAATAAATATTTTCTAATCCAGGAGTGCCCACAGGGGGGTGGGTTAAGACACAGAATGCGCCATTCAAATTTTTTGGGGGTTTGAAAATTGTTGCAGAACACTGTTTTTAATACAAATACAGCAATTCCATTTCCTCGAGAAAATGTTTTAGAGTAAACTTACTTGAAAAGTTTTTGTTTTGCCGAGAGTAGCAGAGTTGTTGATTCACAAAGAGAAACAAAGATGTTGTCCTCTGCTTGATGCAAATAAACATACACACATATATGAGATGATATATCTGTATATATATTATTTATTTGTTTGAGACTATAGTTTCGAAGACTTGGTCTTCATCATCAGTCTTTCTTCAATTATAAATGTTTTTCATGGAGTCAATATCATATGGATATTGAAAACTTGGTGTTCCTTCGTCACTGGTGGTCGGCTAGGTGAGTGGGCCTAAACAACCTGTCTAGTAACAGCAACCTGTCTAACAACAAGTCTTCGAAACTATAGTCTCAAACAAATAAATAATATATATACAGATATATCATCTCGATATATATGTGTGTATGTTTATTTGCATCAAGCAGAGGACAACCTCTTTGTTTCTCTTTGTGAGTAAACTTACTGTTGTTATTACTCTATTTATAAAAGGGGTGGGGGTGGGGGGATACTATTCATGAAGTTGGGGTGATTCAAAATAGGTGAGGGCTACTTTTAATGAAACTGGGAGGTAGGAGATGATTCATGAAGCTAGGGAGGGAGGGTGGTCTCAAACAAAGTCATAAGTTGTAGTATTCAACCTGGTTGAATTTTAGCAAATTCCATAGTCTCGTTCAAAGGCCAAAAAGTGTAATTTTTTCATTTAGTGCGTGCGGATGTATGTATTTGTCCATTTTTAGTTAATTATTTTATCTTTTACAATTATAAGTGAAAAAAAATGGATATTGTACCTCTCGTTCGAAATCGAACTTGAATATGAATTATTTTTTCATTTAGAGCTTTTTAACTAAATCAATTTTTTTGCCCGTATAAGAAAATTATTGATTTATAAAATATATATAAATAACTGAACTAATTAAAATCTTCAAAATATAGTCTGAATTTGAAATTGATTTATGAAGCAGGCGCGCCTGTATTTAGTCAACGCATTGCACGCAGAAGAATGAAAGCTGCGTATGAGATAGGCGAGTCCAAAGGGACCTAGTGTGTGAAAATGAAGTTTTGAGAAAAACGCATTATCACTTTGAACACATCTTCAGTTGGGAGATGCGATTTGGTATGGTTAGTTATGATTGGGTGCCGACTTTGGTGACGTCATGCCTATGTGGTGACGTATTTTTTGTAAAAATAACTATAAGAAAGGAAAAGAATAAAGTGACGCTTCAGTCTTGTGCCAATTGTATAACTAGTGTTATCAATATCTCAAAATTTTTCCCAAGTTCGTTTTGTACGTTTTTATGGAGTAAATAAATTTTTATCAGAAATCTAACTCATTTCATCTTATTCTACACTCTTTTAGGTACCAGAATCCACTCTTAAGTCCAAACCCGTTTTTTGACACACTAGGTCCCTTTTCTCGGAGAAGGTCACAATTACTAAAATATTTTATGTATGAAGGTTAAAATGTAAAAACTTTTGAAAAAATCAAAACATCTCAAAAGGCATTAGGAATAAGCCGAAGGAAATAGGAACGTAACAAGAAAGCAAGCAATTAATGCAGATTCTAAAAATGTAAATAACAGTGTTATTCAACTTAGAAAAGTTCATACAAGAATGTATTTAATAATCAAATAAACCAAACAAATAAATAAATTTTAAAGAATTAAAAAATTACTATCTTACTATAGAGTAAAGTATTTTAAAATATAATTTTCCTAAAAACTTTACATAACCTTTTTTGGGATCTTCAAGGTACTTAAATAGAATATTAAATTTGATCAAAATTGATTTCAAAATATTTAGAAAAAAAATAAAAAAATACTAGAATAAAGAAGGTACTGTTTATAGGCCGGTATGTGCCAAAAGCTAATCAGCGCTTCATTTTGTTAAAGTAATGTTAGATTTTCAATTTCATTTCAATCGGGTGAACGGTGTGGAAAAAATCTTCGACGAAAAAACACATACACTAAATGAAAAGATCCCACTTATTGGCCTCTTGACGAGACCCCATGTAGTTTTCGACAAAACCGTCAGGTCCTAAAATCCAACCTTATTGAATTTTACAATTTGTGGCTTTGTTTAAGACCATGGGTTCTGTAGTCTTTACCTAAGAACTCTTTGAAGTCACGCTTAGCGCGAGACTGATTACAATTATTTTTCGCATTTATGAATAAAGTAAAAAAAAAAATAATATAAATAAATAAATAAATAAGAAGCAACAAAAACAAATCTGTCATAGAGAATACTGCCTATACATTTTAGGCAAGCAGATTGCCTACTCTACAGGCTCTTTCATGAATTTATCATTCATTATTAATTTATTAGTATACTAAAGCTCCATTGGGGATTATTGAATTAATTTATCTAGGGGCATGTAAGTAAAGTAATCAACAATGGAAGATATTCTATAACTCTAGCGCTCTTTAATGGAGTTTGATACCATTCGAGGGGTGGACCGCGATTGGAATTAGGTGTACACTGTCTTTGGAATTATGACGAATTATTTTCGAATTCATTAGATAATGCCCCTTCATCTATTGTCTTCTACTTGGAAATGATAGTGGAAGTGGAAGTAGGTGTACACGATATTATAGGTCGCGGTTCACCCCTAGATTCCATCCATATCCTAAATTTTCGTCCGATCCTTTTTCTATCATCACTTCCACTAGAGACAATTGATTTTAACTAATCGCATAATCCAGTTTTTTCTCTATTTTGGTAATTTATTTTTGACTTCTTGTTCAACATGGTTTGACCATTGGGTGTTGCATTATGAAGAGAATCCTCTGTATCAACTTCTACTCTTTTCGAAAATAGAAACTTCACAAATGTCCATTATTAGATATATAATGCAGAGAAGTCCAATTATAATCAAATCACTTCTTTCTATTATTAGAATAGCAGTCTTGTGCCTACTAATATTCGAGCCCTGCAAAGGACACTCTCTTGGATATCTAAAAAATATCTCGAGTTTCATATTGACCCCTTTGTCCTTTGTCTTCTTCTATTTCTTCATTTGTATTCGTTTATTTTTTTATCGTCACTATTTGAATCTAAAATTAAATAAATAAATAAATTTAAATTATAATTTTATTGAAAACTAGCTGCAAGGCACGCCCCCTGGACCCCCCCACCCTGCACCACTACCCCAACTCCATCCGCACCCTAACCCACGCCCCCACCCCCAAAACCACTCCAGCACCCCCACCCCCCGCACCATGCACCCGTGCCCAATCCCCGCCCCCAAACCACCACCCGCACCCCACCCCATTCCCTCCAACCCTGCGCACCACCCTGGACCCCCCGTTACGCCCCCTGGACCCGCTGCACCCCCACCCCCATTCCACCCCGCGCACCCCATACTCTAACAGTCTAACCCATGCCCACTCCATTCCAGCCCCGCACCCACCCTCCGCACCCAGTTTTTGAATTTCTAGCCTTCTAGTGGCCCACAGATTATGTATACAAAATTTGGTTGAGTTTGGTTCAAGAGAAAGAATTTTCATTTTTTGACCCCCCCCCCTCCCTTTTGGGTTGTTAGTTTTTTCATTTCTAGCTCTCTAGAGGCCCAGAGATTATGTATACAAATTGCTTGCTCCAAGGGCAAGAATTTACATTTTTCACCCTCCCCCTTTTTTTTGAGTGGATTTTTGGGGAAATTTTTTTAAACAAAAGCTGTCAGAAATCACATCCCCTACAAATTTATTTATCATAAAATTTGCCGTAAGGTTAATAGTTTAGGAGTTATTTGATAATTTTCATTCGTACGCCCCCCCCCCCAAACGCCCTTCTGGGGTCAAAATATCAAAACGTTATATAGCTAAAAACGTAAGTTAGAAGACATCTGATGTAAATATGAAATTTCATAATAATCCCTTCAGCCGTTTTTACGTGAATCGTGAGCAAATTTTCGTGGAACCCACGGAAACATACAGACAGACATACAGACAGAAATTTTGTTGAGGGTGTTTTCGTTCATAACTTTGCTTGAAACGTGTGCAGCCAAAATTTGGCGTGATTTGGAGTAATGTACAGACAAAACCTTAATTTTATATATGTAGATAATAAATAAATATGGAAGATTGAAAATAAATATGTTCTAAATAATTATGATGATAGTTCCCTAAAGTTTGGCTAATTTGTTTTCTCATTATTATTATCATAAATTATTATTTTTAACAATATGAAAAACAAATCAAGAAAAATTTGACAAATTTAAAATATAATTTGTATTTTTGGAAAAGTCTAATTAATTGTGAAAATTCAATTTCTTAGTTATAAATTATAAAATATAAATAAATGAAAATTAATTTAATACAATAAATAAATCAATTTACACTTTGCTTTAAATTTAGATTTTCTAAATCTTTTTTTTTAATGCTCTCGAATGCAAGAAGATGCCGCCCTATGAATCTCGAAAAAACCTTGCATAACTGAAGAAAAGAAGAAATTGATCAAGCGAAAGGTTGTAGAAGTAGGTATCTTTGCTTCAGGGTCTTGAAGTTTTTTAGATTATAGGGAAAGACGGAGGCCGGGAAAGAGTTCCAGCACCTAGAAGTGATGCTTAGGGACAAACGTATTGGCGAATGGTGTTATCCGGCACTTATCTAGTTTTTCATTTCAGTCACATAAATAAACAAATATATAATAAATAAGTAATAATAATAAATTAATCAATAAGCTTAGTGTTTGCATTAAATTCCGGTTTTTATTCTCTAATATATTTATTTTGCTTTCCACTTCAGTTACCTATACAAACAAGCTCCTAGAGGACTATGGTACTATATTCCGCCTGCTTCTTGGCGATAAAGTGCCTTCGATATTTACGGTGATGGGGTTTCAGCCAAAGTCACCTAGATTCTTTAAGGGTTTCTAGAAGGTGGCGTTAGTTCAGCATTCTTACTGAAATTTTACCCCCCCCCCCTGAAACATTTTTAGATACACCCTTGGCCCTTGAAATAAAAAAATATTTAATTATTATATTTATTTATTAAAATATACTAAATAATTCCGAAAAAACATAATATATAAGGATAACTAAACAATTGATCTATTATTAAATAAGGGGCGCAAATTTCTAATTAAAGAAAAATCTATAAATAATTTTATAATTTAAAAAATAGTAAAAATTCAAATTTGCAGGCAAAAGCACATCTGTTACTTGGATAACCATCCACTTTGTCCTAATTGTGTATTTTGATTCCATTTGAACTGTTAGTACTAAACTATTTTTCAAATGGAACAAGGACTTTAGGCCTGGAGCTGTACTTTTGGCCAAATATCACTTCTAATAAAAAAATTTCCATCTGAAATGAACGGTCAGAGTTCAATTTTGTATAATAAAATTTACATAACAAGTTTACAATCTAAAGCCATAGAGAGGCCGACCCTCTTGACTAAGTTGAAATCCCTCAATTCCATTTCTAAATTGTTTGTAATTCATCGATGGAAATTAATTTTCCTTCTTCAAAGATATCAAACCAACCGTTTGGACATATTTCGTTTGATATTGTGGAAAGTTTTAAGAATAAGTTTCACAATCATGTTAATAAACATTTAATTGGTTGAATGGAATTTAATTAACAAGGGACAAAGGGAACAAAAATAGAGGAAACAGAACGAGCATCAACATCCAGGACAATAAAAGTCATTCATTAGAGACAATTATCCATGTGCTAATAATAGAAAGGTTATCGAACATCCTGAATTTGGCTGACCTGGTCTAGCAATACGTAACTACTTCGGTAGCCTTGCTTTTCTAGTTTCAG